>CM039468.1:53627519-54092218 GCA_022433065.1 Begonia loranthoides
TGATTCAAAACATACTGAAACAAATAGTGTACCTTTCTTTTCGAACCAAGCCTTTCTTTTAGGACAATCTTTCTTTACATGTCCGGCTTTGTTGCAGAAGAAGCATTTGATTTCCTTACGGATCTGACCATCATTAATCTTTAATTGGTCCTTTCCCTTCTTCTTGTTCTTTTTACTCGATGCCTTTGATGTGCTACCTTTGGCATCCTTCTGCACAGCTAAGTTGACGGTATGAGACTTTAACTTCTTCAACCTTCCTTCCTCTTGAATGAGCATGGCCTTTATTTCTTGAAAGTTTCATTTTTCCTTGATGGTGTTATAGTTCACCTGGAACTGGCCAAACTCAACTGGAAGTGAGTTGATGATGAATTGAATCAAGAATGATTCATTCACATCCATACCCAACGTCTTAAGCTTTGCAGCCAAATTGGCCATGCTCGTTACGTGGTCATGAATGGGTTGAGACCAATCAAATTTCTTGGTCGTCAACTCACTCATTAAACTTCCCACAACAGACTTGTCAGTAATGTCTGATTGGGAGTATGTCTTTATCTTAGACATGAATTCCTTCGCATCATTTACTTTAGGCATCGACGGCTTAACATTTTCTGCCATCGTCATCCTCATCAAGCCCAAACACAGCCTATTAGACCGCTCCCAAGCCTCATAATAAGACTTGTCAGCTTCCGAAGTGGTCTCAGTAATAGCTAGTGGTCTATCATTAACTAGTGCCAGGTCCAAATCCAATACACCCAGTTGAAACTGGATTTGTTCGGACCAGTCAGCATAGTTAAGACCATTGAACTTAACAGACGAATTACCTGATACAAACAAACTCATAGTAGCTGCAAATAACAACAATACATGCTCATATCAATACATTGAATAATTTATCCTAACCAGATCCCAAGTAAAGCATATAAAATTTCATTAAGTTTACCTTTGGATAATACTTAAAGAAATACACAATTCATGATATTATAATCTTTAATTGACTTATAAACATATTTAACACAACATGTTTAACATCTTTGGATGTTTAAACACATCAATTAACTATGTAAACATGTCACTTTAATGTTATCAGTTATAAACAATGGTCCACCTTTGGGTGACCTAATAGTTTATAACTTATAAACACATTTCAATAATATCATAATTATTAAATGAATAAATTACACAATTTAATATTGATCCTTTCAAACTAGGTCACTTTGGTGACTACATAGTTTCTATACAACAATATATTAATTGTATGAACATTCATTCACTCAATTTCTTTAATTGGACTGTATAATTAGGCGTTGCGGATGACTATGCGGACGTTAAATGGCGTCTGCAAACTCTTACTGTCGTCCGAAACTACCTATAGCGGACGCTAACTTTACTGTCCGCAGCGTCCGCATGATGCGTCCTCGTGAATCAAAATTACATATTCAAATTGGATGCATGACTTTAGCGTCCATGTGATGCGTCCGCATGAATCAAAACAGATTCAAAACAGACACATACTTTTCTCGTCCGTACAGTCCACTTCATTCGTCCTCGTGAGTATCTTTACAGATTCATATGCGGACGCAAATTGTAGCGTCCGCGTCGTCCGCATCATATCGTCCGGGTGAATCTTTTTACAGATTCAATGCGGACGATACATGCATGCGTCCGCCTCGTCCGCACCCTTTCATATATGCGTCTGCATATGCATTTTCAACATGAATCTTGAGTCCGACCACACTTCAGGTCGACCGCATCATGATACCCATCGTCCGCATGACGAACAGTCCGATAAACATTCAACAGAAACAATAAAATTTGATCATCCTATCAACAATTTCATCTATTATACGTTTCATGCATAACATTTCGCATTTCATGTATATATTTCGAAATCATCCTAATCAAATTTCATGGTAAATCAATACGTATATTTAACCGTGCTCTGATACCAATTATTAGCAATTTATTCCGATTCATGCATACAATCTTTAATTCCCATACAATGTAAGTGATTTAACCATACTTCAGTAAACGAAATTTACCAACCTTGATCCATGATACAAAGTGCTTTTGATGACGAGGTTGAGTTCCGTTTATCGCCTTAAAACCTTTCTCTTTTAGTCGTTTCTTCGATGATGCAGAAACAATGTGTAGAATACCTTGATTGTTGAGAGAATTTTCGATGGAGAGAAGATCTTCTTGTTCGAATCAATCAATCAATTTCTCCCCTTTAGGTGATTGAAGAAGACACTCATTCAAGATAACCATCCATACATGCTCTTTCATTCGTGTCTTTTCAATCACGTCTCTTCAACTATATATTATACACTTTTAATAAGATTAAGGTGAGGGAATTAAAACCCAATTAACTTAATGTCTTTAATGCTTAACAACCATCACATTAAGCCCTGAAATATTAAGTCAATATAACCTTTAATTAACATGAACCATCATCGTAGTTGCAGACATAGCCATTGAAGCCCACCTTGGTCCTAACCCTCTGTAACAAGCCGTTAATCCACCTTCCTTCACCAAGTTTTTTACAGTCTGAAATGCTGTTAAGGGCCGCCTCTGTTCGCCATCCAATACTTGTAATCTCGTCTTTGTTGTATCAAGTGGCATTGTAATTATTGCAGAGACTCCACTCGCCATTGCTGCACTTAGCCCCTGAACTCCCATCACTGTCTTCGAATCCGGCTTAAACCAGCCATAGTCATTGCCTTCGACTTCGCTATTCTCGTTCTAGGAAATCGTGTGCTGGCTGAGACCATTCAGTATGAGCTTGTAAGCGACTGAATAAGAAGCCCACCAAACTGCATTGGAGGGTGCGTATGTCATTATTGACCTTCCAAATCCACTGTACAAACCTCTCAATCCATCAGCATTGATGATTTTTCTAAACGCGTCGACTCCATTGCTGTATCTGCAAGAATTGAGACAAGGGACAATGTTTTTACCGCCATTGTTGCTCCCTTGAACCATTAGTCTTTGGCTCACCACATCAACTGGCGTCCAAACTAGTTGCGCAGCGATGGCTGCGGTCAACCCTGCGGCAGCATTAGCCATCGCCATGGCCGAAGTATCTGAAAACCCAAATCTGACAGTCGCACTGCCGACGCTACTCTTGGTGATTTCAAGCGACCCCATGTAAAGAGCTCGAGCTGGGATTGTTCCCATTAAAGAGGTACCATAACCTCTGTAAAACCCTCGAAAACCCTCACGTCTTACAATGGAACAGGACATTTTGAAGCAGGATAGCTTGGTGGGAGAAACCTGCTGACGGGTCTTCAAAACGATGATTGGATAAAGTGCGGCCGATACACCGGAAAATAGACCGGCGCCGAGGAAGAAGAATTTGGATTTGTCAAGCATATGCCAATCGATTTCAGCTGGAAGGTGAATTTCTGCGGCTGACTCATCCTCCGCTGTATCTAAGCACATCTTTGCCTCTATCAAAGAGGATAAATCCATCCTAAACTACATTCGCACTCCTCTTCCCTCCACCATCAAGTTTTTACAGATCAAAGAAATCAATACAATAATTCTCGACCTCCATACATAAACCAGGAAAGCTACCTGAAATACAAGGAGAGGAAACCGGAGGGAAGACGATGAAAACAGGAAATTATCCGAAATAGAGAAACTTCCAAAGATCAAAACAAAAACTAAAGCAGAAAAATGGGTACACGCCCACGGTGATTCCCCTCTTTTTCCTGTTAACGAAACAGATTTCGGACCAAGATTGGATCCCCCAAAAAGAGAGGCTGAAATGACCCGAATCAAAAACCAGAACCGGTGGCCATTCTCACAAGAAAATCGAGGGTCATCCTCCTTTTCCCTCACTACTTACTTGTTCATCTCTCATTAAAAAATCAAAACCCAGATCAGGAAAACACTGAAAAGGAAGTGGATTGGATTATTTGGGATACTTGAGCATATATATAAATAGGACAGGATGGGTGGATTGTTTTGCGGATCAAGAACAAGGAACACGTGTTGACATAATATTTTTATTTCTACCTTTTTAATTTTTATATATAATGTTATAATTATTAATTAATGATTAACCCATTAAAAAATTAGAAAACTATTTCCTTCCATCATTTTTTCACTAATATGAATTGGATATTATGACTAATTGTTATTTTTATGATTACAATAATATTAAACAATCTTCCGACTTTATAATATGACAGTGCGTGACTTTTTATCATTGTCTCCAGGAGGAACGTTGTCATAGAGTTACATGTTTTGAGATATATTATGTAATATTTAAGACTCTAAATTCAAAAATATATTGGCAATTTTGGATGAGCTAGTAGTGGCTTCCACGCCTAATTGAGATAGTCATATTTCCGACACGTCATTTATTGTTGATGTCGACAAGTTGACTCGCTTCGACATGTCGGTAGTGAGATAGGACTGGGCCCATCTATATGCAACGGGCCAACACTCTTACCCGATCCTTCGAAACTTTATTACATTTTAATTTCATTATTTGAAATTTATTAATTACTTTCACAACCCAATCTAAATAAACCTTCGAGAACTTTACCGGGGTGTGTACTCGAAACTTCTGGAATCGCCGTTGAGCCATCTAGAACCTCCATTGCAGCTTCACTATTTCCGTCATCTATAAATTCTGACCTCCTTCCACCTCTCTGCATTGAATCATTTGTAGCTGCAGTTGAGTTTCGATAAAGACGATAAAGGAAGAGAAGATGGATTTCAGAATGATGGGGTTGGATTCTCCTCTTTTCTCCACCCTTCAGCACCTGATGGATGCCAGCGAAGACTCCGATGTGTCCTTTAATGCTCCGACCAGAACGTACGTCAGCGACGCCAAGGCCGTCGCTGCTACTCCGGCTGACATCAAGGAGTATCCTAACTCATACGTCTTCATCATTGACATGCCAGGGCTGAAATCCGGAGACATCAAGGTTCAGGTTGAGGAAGACAATGTGCTCTTGATTTCCGGCGAGAGGAAGAGGGAGGAGGAGATAGAGGGAGCCAAGTATGCGAGGAAGGAAAGGAGGATGGGCAAGTTCCTGAGGAAGTTTGTGCTGCCAGAGAACGCGAACACCGACAAAATATCGGCAGTGTGCCAGGACGGAGTTCTGACTGTGGCGATTGAGAAGCTGCCCCCGCCGGAGCCGAAGAAACCGAAGACCATTGAGGTGAAGGTTGGTTAAGAGAGAACGTCAATAGCGAAGAATTATAGGGACGAATGAAGTCAGACATGGATTGAATTAAATAATATTTTGAGTTGCTTTTGTGAGTGTGCTGCTGTCCTTGGTGTGTAAGACTTCCATGAATGTAAATCAAATGTTGCAGGAACCATCGTTTTTCCTATTTTCAAGATCATTTCCATTCAAATCTAAAAACGAGTAATCTTAAAATTACATGATAAACAGCACATGAGATATAAGATTAAAATATAAGTTATTACCTAAATAAAAATCAAGCTCCGATCGTCGATTCCGATTGTGACAAAACCTACTACTTGGAAAAATCTTCTACAGCTAATGTTTCATTCACTGTACTTGATTAGTATCTGACACTTTTGGGGTCATTCTTCTCCAACTTCTACGTCCATACATCCATTTTCTAAACAACCCAGTATGCAGAGGTGGTATTCGTGCGCTTCTGATCCTACCTCTTATGGAGCTCTTACTCCCATGACAAACTTTAGATGATTTATTTCGGCCATTACTAGACTTTTCTAAGGAATTGAGTATGTTTTGCCTTCTAAACAGAGCGATGAAGAAGCCCTCCTTGTCTTCGACAGGGTCGGTTCGCAGCAAATTGCTTGCTGTTAGATGATTGGGTAATTGATATGTTAGAGATTGTGGGTTTATGCTTTAACAGAGGAGTATTTATGTAATCATGCAAATGGTTATTGTCTCAATTATCACACTCACCTCCTTCAAAAACTGGGAGGCCTCGTCGCTGCCATTTGGGAAACGGTGTCACTAATTGAAAACCATAAGACTCGGCCAGAGGCAGAACGGATTGAACAACATCTTCATTTTCAATTTGATGGGTGGAACATGTGCTGTAAATGATTTTCTCCACAGCTGGAACTGCAAAAGCATATTGTACGTCTAGCAGTTAGCCAAGACAATATTACTTAGGAATGGTCGTAATTTAACTATTTTTGGTCCTTACGTTGTGAAGCCTACAGCTATTATACGAGCAGAAGATATAGGCTCATTGCTAATTGCATTAGTCATTGTTTCTAAACTCTCGACTAATACACAACTATGAAGTTTCTTAAAGGAAAATGATGCAATATAACTTCATGATTATATTTTCTAACACAAAGAACTTAACTTACAGGATAATGCATGTGTCAGAGCCTTTGTCTGAAATGCTGCAAGTTTGTGTAATCGCTCTGGGTCATCAATGGAAGCAGACCCACCTAGGCAATTGAAGTAAAAAGGTTAAAGAGAAATATAATTTAAAATTTTGATAGAACAAATTATGTTGGTCTACACAACTGATTTGTAATTTTGAATACGAAATACACGCACCATGTGATGGTAGTAAATGGTCTAATCTTGCAGTTGCAGTTCCAGATCCAGAGCAAGAAGGATCCAAAAGAATTGCACGAATCTGAAACGCTTAATTGTTTGAGACACAGGTTTAATTATGAAGCTTACAAGGAAGATATTCTAGGATAGAGTAAGAATATCCAAGTATCCATTTAAACTAGTTACTAGCTAAAATCACCATTAGCAAAGACAGATTTTGCTTACTTCGGAGTATGCAGAGTCTTTTGGATCTAAAGTTACGAAATCTCCATGCAAAACTTCAATATCTATACATTATGTTAAGGTTAACCAAGTGATCAGACGCATTAAGAGGAAAAAAAGGCCAACAGGCAAGGGCTGGGGTATTTCAGAACTAAGATTTCATGAAAGAATTAAGCGATATTGATGTGCATGATCCCACCTCATTGCAATTAGAAAATAAGAAGGTATTGCCATAAACTTTCACAAAGAGTAATTGGCTACGACATAGTAGAATGCTAAAAGGAATAAAGTAAAGGCAATTGAGTGCAAGACATCCTCAAATATTAAGTACTATGGGGAGGATACTAGTAGCCCCAGACAGTCTGATTGTGTCTTCTAAACGTCTAATTCTTCCTTCATTCAGTTCACATGCTATAATCTTTCCTTTTCCTTTCATGAGAGCAGCAAGATGAACAGTCTTATTTCCTGGTGCTGAACATGCATCAAGAACCTTACAACAGAAAATTTGAAACAGAAAAATCAACCAAATAACATTAAATTTAAAAGATGTGAAAATACTAAAACTATTCCCAAACAAAGGTGCCATGCAGGTTAATTTATTATCTTTACTTTTTAAAACGAATTTGTCAATCGATAAAAAAACATATTAAATGCAGATATCATACCAGTAGAGAAACCAAAAAAAAATTATTTCATCAATAGACACTTTATTAAACAAAAATTTAGCTCATACAGAATTTAGAGGATGACAGAGTTATTTCAAAATAATACTATGTCACTGAGCAAGACTTAAAAAAACAAAAGGCGTAACAATAATTAGTCTTATAACTGTAGCAAGAGTCAAAGACTAGCAACTATTACCTCCCATCCTGGTTTGGGATCCAGCGCTGCTGCCACCATGGAACTTGCCTTTCCCTACACAAACATTAAACATTATTACCTAATAATAGAAACATAAGTAATAGTTAGCACAATTTTCCAGTAAAAAGACAATTATCATAGATGCAACCTTGTTTGACACACAAATTTTTGGTTGTTTTCTGCAATTTTTAATGAGATAATTATCATTCCAGGAGCCTTACTTGTACAAAGATACTTCCGTTTTTTACCAGACGATGCTCGTGCAGATCACTATTCGATGGAAGTTTTAATAAGTGAGGAACCACATCATCCTTTTCAACCTATTAAACAAACAGTACCAATATAACTATATGATATTATTCACTGAATGCCGGGTAAAAAAAAGTACCGACCAAATATGAATGCTTTTAGAGATAATGAAAACTAAGAGGCCTGCACTCAGAAGTACTGGATAAATACCACATATTTTTCCCCTAATTCTTGTGATGCAGAACAAACATCAATCCTCAGTGTATTTACACGAACATAACAAGGCTTTGAAACATCTGCATTGCAAATTGCCACTCTTTTACATGACTTCCTCAATAAATTATAAGCAGAAATATTTCAACATAATTGACAACTCTAACATTAAAAGTAAAATTAGTATATACAGAAGAAGACAGTGAAGTTACAACATCAAAGTGAAAGATAGAAGTAATAAAATGAAGAGAAACCAGGAGCTTCGTAGAGAGCCATCAACTGTTCAATGCTATTCACTTTTTTCTTGACTAAAATCTTTGCTAGTGCCAGTTCCAAATCATCTTTCTGACGAATGAGGAACTTCTCCACATCTCCAACTAAGGAAACTGCCTAGATATTAAATTTCAGATAAGAAGATCAATACTATCCATCCACATGCAAAATACAAAGGTAATCACTTCCAACACAGTTGCTCAAACTAAAAGCAATAATAGAAATTTGAGGAACAATTCTTATAGATTGGGCAGATTGGAATGACTTGACATAAAGTCAGAGTTAATGCAAAGTCAAACTATAAGAATCACAATCAAAATTTTCTCAACTACAGGACATTAAATGGAATCAAGACCACCAAACACATACGTAATATATCATTAACACAAAAGCCATTGTATGTTGTTGACATTATTATTTAGATATTTCTCATACATACGTCTCAAAAAAATGCAAAATACTAAGTCTTAAAGGAAGAAAACTTCGGTTTCGATGAATATATAAGGAAATTACCTGGCCAAAAAGAATATCATACATGATTACGTAGATCAATTCCTCTTGCTTCTGCAGCAGAGCAGGTTTACTGATGTGAATATTTGCTTTCCAATAATAAAAGAGCTTACTAATGCTAGTAATTTGTAAAAGAATAAAACTACTGAACTAGAAATGTAGATTCGACTTGTTGTCCAGCCAGCACAAAACAGAAGACGCTAAAATTACCTTCCACTTCTTGCTGAAAATGCCAGTAGCTTCGCATACTTCCTTGATTACGAGGAGATCTAAGAACACAAAACAATTTTATCCCCCACCAATATTGTTCTAAAAGAAAAGCATCAACGACACATTCTCTGGCTTGTATACAGACAATGAAATAGCAGCGAACTCACATTTAAGCGTTTGGCAAACTAAAGCAAAGGTACCCTTCTTATTCCTAACAGAAGGACTGTAAACTAGCGACTTGATGGAACCAACGGCTCGACGACGAGCGTCTCCTTGAAGAACACATCGTAAAACCTTCGCTGCTTCTCTCCTTGCGAAATACGCCGACCGATGGACGTTGCTCCGCTGCCGATTCCCTGATTTATTGACGGCGGAGGTAGCTGAATCTTTCATGTGCGCTATGGCCATTGGCTCCTCCGAACTCCCAAGTCCTGAGTGAAACGAAGTGGGGCTTGCAATAGAAATTTGATCCCATCTCTTGAACATAAAAAAAAAAAAAAAAAAACAAATATTGCTAATAACTTAAACATTTCAATATAAAAAATAAATGTCACAAATATCACCGTTATCTATTAAAATTATAATAATTGAAGTAATTGTACGGAGAAGATGATGTCGAGAAGCTCCAGCATAGTTAGGTCTGTCGTCGAAAATAATTTTCATGTTTTTAGTATTTCGAATATTTTTTTATCGTCGAAAATAATTCTTTCTTCTCGATTTCACTATCAAGTTTTCATTACCATCTTCTCCTTCTTCTTCCTTGTCCATTGTTGTCGTTTAGTGCTCATCACCAATGTATTGCTTTTCGTTGCGAAAAATAATATTTCTGCCACGAAAAGTGATCGTTCCATAGCGAAAAATAATTTTTCCATAGACAGAACATTATTGTTTCGTAGCGAAACATTGTCATTGTGCCACAAAACGATAACGCTTTGTAATGAATAATGAAAATACAACGTTCTGTAGCTAAACCACAACGCTATTTAACAGAAAATGTAACTGTAATATTTATTCTATTTACTTTCTATAGTTTAACATTTAAGTTAATAAAAATTATTCAATGATTAACTTGTCATTGATTGCAAATACTTCTATTGATTTGTTAATTTTCCCAAATAAAAAGATTAATTACAAAAACACCCCCAAATTTTTTTGAAGGCAAATCTTTTAATCCATTTTTTCTGAGTTGTTTTTTTTGTCCAAATCTGTTGGGTTGGCAAGAAAATGCGAGAAAAAATCAGAAGAACTTCGCAATGCCTCCTTATACCTCAATTAGAAACTTGTAATGCCCTTTCCCAAAAGGGGCAAATAATATCTTCATATTTAAACATTCAACATGTACTTTGTGTTATATACTTATAAAATACAGATTGCGTCGATACATGCGGGAAAATTCTTGCGACGAACACGCTCTATTTCCGCGAGATTTATTGAGAACTGCAGGCTAAATTCAGTCCATTAGTTTTGTTTTTCAAATATGATATCCGGGTTTCGACTATGTGAAGTTCCATAGATCAACTCTTGCAAATCCCTTCCCTTTCCATGAACATGAGATGAGATACTCCATAAAACATCTTTTTCTTGCATCTCTGTCACTGTAGGGGATGAGCTTACCATAGCTTTGTTCTCTGAAAATGGAAGGTCAATGGTCTTACCCATTCCATTGGCGAGCAACCAATGGCATCCGGACAGGCGTTGTGCTGTCGTCCCCCAAACATGCTCGTTCAAAGGCTTAGAATTCACACCCAGAAGATGGATGTCATCCAATTTATACATATAACTTCCTTCTGCTTCATTGAATTCATCGGTCCTCTCCTCAATCAAAACAAGTTCCTGGATATAGGTTCTTTTAACCTGAATCAGGCAAAGCATTGGAATACCAAGTGGTTCTAAGCTTCTCGAGGGATCTCGAAGTTGCAACATTAGAGCCACTGTGAGGTTGTTGCCGAATAATCCAGCCTCTTTACTCGATGCTTTGCCCACCGTTGCATCTCTTGTTGATCTTTGATCTATAGCAATGCTCTTTGCATGGTGAGCTTCGAGAATCTTCATCACATTTTCATGGTAGTTTTTTTCGTTATCGATAAATCCAGAATCTAGCTTTAACCACTCGTCTAAGGTTATAGAATGATCCATTAATGCTTCAATGTCACTGTTTCTGTCTTGAGCATTTACTGAATCAGGAAATTCTCGAATAACTAATGATTTGTGGTTAGAAGATGAAGCGATTTGTGAAGGTGCGTCTTCATTTGACATGTCCGACTGTATTTTCAACCCTTCAACAGAAAGGACTTCAATTCTATCCATTGCTAGATAAATAAGCTCTTCTGGAGAAACATTGTCTTCTCCTATCTCACTATAATTCCACTCACCAGAAAATTTGCCGGCTTCTATCTTCCCATCTGATGATCCATGATCAATTGATAATTTGTCTTGCAATAGAGGTTTCCTGCAACAGAAATGAGAATTGGTCAGGCTGGAGTTCATGAAAATATCGAAAAGAAGAAAGGAATGAGAATGAATAACACTTGAAAAAAAAAATACAACATCGTTGCTGACCTCTCATAACCCACCGACCTGGAGGCAGCTTCTGTCTCTATCTGCGGGATAGTCTTTCCATTAATATCTTCCAAGGACATTAGTTTACTTATCTGCATGTACAGCTTATCTAGTCCAATAGAAGCCAAACGGTGCAATATTTCCATAAAATTAGAACCCATTTCTGCAGGCAGAACAACTGGACGAGAAAGCTGAATGATCAACTTTCCTTCATCCCTACAATCTTTAATAACCGCTGGATTCATAAGTCTCAAAAAACCATCACCCTTCAACCGAATAAAGGAATCAAAACCTTCATCAAGAGGAGGTAATTTCAGTGGGTCATCCGGGGGAAGCTCAATTGGACTTCCAAATCCAGCAGCGCAATAATGCGGATAGTCTTGGATATCCTCATCCATCCCCCATGTTTGAGTCTGGACTTCCGTCTCCAAGTTTTCAAGAATTTGACCTTTTCTTCTATTTCTTAACTGGCTAGCGCCTTGGTGCTGTTCTCTGAATTGATTACTTGAAGCAAAATCAAAACTCTCATTATAATTACTAAGACCAGAACCAGATAAATCACAACTGCCATAATTTGACCTCTCGCCAGGGGTGTCACAATAAAAAATGGAGTTGCAGGAAATTAAGGCTTCCTCCTCAAATTGTCTTAATAATAGCTCCCGAGGAGACTCTGGTTCACAGACAGAATGCCTAAAGGAACCACACTCTAGTCCTAGCATGCCTAAGAAATCACTTATTACAGAGTCAGTGACATCATCTAAGCTAGACGACTTTTTTAGTATTTTACTTTCTGTGTAACTTGCTTTCGCATCTGTGTGATTGTCTTGCTCCTGAAGCTTACTCACAAATGATGAAGGTTCCTTCCCCACTGAGTGGGCCACTGGCTTGTGCTCAGAAGGCAAATCAAGCCAATCTAGAATTGATTCAATGGAAAGTGGGCTATTGTCATCATTCACCACCGCATCAAGATCTTTAGAATGAATGTTGTTTACTAAACAAATGGTCTTATCAGCAACCTCGTCAAATTTGCATTGTTTCTCATTATTTATTTCTATCCCACAGTCAACGACAGTAAACTCAGTTTCGCTGTAATCTCGATCAGTTTCTTTTTCAGACTCCAATTTTGTATCAGGTTCCAAACTTAGCTGCTCTAAAAATTCAAAATCCACCTCTGCTGAACCACACAAGTCCCCTTCATCCAGTTTCTGATATAAGAAGTCAATTGACTGTGAGAGTTCCAAGCTTGGATTCAGCAAGACCTCCTGACAGATCCTCTCATCAACAGAATGGGCTGGACCAACAGATCCATAGTTCAAACTGCTCAAAACACCCCTAACTGGCTGAGCCATTTCAGTACTAGTAGTGCCAAACCCTGCAGTAATTTTTGCTGCATTAGACCTATTCTGTATCAAGTTTAAGAGTTTTGGCACTTCAAATTGTCCAAGTTTGGCCAAGCCATTTTTCATAGTCAAAAAACAAAAACTAACATGTAAAAGGGCACCATTTGCCTTGCCGGAGAGTTTAAAGGTCGTTGTCCATCTAACCGAACCTTTCTCCCCTTCCAGATCTTCCAAAGCAGGAGGTAAAAGCCTCGTGACATCAATCCAATGCTTCCCAATATCAAGCCCTTGAACCCCAATAACAGAAACATAAATCGAGAAAAGTATAGGATTGTACTTTGCTGAATGGTTAGGCCCACTTCTACCACCATACACTGAACACTTGTGCATTAAAATCTCATCAAACTCAACCACGCCCTGTATAGCTTTAGAAGGGCGAGTCTGTGATATATCACCCTTTCTTTTCCAGTGCACCCGTAAACTAGCATCAGTGAAATCACTGGACAGTCCATCTATTGAATGGACGTGCAGATTAAATAAACAACTAAATTTTTTATGACCAACGTGGGCGAGGGATTTTAAGGGCTTCATCCAATTCCATATAGATGGTGCTTTTCTCTCCTCATGCGACACATCTTCCCCAAGGAATTCCTGGTTTAGCTTTTCTTTTGTCCCAGAAAAACGAGTTTTGTGACAAGATTGGAATTGAGTATCAGCGGGCAATACCAAAGCCTTTGGAGGAGTTTTTTGGAAATAAAGAGCATTGCTAATGGCCTCAATTTCCCTCAGCAACTGACCATTGTTTGAATGTCCAGCATAATCGTTGTTTCTGATATCAATTTTTGAGAACATCCTTTTTCTGTTAGAAAAAACAGAGTCCAACAGAATGAACCAGGTTCGAAGTAATTGTGGTAATCAATCGTATGCTTGGATCCTGCACTGAAGACCGGACGAATAATGGGATGAGCAGAACAAATATCTCCGATATAAAGCACCTTTAAAAATTACGCGGAACCTATACATGAATCAAAATCTAATTCAGAACTAACATAAATACACATGTTGTTTCAAAATATCAGATCATTTCAACACCAACTCACACGTTTCCATCAGTTAAAGTAACATAAGCTTTCAAATTACACATCGATTATTTTTAGGATAAGCATTTTTGCGAAACAAGATAGATGCTAACAAAGAAAACCTGAACACACCAACGCGGATCAAGCTTCCGTTAGGGGGGCGAACAAAAGACGAGCACAAAATCAACAATTGGATTTAGCTTCTGAGTACTGAGAACACGATATGGGAAGAGGAAAACGAGAGAAATTATCAAAGGAGACAATGATTGAAGTAGGCTCAAATGGAAACTTTTCATGAGAAACGCGTGATTTCTTTACATTCCCTGATATTTTCCAGGAGAAAAGTAAACCGGATATTTGTCTCCAGTTGGGAGTTGGGACCAGACGAAGACGAGGCTTAAGAGCTACTCCTTATTAGTAGGTAATGGTAATGTTAGATCATAGATGATAATAAATTTCACGTGGTCGATACAGTGAACCATTGGGCCTGATATAGCCCACAGCCCCATAGCTCGAGTCTTGGCTGTGAGTTCAAGGGCCAGAAACCACGAACAAGAGGAGTGTTCGTTCTTCGGAAAATGACTACGGTCAATTTCTGTATTAAAGCCATAATATGAGTTAGTGTAAATTAATTTAGGATAAAGTGTAATATAACACATATTTGAAGGTTTATAACAATGACAATCCATCTGCATGCAATGACGATTTTGTAACATCCCACCATGCTCTCAGTGCAATATTGTCTGCTTTAGGCCAAAGCCCACACAAATTTATTCTTGGGGTTAGCACAAAACATATTGTACTAAGAAGAGAGGGGAACCCTACTTATAAACTATACATTTTCTACTTTCTCAAGCGATGTGGGATTGTGTACCTCTATTGATATAGGTTAGACCAACATCTGGACTTTTTCTGGCCTTTACAAAGTGGGCTCCCACAGATTTTAATCACAAGTTACTTCAATTCACTGAATTTCGCGCATACACTTAACTTCAAACTTAATTTCAAATACATATATGAGTTTGTATTTCTTGTAGTCTTCAAAATTGAATATGATATCGAATGTGCGAGAGAAATTAAATGAGACAAAACAACCATGATATATTAAAATGACTATTACAACTGACATATGAGATATTTTACAAATTTTATTATGGTAGTGGTCGTTTTGCTAACAACCAAAAGTATAAAAATAAATTTGTTCAAAAATATTATTTAAGGTATAAATTGTTCCTAACTCTTAATTATAAGGGCTCTATTAGGGGTCTGTAAAATCGGCCCAAATCATATGTGTGCCTGACTCCTATAGTTTGGTCCAGTTCAGACCAGTTTTGCGAATGTTAGGAACTAGCCACGGTTCGAAGACCCCTAAAAACTATCTGAATTGTGGAAAAATTGGGTTTAACCGAACCCAAAACCCAAATTACTCGCCCCAACCCATTATGTCTACCTAGCCCACTCCTAATCTACCCTACACCCAACCCATTCGACAGTCCAACCCAACCCCAATCTCACTTGTAGTTATCGCTCGACATCAAATCGAATCATAGATTAGATCACTCCACTCCTTCTTGCTTCTTGTTTGTCTTGTTCAAAGAGTTGCATAGCTCAACCCTCGAGCATCAGGAGTTCTATTTCTCTGTTGAGTGTCGACTGCTGAGTGTTGTTATCGTCGTCGCCTTTCCAACGTAGTCCTAACTCGCAGTCATCATTGTCGCGCAATTCATAGTGCAAACTTCACACAGGTTCATCAAGTTCCTAGTTTAGGTTTCGTTGTTTCGATTTCCATTCTCATTTTGCACTTTGCAATTCACACAGATTCGTCACAGTTCATAGTTCGATTTTCATTTCTGAGTTCACAGTTTGATTTTCATTTCTAATTTTGATTTTTGATACCTAGAGATTTGGTATAATATGCTACGTTATAAGTGATATTAAGTCTTTGTTGACAAATTAATATTGATTTCAGATATTTATTTTGGAAAGTTTGATATCCACATAGTCGATTGCTGCAGCATATTTAGCAATATGACTGCCGCATATTCGCTAGCGGTCGACCGCTGCTCCCTCTGCTTTCCACCACTCCCTTGTAATTTGCGTTCTGAGCTCTTGGCCATTTTTCAGGTCAACCGATCCCTTCATTATAGGTCAGTTTGCACAATCTGGACATTTTACTGTCGATCAACAGGTTGACCGTTTCTTTCATGCAGTCCATATTTGATCGACCTTTTCGACTGTGCAGTCGACCTTTTCGCCCGTTTTTGCATTTTTTGAATTTTCTAAGTTCCAATAATCATTCTATAGGCTACATGGATTTAGAAAAACACGTTAGATAACATAAATACCTATTTTAAAGGTATTTCCAATAAAAAAAATGACGTATTTTTCAATTCAAATAAATGTGTAATAAATAACTTAATTAACAAATAAATTTGTCATCATTAAAACAAATAACTTAATATCTATTAAACCAACATAAACTACTCATTGAATTATTAATTGGTACAATTCAATAGTTTTACTACTAATTAGATAATAATTTAATTACCAATTAGTATAATTTAATGGCTAATTAGTCAATAATTTAATTACTATTTAATTAATAATAAGATAATTTAAATTTTAGTCAATTGTGGGATTTGAGTTTTGAACGAATAACATTTTATTGAATAATTTCTTAATATTAGCTTTAAAGGAAACTGCAAACCGTAGTTTTCTTAATCAAATAATTGCTTCTGATGGCGTGTGCAGCGGGTCAGTTTGGCTTGGTTTATAGTGTAACGACCCGTTTTAATTTAAAATTATATTTTCCTTATTAAATTTCTCGTGTAAAATTTTTTTTTTTATTTAATGAAAACATACAATAAAATCATTTCGAATAAAAACTATAACAGAGTAAAGCGGAAACACACTTGAACTTAAAAGAAATACATAATTTTACAAACCTTTGTTCGATTTAGAAATCATTTCAAAAAAAACTTCCATTTATTATGAGCCATAACCTCGCAGGTCTACTTCACTGGATACCTCAAGTCCTCCATGAGGAATGCTTTCTTCTCCATTCCGGGAACTATCATATCTTGACATTTACCTACACCACAAGTAAACTGTGAGCTGAAGGCCCATCAAGATATTGAGATATGCAATATGAATGTCTCTAACTCATTATATCATAATGGAATCCACCAAAACTGCTCTTTACTTACGGTTATATATATCATAAACTCGTAGATCGAGTTGGGAGATTGGAGGATCCTGGTAGGGAGAGTAGTGGGGAATCGACATCTAACACCCTAGAGTAGACAAGCTCTCACGACCTGACAAGGGAAGGGTATAATTCTCTTCGAGTCTATCAGTTAGATCCGAATCACCTCCCCGACCCCTGATTCCCTTACTATCTTTTCTTTTATCCTTCTTCTTCTCACTATATGAATACCAACCAATTCATAGTATTTCCTATGGTCTATTATCATGATGCATGACAATGCAATATGAACAACATAACTATAAATGCTATTGTCCATTCAACAAATCCACAAATTTAAATTTCAGAATAAAAATGGAATGAACTATGGAAGTCAATTACGGAAATTTCAACAATTAAACTATTGAGCAGAAGTTGATAAAATATCAAAGAACGAACAATAATTACGAACAGCAAAATAAGAGAGCTAATAACGAATATAAACAGCGAATTCAAACGTATAGCATGCTTTATAATTTGACGATAAAATACGAAGGATAGCAGCGAATTAAAACAAACATACATGTTTTATGATTCGACAGCGAATATGGAATATAACAGCGAAATAAAACGAACGTACATGCTCTAAAGTTTGTTCGAAATAGCAAGACATAACAGCAAACAAAACATGTTATCATGCTGGATTTTTCGACATAGCATAATAGCGTATAACAACGAAATTAAAATGAAATAAAACGTATCGTCATGCTTTCAAATTTAACATAAATTAATAGTGTGTGTTCAGTGAATTAGCAATGAGTCTCCAGCAATATAAACGTGCTATTATATCCTAGAATTGACAGAAAATGAAATCCAAAACAGCAGCGAGTTCACAATAATTAGAACGTATTAAAATGCTTTAGAAGTCGACAGGAATTAGCAACATATGACAGCGACTTAACAATGAATATACATACTTATAAATCGACAGGGAATACGAAATAGAACGTACAATATGCTTTATACTTCGACAATAAAATGCAAACTACGCCAGCGAACAACAACTTGCATGCATAATCTACAATTTGACAGGAAATAACGTGATATGACTGTAAATATTACGTGCATATATATTTTATAATTTGACAGCAAAACATGGAATGAAACAACGAATAGAAACGTGTAACATGTTTTGGGTAGTTTGATAGTAAATTAATCAATACTTACCAAAGATTATGAGCATGAGTATTTAAATTACAATGACTATAAAATTAATAACTCAACGTTAGCAATAAAATCCAACGCCAGTTATAATAGATTACAAACACTTTATGAAGGTTAAATAAATCAATTATGGCTTCAAGAGTTAGAAATCTCTAGAATCAACTAGGAGGAGTCAAGAGTTAATATGATAGCTAGCAATTGGACTAATCAATCATCCAATAATCTTTCAAACTTAGTAAACATAAGCTACTTCTAACTCACTCACAATTTCAAGTATTAATGAAACAAGAAATAGTTTAAACAATTCTCAACAAGGGCCTTAACAATGGAATCCAAAACAAGGAAAACTCAAGGAATTCAAGCAAGAAAATAAAATGACTCTACTTGTGGTACATGGCCTCCTCTGGCCAAGACTCTCCTCAATTTTCTTACCAATTTTTGGAGATAACACCTGAAAAATGCACAATCCAGCAACAAAGCTTCATAACACACAACTTCACTCAACTCTTTACTATCTCAAACTTAGAATATGAAAATAGAGCCTCTACACTCTCCCTCTCTCCCAATACTCTGAATTTCGTAGAACAAACACACCCTAATCATAAACCACTTACTTTCTTAAAAGAATTCAGAAAAAGAGGACAACTCCATACCTCTTTTCCAACCAAAGCCATTAATTACGCATAAAGTGGCTGGAAAGGACCGACCAAGGCATAGGAAAAGTGGTTGTCGATTGAGTGAAGAAATAAAACCCATAAACAATTCAACAAAATTCAAGAATCATAAAACACATACCTAATTCCCACCATGATTCCACTATACCCATAAATCAATGCTGAAAGTAGACGAAAGATTTTGCATTTCATGGGTGAGTCATCGGTTTGTCGATTAAGTGGAGGAATTATTGATAAAATGACAAAATGATAGTCTAATAAAGTAGATTCCTCGCGAATCTGGGTTCTTTCAGACGATACAGGATGGGTAGCTCGTGTCTGCATTCGTCTAAATCATCATAATTCATAGGCAAAATTGGCTGTTTTGTCCGCAGGTGTGTCCGCTATCATCCGAAATGACACAAAATTCAGACAGATTCAAATCTAGTGCATCTTCCTGCATCCTCACTCATCCACCATCGTCCGAATGGACTCATTTGGACGCAAAAACTCGTTCGCTATCGTCTGCAACCTTGTCCGAAAGTTCCAAAATTCAGACAGATTCAAAATCTTGCCATCCCCATTCGTCCGCCTGCATTCGCTATCGTCGGGGGGGGGAAGGAATTTGGACGCAGAATCTCGTCCTCAGGCGTCCTAAACTCCAACTTCTGCAATTTTTACTTAAAATTTATGTGGTATAATTTTGATAAATGTCGTCTCGTAATATAATTTATTCATTTTTATGAAATTCATATCCTTTTATAAAATGGGAAAATATATCAGGGTATTACATCTAGTGGTCATTTAGGTATAGATTTTATACTTAATTGCATAGCATTGCATCATGGTTTTCAAAACGTATTTTGTGGGTTTGCCACATATAGAAAACACGATGGGGACAGTACGACAGCATGTCAGTTTTTATACTATGTATATATGTGAGTTTTACACGTTTATGTTACATGTGTGGTTTTCATAGTATGATATGATCTTTGAACGATAATCAGAATCCTTTAGACACTTTGGATGGTTTTGGTATCAAAGTATCACGAGGATATCCCAATACATCTTTTTATTGTGTGAAGATGTATTGTTTGCATGCTATATGGAAAATGAATAGGGCGGTGTTGACGCGTTCTTGAGTGTCGAGTCCCTAAACCTGATCAGGGTGATTGTATTGGGTTGTGTCATTACTGACTAGTTCGCCGATAACCCTGTGAGAGGCTGGATCTTTGGATCGCACTCATAGTATCTTCCTTTGGGCTCATGAGGCGTAGCTATTCTAGGGCGCCTTTCTGTGGTTTGTTTCGGAGGCCCTTGTGCGACCCTCTTTAGACTCTCATTTTGACTGATGAAAAATCATAGAGGCTTATTTTCTTATAGCTAGCTAGGTATCCAACAATGATTCGATTAATTGTCTCATTGGTGGCTTATGAAGCCGGTTTTGATGGTAAAACATGTTTTGAGACATGAATTTATAAATGCATGCATAGTTTTGATAATGAGTACAAGTACGAGTACATGTATAGGTGCATTTATAGGTACGATTAATGTATTGTTTTGATCATGGTTTTGGTAAGAAAAAATAAAAACTCGTTTTATAAGCATTGTATTTAATATACGTTTCCTACTGAGTTTGTCACTCAACCCTTAGACTATATTTTCCTTAGGTGGATTTATAAGTCATTTGCGAGGTGATTGTTTGCGCCTTTCCTTTGGGCGTTTATTTTTCTTTGGATGGGTGGAGATTCGTGGGTTCCAATCCTTCATCTCCAGTATGTAAGGGTTTGGTGTTGTTGGTTTGTTTCCTACACAAGGCTTTTCTTGCACAATTTCGTATAGATGATGTATTAATCTTCTGAATGAAAAATGCTGGATTATTCTTAATGAAAAATGCAGGATTAAAGGACCTTCAATTTACTTATCCCTTTATTTATAAACTTCTTCCGTCAATAAGTTTACGGAGGAGTGCATATGTGGACAATATCTTATTCTTCAATCAAAAAGTTTGCGGAGGAGTGCATTTGTGGACAATTTCTGCCAAAGAATCTGTCTAAAACCAGACCATATATATTAAGTTGGCAGTTATTATTCCGGAGAACTGCCCACTCCAACGTCCTCCTCAAACACCCATTTACAGGTACTTTAGTTTCCTTTAGTGTGTTTTTTGTTACTACTCCTTTCCAGGAGTTCTACTGCACCAAGCCCAACTCACCCATAAAAGTTTAGATTTTTTGTTTTTTTCTTCCTTAATTTTCATCGTTTTCAGATCTCAGTAAACAGTTTTGGGGGGCGGTGGGGCTTAGCCCAAATTCTAGGCTTGGATCGGCCGCAAGACCGCCAGGTGCGGCTCCTTCAAACAACACTTGTTTAAATCAATATTATTAGAATAAGTTTACCGCCTTAACACTTTCCACATTAATACATATTTGTTTTTTCGCTGTTTTCAATTTTCATGATGGAAATGCTAACATGTTTTCGGTGAACAACAGAGACAATGATGAAGCTTCACAACCCTCAACTAGCCACCGGATGGTTCCTCTTCCAAGCAACGACCACCTTATTCTTCCCTCCACCGATGGGCTTTTGTCTGGTTTTATTTCTTCTTGAAGAGGAAAAGTGCGACCATCCATTCTTCTCCGTCGTTGTATCCGAAAAGTTCAGCGACAGCGATGAAAAACGTTCTCCAATAAACCGTCCACTTCACGGCGGCCGCCTTTCCGTAAGTCGATGCCATAATTGGTCTTATCGAAGCCATGTTCTTGTCCATCCTTTTCAGCCACTCTTCGCTGTAAGACAAGCGGGTAAGCATCGAGATTCAATCATGCCCTACTGTGAGATAGTTCTAACCTTGTTTGAGCGTAATGCTTCCCGTTTACCAGCCAGTGATTAACGACGGAAACATCATCCTAAAACATTGCAAAAAAAGGAATAAGTGAAAGGGAGAGAGAGACTGGGTTTAGCGGCAACCTGAAAATCCGATCACCTGAAAGTAGAGGAGTAGATTTGCAGAAGGCATAGTACCGCCGGTGAAGAAGTATCGAGTGATCCAATCGTCGTCGTTTTTGTCCTGCCGGGGAGGAGAAGAATAAAGGCGAGATCAAATGAGCAGTCCAGATCAAAGCTTATGAATGAAATTTTACCTCGAAGTGATAAGCAAATGCTTTGTGGCAGAAATAATGAACAAAGAGAAGACCATCCTCTTTCATCCATCTGGATATTTTCTTGAGAAGATCCTTATAGTTCTTCATATGCTGCACAGTGCACATTGCCAACAATGGAATCAACAAAATCGCACAATTTACTTAGAAAAATCCTTTTTTTTTTACCTCGAACATTTCGATGGAAAATATTCGATCGTAGACAGCTTCCATTTCAAATTTACTGATATCTGCAACTATGATCTCCACATTGTCCAGATGAAGATCTCTGCAATGAATGAAGATATATTCAAGTATAGAAGCATGAATGCACATATTCAAGTGGAAGAATTGTTTCTACTACTTTTATTGTTATTGGATCATTACTTACCGACTCTTTCCATCAATATAAGCTTTCTGGGTGGTCGAATTGCAAATCCCAGTGACCCTGCAATTCCTGTAGTTCTGTGCAATATACAAAGAAAGTGATCCCCAACCACACCCAACGTCAAGAACAGTCTGGCCATCCTCAAGTTGTGACCTTTCACAATACAGTTCCAGCATTGCTTTCTCGGCCTCCTCTAAGGTCTTTGAATTATCGTCGAAGTAACTGCAGCTGAAACAGCTTACAGAACCTCAATTGTTTTTTTCATTTATTATTATTGAAACCCCGTACCCTATTTTGTAATCTTATACAAGATTTTAAGAAATTGTTGGGGAAAATCTGCTAAAAGATTGATGCTGCTGTAATTCATATTTGAACAGAAGTAGAAATGCATAAAATAGGGTTTATTCACTAATGATTTTCTCTCAATAAATATTCTTTAGAATATTTTATTTCTAGAAAAATATTGTAAATTCTATTTTTCATCGTGAGATATTTCTGAACTTGAATTATAACAGATAGAGAGAAAAATATTCTTAATATTTTTAAATTACATTTGTTATCGTTTTTCATATTGGTTAGTGGTGTAATTGTACTATATAAGTAAGCTCTAACTAAAGAAACTAGAGTTTAAATCAGACAGTTTGTGATCTAATTATGTTTAAAGAGATTGGCAAGAACAAGATTTATTTCAACTCTAGAAATCTCTGTATCTCAACAGAATGCAGAATTTACCGCACCAATAACCACTTATTCAGAAAATTAAGGAACAAGACAATCAACAAAAGCCACAATCTGCTCCAGTCTGCAGCTTTCAATCAATCCGCAACAGAAATGACACTAAACTGTGTGCTGTTCTAAGCGCAACAGTGACGAAAAAGAGCAATCTACAACAAAGACAAATACCTGTACTTTAGATTCTCTCCCAACACCAGCTTGAAGAAGGAGGTTGGGAGTTCATAATGCTGGTCTTTTGGTTCGTTCGTATGGATAGCTATAGGCATTTCCTTTAGAGCTGCACAGATTTGAACATAAGAAAAGCCCATCTGGCCTCAAATACAAAGGAACAACATTCAGAGAGAGAGAGAGAGAGAGAGAGAGAGAGAGAGTACAGTGCGCGAACTGGAGAAGCTTGGAGAGTTGGAGATGAGAGGAAGGGCAGTAACAAGAGCGAAGACGACTGGCTAACAGCAACCGAGTTAGCCTTCTAATAATGGCGTCGGGTAAGTAATTTCGCTCCAGTGAAGCGAGAACCAAGCGGACTGTAGCATCGTAGGGTAGCTGCAGTATCTCAACCATCGTTCCGAAAAGAGAAGTCCAGGAGCAAGAACTCGACGATTTACGTTACTTTCTCTCAAATCCCTCGAACGGCAAAGCGATGAAATGGAGAAGCCTGCAACAGCTGTACACTCGCTGTCCTGTCCTTCGTTTTCAGCCTGGTGTTGTTGAGATGAGCTTTCAAAATCTTCACGAGATATTATTATTTGCTCGACAAATTCCATGATTAAATGCCCTTTATTCTAATTTCGCACACCATTTTCATCTTGGAAATTAACAAAACAAACCTTAGAGACAAAAATAATAAACACTTCGACCTTTAAGAATTTTTATTAACAATTAAACCCTTCAACTATTAATAATTAATGAGTCAAACCTTCCCATTACGTTTTTTTATCTAAAATTACAGAGAGACAATCTATAAAAGGGACGTCCTTTTTTCCTTTTTGTTGCCATCACTATTTCATTATCAAACTTTTCGTCTGAGATGAGGTTTGGAGAGAGAGAAAAAGAGTATTGATGAAGATGAAGAATTGCTATTATTATCCAAAGAAGAAGACGAATTGATAGATTTATGAGTTCTTCTCTTTATCAATCACTGTTGACCTAATAATCTCTGCCAAATAAATCCTATAGTTTTTGGTTGTTTAAAAAAAATGAGCCAAAAAATAGACAAATTCGCCGACAAATTTGATATTTTGTTGGCTGGTATAGTTGAAACCTTAGGATCCCTGGCGAAAGAGTTTGTAGTAGGTACTGATGAAGAGAATAAGGCCATTCTTGCCCGATTTGAAGAGGAAGTCGAGAAGCTTGATGGCTCTGCTGCAAGGCATGTTGAATTGTAAACCTCTCTCTCTCTCTCTTGATCCCCGGTATAGGTTTCACCTTTTCTTTTGTTTCCTCCGAAAGAAAATCCATTTGCCACTTCATTTAAAAGTCCACAACCAGAAGTATATGTCAACTCTGAATTCTGATTGGCCAGGCACTGAAGATTATCATATTCACAAGCACCAAATCCTTGACCATTTATTGCAGTAGAACCATCAACATTTTTACCATCTGGCCTAGGATGAAGGCAATATCCTTGATCATCATGTTAGTATTTTCGATATTCAATACTTACAATCCTTACATCCCATATTTAACGTTGTTGATTTAACCAATTTTTTTCTATAATTTCGAATAAAGAATTCTATAATACCAACCTTGATCTATGATAAAAGCTTTTTGTTGATGATTCTGATATCGAAATTTTTATCGCCTTGATCATTTCTTTGTTATTGCCTCTTTGATGATCAAGAGAGCCTTTAGGTTTGGTTGTCGTTTAGAGGTAGATCTAATCTTTCGATTATTTCCCTTAATTAAAACTACTTATAGTTTTTCTATTAAGAATATAATGGACAACCCTACAAAAGATTTTACTTAAAAACTCTTTTAATTATGTCTCTTCATTTATACCTCTTCAACCATAATTTACATACTTTAATAAGGTCAATGAGAGGGAATTAAAATCCAATTAACTTAATTTCCTTTATGCTTAACAACCATCACATTAAGCACATTAATATTAAGTCACTATCATTTAATTAACATGGATCACTTTAATAGATTATTAAAATAATCTAACAATCTCCCACTTGGGTCATGTTATGAACTTTAATATAAAACCAATTTTCAGCTGTCAAAACTTGAATTCACAATCAAATACTATAGTAAACTATAATGTGAATTTATCACGTTTTCTTTTCATAATGAATTGCATAATCAGATCATGGCAGACACAAGTCTATAATGACGACATGATTATTTCCATATATCACAAATTAATACAATTAATTAATTCTTTAATTGAGAAACACTATATATACCTTTCAAATTTAATTTTTCATAAAGTTTTACATATTATTCATGACAACAATAATTGTATACACCATAATATGAATAATAAACATACATACAAAAATAATTCCATAATGAATTCATAGGTGTCATAAAATACAAGTTATACTATTACAATCACATAAACAATGACTTTTCATCTAAACTCATCCTTACAACATGTTCTTTAAAGGCTTTGGGTGACAATCCTTTCATTAATGGATTCGCTATCATTAAACTTGTACTTATATGCTCAATGCACACTGTTTGTTTGTGTATTTCTTCTTTGACGGACAAGTACTTTAAATCCATATGTTTTGCACCTTTCGAGTATTTGTCATTCTTTGAGAAGAAAACAGCTATGGAATTATCACAATAAAGTTTCAACGATCTATCTATACTGTCAACCATACCTAGACCCCGAATTAAGTTCCGCAACCACAATGTTTGAATCGTGGCCTTAAAACAGGCCACAAATTCTGCCTCCATAGTGGAAGTAGCAATCGAAAATTGCTTTCCAGTTTTCCATGATACAGCTTCTTTGGCTAATACGAACATGTAGTCGAATGTCCTCGAATCTACACATCCGGCATAATCTTAATCCGAGTATCCCATTACTTCAAGATGACTTGATTTTTTGTACGTGTGCATGTAGTCCTTTGTTCCTTGCAAGTACCTAAGTACTTTCTTTACAACTTTTTAAGTGATCTATTCTTGGGTTACTTTGATATCGGTCCAACATCCCTACTACAAAATTGATGTCTAGCCGAGTACATGTTTGAGCATACATTAAGCTTCCTATAGTTGTTGCATATGGAATAGATTCCATTGCTTTATGTTCCAATCACTTTTCAGACATTGCATTTCACTAAATTTGTCCCCTTTTTGAATTGGAGCTACACCAGTAGAATTCTATTTTGAATCTTTCTAGAATTTTATTGATATATCCTTTCTGAGACAATCCTAGTAATCCCTTTTGTCTGTCACTGAATATTTCTATTCCAATCACATAGGATGCCTCACCCATATCTTTCATTTCAAAATTCTTATAGAGAAAGTCTTTCATGTCATGTAACATTCCTTTATTATTTGCAACAAGAAGAATATTTTCAACATACAATACTAGGATACTAAACTTACTCCCACTGACCTTCATATAGATACACCAATCAACAATGTTCTCTATAAAATCGTACGACATAATAGTATTGTTAAACTTAATATACCATTGTCTGGAAGCTTGTTTTAATCCATAAATTGACTTCTTCAATTTACACACTAATTTTTATTTGCAGGAAATGAAAACCCTTCATGTTGATCCATATAAACTTCTTCCTCTAAGTCACCAGTAAGAAAGACGGTCTTTATATCCATTTGGTGAAGCTTTAAATCATAATGAGCTACCAAAGTCATAACTATTCTTAAAGAGTCATTTTTTAAAATTGGAGAGAAGATCTCTTTATAGTCAATGCTATCTTTCTGAGTATAATCTTTGGTGACAAGTTTAGCCTTATACCTTTCAATGTTACATTTTGAGTCACGTTTGGTTTTGAAAACCCACTTACAACTGACTCGTTTTAAACCTTCAGGTAACTCTACAAATTCTCAAACTTTATTGTCATCCATGGATTTCAACTCTTATTTTATAGCATTCAACCAATTTTTAGAATTATTACATTCCATGTCTTGATTGAATGAGTCTGGATCTTTATCGTTCCTCAAGTCACATTCCTCTTCAAGTGAATAAATCATATAATCCTAAGAAATTGTTGGTTTTTTCTGCTTTACAGACCTTCGCAATTCTGTTTCTTGTGATTGTTCACTTATAACTTGACCATCATTAATAGGCTCATCATTGACATATTCATCTTGCGTGGTTTGAATATTAATATGTTGTTCTGGCATGTTATTAGACTGTGATACAACAAAAGAAACAACAACTTGATGAGAAATTTGAGGTGTTGTTTCCTCTACCCGATTCTCTTGAATATTCACCTTTCGTGATTCATCACTCCAACTGAATTTGTCATTCTCAATGAATCGAGCATTTTCAAACTCAACTATTCTTGTACTATGTACCCTTTTAACTTTTTCGGATAGCCGATAAAGTAACCACTGATGGTTCTTACATCGAGCTTATTTTCATATGGATTATAAATCCTTACTTCTGCTAGACAACCCAAACATGGATATGTCTCAAACTAGGTTTCTTTCCCGTTCACAGTTCATAAGGTGTCTTAGGAACTCCCATACTAGGAACCCGATTCAACAAAAATGCAGCGGTCTTTAAACCGTGCATCCACAACGATAAATGGACATTACTATAATTCATCATACTCCTAACCATTTTGATAAGAGTATGATTCCGCCTTTCAGCTACACCATTTTGTTGTGGTGTTCCTAGCATTGTATATTGTGCACAAATGCCTTGACTTTCGAGAAACCTTGTAAATGGACCTTTATGTTGTCCATTTTCATCAAATTTACCGTAATATTCACTACCTCTATCAGACCTCACCACCTTTACTTTTCTATCTAATTGTCTTTCCACCTCATTGATGAACACTTCTATAATATTCATCGCTTGAGACTTTTTATGCAGTAGATACAAATAACTATATCATGAGAAGTCATCTATAAAGGTGATAAAATACTTTTCACCACTCCATGAAGGAGTGTTGAATGGACCACATATGTCTGTGTGTATCAATTCTAAAAGTTCACTACTTCTTATGACATGATACTTTGATGTGTGTTTAGTTCGCTTTCCTTTGATGCAATCTATACACATGTACCAGTCATTAAAATCTAATTGAGGTAAAATATTACTTTTCATTAACCTCAACATCCTTTCTTTAGATATATGACCTAGACGTTGATATCATAAGAAAGCAGAACTTTCATTTGTTGCACTACGTTTAATTCCAATCACATGATCAACATTAAACAGATATTCAATATGTTTAATATTAAAATTGAAGCAATACAAACCATCTTTCAAAATAACACAACCATAATAGTATTTTTGTTTGTATAATAAAAAAACACCATTTACAATCTTAAAATTAAAACCTACATCGTCCAACTTTGCAACAGAAACTGAATTTCTCGCATATTCAAAAACATAGACACTTTCTAGATCCAGATGACAACCAGTATCTAGGATCAATCTATACATCCCTTCTATTCATGCCTTCATTCTATTCCCCATATACAATAACTTTTCAGTCCCATTTATGGGTTGGATCGAAAGAAATCCCTGCGTAATAAATGACACATGAGTAGTAGCTCCAGAATCTAACCACAAAGTATTATTAGGTATTTCTATAATATTTGATTCAAAATATACTGAAACAAATGGAGTACCTTTCTTTTCGAACCAAGATTTCCTTTTCGGACAATCTTTCTTTATGTGTCCAGCTTTGTTACAGAAGTAGCATTTAAGCTCTTTTCGGAATTGCCCTTCCTTAATATTTAATGAGTCTTTTCCCTTCTTTTGGTTCTTTCTACTCGGCTTTCCTTTGCTACTATTGGCTTCCTTCTGAAACGTTAGATTAACGGTATGGTCTTTCATTTTCTTCAACCCCCCTTCTTCTTAAACCAACATGGCTTTAATTTTTTTAAAGTTCTATTTTTCTTTAATAATGTTATAATTCACCTGGAACTGGCCAAACTCAAGAGGAAGAGAGTTGATGACAAATTGAACCAAGAATGATTCACTTACAATCATACCCAACGTTTTTAGCTTTGCTGCAAATTGGTCATGCTTGTTACATGATCATGAATGAGTTACAACCAATCAAATTTCTTGGTCGTCAACTCACTCATCAAGCTCCCACAATGGGCTTATCCGTAATGTCCAATTGGGAGTATTCTTTAATTTTCGACATGAAGTCCTTTGCATCATTCGTCTTTGGCATCGATAACTTAACATTTTCAGCCATCATCATCTTCATCAAGCTCAAACACAACTTATTATACCGCTCCCAAGTCTCATTGTATGACTTGTCAGCTTCCGTACTTGTCTCATTAATAGTTGGTAGTATATCACAAATCAATTCCAAGTCTAAATCCAATACACTCAGATGAAACTGGATTTGTTCAGACCAATCAGCATAGTTCAGACTATTGAACATGAGTAAAACATTGCCAGAGGCGAACAAATTAACAGAAGTTGTAAAATACAATACATGCTCACACATTAATATTTTGAGTAACATAATAAGATTCAGATAAACATAATTTTACTTCTTTAAGTTCACTTTTGGGTAATTCTTAAAGAAATAAGCAATCATTGATGTTATAACATAAACTTTAATAGACTCATAAACATATTTAATGCAACATGTTTAATATCTTTGGATATTTAAACATATTAATCAAATATGTAAATATGTCATTTTAATATTATTAACTATGAACATTGTTCCACCTTTGGGTGACCTACTAGTTTATAATCAATAATTTCCTTTCAATAACATTACAATAATTGAATGTATAAAATCACACAATTTAATATTGATCATTTCAAACTAGGTTACTTTGGTAACTACTAAGTTTCTATACAACAATATTTAATTGAGTACACTTTAATTTATAACATTCATAATACATTTAGAATGCATTATACAATCTGTAAATGTTCTTTGGGCTTTAACGGAATTCCTTGATCCATGACGGACGTCCTTTGATTGTAAATAGGTGATGACAGACGTCCTTTATGCAATAACGGACGTCCTTAATATGAGATAAAAATTACAGATTGTAAACGCTCTTGTCCACAAGCGACCGCGAGCGTCCATGAACGAAACTTTCATAGATTCTTCCAGAATCAATTTTTGAGTAATCGATCAATTCTTTCATTGATTGATTCTCTATATACATAAAATTTACGAAACCCTAATTTTCGTTTCAAACTAAGTCCTTTCATTATATTCATAAAATTAACGAAAACATTAACTTTTGTTTCAAATGAAATCCAATCAATTATATTTGGTAAATCAATACGTCTTATTTACGAAACCCTAATTTTCGTTTCAAACAAAATCCTTTCATTATATTCATAAAGTTTACGAAAACCCTAACTTTTGTTTCAAACGAAATCCAATCAATTATACATAGTAAATCAATACGTTTTAACAACCTTGCTATGATACCAATTGTTAGTATTTTCTATATTCAACACTTACAATTCTTACGTCCCATATTTAACGTTGTTGATTTAATTAATTCATTTTCTATAATTTCGGATAAAGAATTCTGTAATTCCAACGTTGATCCATAATAAAAGATTTTGTTGATGATTATGATATCAAAATTTTTGTCGTCTTGATTATTTCTTTGTTATTGCCTATTTGATAATCAAGAGAGCCTTTAGGTTTGGTTGTCGTTTAGAGGTAGATCTAATTTTTCGATTATCTCCCTTAATTAAAACTACTTACATTTTTTCTATTAAGAATAGAATAGACAACCCTACAAAAGATTTTACTTAAATACACTTTTAATTATGTCTCTTCATTCATATCTCTTCAACCATAATTTATATACTTTAATAAAGTCAAGGAGAGAGAATTAAAACTCAATTAACTTAATTTTCTTTATGCTTAACAACCATCGCATTAAACACATTAATATTAAGTCAATATCATTTAATTAACATGGACCACTTTAATAGACTATTAAAATAATCTAACACATCACACTGCAAATTACCCGGATTCATCACAAAGCCATTAGGAGTGCTTGAATCGTGCAATTTGGAATTCACAGGTTTTGATATGGAAAAGGACCAATCTCGCCTTCAATTCTTCCCCTAACATCCACAAGCAAACACTTGAGCCTAGCAACTTCAGCCTCTAATGTAGATTGACCCTACAATCTCTTACACAATTGCTGATTCACAGCTCTCAATTTCACAACTTCATCTTCCAAAGATGCAGCCCTTGCCTTCTTCTTCTCATGATATTTTCGAACAACTTCCCTATTACCCAATGGGCATTTCTTTGTGTTCTTTTTAGCAAATTCAGCAGTGTTATATGAACCAACCTTGCCTTCATTAGAGGCAGATACAAGTTTAGTGTGGACGTGAAAACAGGTGTGTGTATGCGAATAGTCAATAGATTTAATTCTTTGTACGTGAAAACAGATGTGTAACCCTGTCTTCCTTATTTTATGAATTCTTTAAGTGAGGGAGGGACGTCCGTCATAGGCCGACAGACGTCCATCATAGGCTGACCGACGTTCGTCATAGGCCGATCGACGTCCGTCATATGAGGGACTCTTCATCGTTCATGCTCACTCCTACTACAAACTCTTTCACCAAAGATTCCAAATGCTCACTCATGCTACAAACTCTTTCACCAGGGATCCCAAGGTTTCAACTATACTAGCCTACAAAAACATCAAATTTGTCTGGTTTGTTGGCGGATTTGTCTGGTTTTTTGGCTTATTTTTTTTAAACAACCAAAAAATATAGGATTTGTTTGACAGAGATTATTAGGTCAATAGTGACTGATGAAGAGAAGAACCCATAAATCTATCAATTCATCTTCTTCTTCGAGTAATAATAGCAATTCTTCGTCTTCTGGAATACTCTTTCTCTCTCTCCAAACCTCATCCCAGATGAGAATCTTGATAATGAAAATAGTGATGGCAACCAAAAGAAAAAAAGGATGTCCCTCCTATAAGTTGTCTTCGCAATTTTAGACAGAAAACGTGACGGAAATGTTTGACTCATTAATTTTTCATAGTTTGAGGTTTTAGTTATTAATAAAAATTCTTAAAGGTTTGAAGTGTAATACCTCGATTTCCCATAACAGAATTTTAGTAAAAATAATTGGGGATTATTTGGATAATTATTGAGGATTTATTTGATGAAAATTAATTTGAGAAAACTGAATCGAAGAAATTAAATTGGACCGATAATTATCATCAAACAATATTTAGAATAAATTAGGAATTGGAATTGAGTTTAAAATAATTTAATTAAATTATTAAAAGAGAATTAATTGAGTGAAAAAGATGTTTAAAATTAAAAAGGGAAAATTACATGGATTTGTTGGAATTAAAAATTCAAAAGAAAAATTGGATGGAGTTAATGAGAGGTGAACCGGTTTGGTTCACGTTTGTTCAGTTCGGTTGGAGATTAAGGTGGTCGCCACCGGTTATTGGTTTGGGTGAAATCATCACATTTTTGCCCTAGAATTTCAGAAGAGAAATGAGACAAGGGAGAGAGACACTTGAGAGGAGAAGAGGAATCAGGAGGGTTTTCGCGTCAAGGGAGAGGCGATTCTCGCGGGCTCAACTCCGCGATGCTGCGTGAAACGTCGCCACTTGATCGTGCTGATCTTGTGAACTTTGCGGTGCCCTAAGAGTGGCTTTGGGGGTTAGGCGTGGCAAAGAATATTAGCAAAGATGGAATGGGATTTCAAAGCAAACGTCAATGATAGAGTCTTCTCTGCGCGGTATGATTTCTGTGTGTTTTGGCTTTGCCTCCATTGCCGAACACGGTAAGTGTTCTGTTTAGTTCTAATATATTCCTCCGTTTTGTTTTCTAGTGTGAATTGGTGCTTCTTTGTTGGTTGTTTGGCATTCAGAATTGGTGAGGATGGAAACGACAGTGGTGAAACGCGAAGGAGCATTTGATAGCCCCTGCACCTGGTTTGTCAATCGGTCCCTTTGGTTCACTGAAGTGTTGAACCAGTTTACTTCATTCGTTCTGGCCGACACAATAATGCACATTACTCCCTTTACAGATGGGAAGCACACTTTGGTTGACTAACTAGAGAAGGATGCGGCAAATGACTCAGCCTCTGGAAAAGCAGAAATAAATGGTGGGATGCTGTCGGTGTGGTAATGGAGAAAAGTAGGCAGAAATTAGATAGATAATAAAGGAAATAGGGCAGGTGCTCTCTAGAGTCATGTGGGGGGAGAAATAAAGAGGGAGGAAGGTGCTGGTTTGTTCTGCTGGTGCTCAGGTGAAGCAGAAAAGGCGAGTGAAGGGAGAAAACTCTCTCTGTGATGTTCTAGAGATACAATGAAGAGAAAAATTGTGGAGGAGTAGGTGCATTGTCCTCGGGTGTTCTTTAGGGTAAGGATGCCCTTCATCTTTATTTATGGATTTTATGGGTTCTACTCTCTGACTACTACGGTTTTAAGGATTATGAGATGGCAATGCTCTGTTTTATTTTATGCTGGATTTATTGTTCGGAGATATGCACGGTTGTTGGATTTTGAAGATTTCTCTCTGTTTTAATTATGGATATTTTGGGTGAAATATGCTCTGATACTTGGTAATTCTCAATTATGTTTCTCTCTATTTATCTCTGTTGGGTGAATTATTCACTAATGAGTTTGTTGGAAAATACTATGAGAATATGTGGGTTATTAAAGCTGCTTGTTGAAATGCATTTTGGGTATATGCAATCTGGTTACTTATGAACGCTCTATTGGTGAATCAAATGGTCTCTGTTGTTGGACATTTATATATCCTATAAACTGGTTTGTTCATGGTTTGAATTTTGTTATGTTATTGGGTTAAGTGACTTAGGTGATATTGGATGGGGAAATTCTGTTAAGTAAATGAATAAAGAGCATGGTTCCTCTGTGTTACAACTTTAATTGATATACTTTGTTATTGGGAAATGTTCCATGTGAGTGTACTTGGTTTATTCTCTGCTGGGATATTTGTATGTTGAGCACGGTTGTATATTTTTATGGAATTCATGGAAAGGAATGGACGATATGTGTTCTCTGGTTGGATGAATGCTCCGTTGGTTTTGAATGTCCTCTATGTTTACTGCTTCCCTATTTGTATGGATTAAGTTAATGATGGTTATTAAAAGGTAAAGGAATATAAGTTGACTGCATATGTAATAATTGTTAAAGTGAAGAAAAATGGTGGAACTATGAAGTAAAGAAGAGAGGCAATGAATGAGAATTTATGGTAGATTAAGGATATGTGATTTTAATGATGGATGAAATTTATAATTGATAAATACATTAATAAATAAATAATAATTATTTTGAAAGTATTAATGGAAAAAAAGGATAAAGAACTAAACGCGCTAAGGACCGCAGGTAAGTTGATACTTACTGTGCTTTGGTCTTCGGACCCTACATCGCAAGAATTAGGACTTTGTTTGCTGATTGTTACCACTTTAATAGAATATTTAAGTTATTTACTGTTTTACTAGATATTAAACATGTTCTGTGAATAGTAATTTTGTTTGTTGGGTGTTTATTAGAATTAAATTCTTTTAATGATATGTTTAATAGATGAGCATGTTTCGAGATTATATAGAAATATGATTAAACTATATCCATTTGCAAGTATCATGCATCATGGTTTTCAAAATGATATGGAAACAGTTTTTAGGCATGGTTTTTGAAAATGAAATAGATAATAAATTAAACGAAAATAGAATCACATGGGAGCGAGATTGTGATGTCCAGGGTAAGCCCTAAGTTCTTTTTAGGATATTTTGGGACTGAGATTGTGAGTCTAGGGTAAGCCCGAGGTTCTTTTCGGGGTGTTCTGGAACCGAGGTTGTGAGGTCTAGGGTAAGCTCGAGGTTCTTTTCGGGGTAGTCTTGGGTCGAGGTTGTGAGGTCCAGAGTAAGTCCGAGGTTCTTTCCGGGGTATTTTGGGATCGAGGTTGTGAGGTCTAGGGTAAGCTCGAAGTTCTTTCCGGGGTATTCTGGAACCAAGGTTGTGAGGTCCAGGGTAAGCCCGATGTTCTTTCCGAGGTATTCTAACACCGATGTTGTGACACCAGGGTAATCCTGATATTCTTTCTGGGGTATTCTGGGACCGAGATTGTGAGATCTAGGGCAAGCTCGAAGTTCTTTCCGGGATATTCTGGAATCGAGGTTATGATGTCCAGGGCCCGGGGTTCTTTCCGAAGTATTCTGAGATCGTAAACAGAAAAAATACAAAAAAACTGCCTAAAGATTTTAAAAGAGCATAACATCTGCATTGCATTTCATTTTATCACTTACTGAGCGTTAAACTCATTAATTTAAGTCTTGTTGATGTAGGTGTATGCTTGGAAATATACGATTAATACAAGGAGCAGTTGATGAAGAATTTGCATGAGTGGATCTTATGGCTGGCTGGACCAAAAGAGCAAATGGAAATTATCTGCAAAAGTGGTTGTAAAGTAATTAATATTCTTTAATGTTTTGTTTTAATTCCGCTGCTAAGATGTTTTAAATTATTATTTCTAAATCTGATAAATTGAAAAATGATTTTTAGTAAAGGACTTAACACTCGGTTTTAAAAGAAAAGTCTTATTTTGATTTTATAAAAAAAATTTTAAATTTCATGCTATTTTAAAAGAAATAAAAACAGGGGCGTTACTTGATGTATTTATTATCCTCAACTATAAGGTTTATTTTGTTAATTACCCTTGTTCTTGTCTTGGTAATTGAAATCAGCAGCCGTTAAGAGAATATATGGTCAAGGTGATTAATGATTTTTTAAAATAATTAATGGATAAAGTACTATGAAATCTAAAGTTAGGCCCTGGCCAATTGGGTCATGGTTCCAAAAAAATGGAATTGGTATATGAATTGAGTTGAAATTAGGGGTGTTCAAACCGAAACCGAACCACCCATCTGAACCGAAATCGGCCAATTTTGGTCTGATAGGTTCGGTTTTTGTGAAAGAAAAATTGATTTTCGGATTAAAAATTGATGAACCGGATATTGCCGGTTTGGTTTGCGGTTTTGATGGGTCAAAACAGGCAAAACCGAAACCGCTGGCCCTGGCTGCAGATAAATAAGATTTCCTTCAATTTTAGGGTTTTTGTTTTTGTTCAGCCTCAGCCCTCGCCCAGTCGCCCTCGCCCGTCGCCCTCTCCCGTCGCCCCTCAGGTACTTCACACTCTTCACTTCAATTCAGGACTTCAGTCTTCTCGTTCTGACTTCCGAGTCCGAATTCAGCCTTCAGAGTTCGAGTGTCTCTCGACTCTTATCCCTCTCTGTTCCTCGGCTGGCTGCTCCTAGTCCTACCCTGTTTCGTTTTCGTTCCTCTGTTGTAACAAAGGTACGAATTTTGTTCCTCTGCAGGCAGTTCAGGTTTTCGTTCGTTTTTTGCTTCGTCTTAGCATCTCAAGGCTCCAGGCAAGAGTCCAGATTACAACTGCCGAGCTCGTTGATCAATATTGGGTAAGTGGTTAGTTTTCTATACATCAATTTTGCTGATCGTTGCACCATCATAAATTTTCTGATTAGTTTTTTGCACCAACTTTGTTGTTCTTTGCATCATAACTTGTTACTTTGCTATTCTTTACATCATAACTTGTTACTTTGCTGTTAATTTGCTAGGAGGAGGAGAGGTCCGATAGGATAGATCTCTCTTTATTTTTCTGTCTGGCTAAAATATACTGTCTGGGAAGAGGAGAGATCCGAGAGGATAGCTCTCTCTTCATGTCACACTGCATTGATTCATTTTTCTGGATTTAATAGGATTTGTCATTTTTCTGTTGTATAATGTATATGCACCATCATCTATGTTTATTTCTATATGGAATCATGGATGGTTCAAGTTGTTGTTTGCACGCAGATGTTGGACCAAATATTGCTATTGCTAGTTGCTATTGGCCTATTGCATTGTTGATGTCATTTTGATTTTAGTTTGAGTGAATGCTTTACAGATTTTACACATTTTTTTTTGTTAGTTACTAGTTAGTGTTGGCGTATGACTAAATTATCCAGCTAAGCAGACGCAAGGTCTTGCTGAGATTTCAAGCAAGACTTTAATATGTGATTTGCTATCTGTACTGAGCAAACAGACACGTGACAAAGGCAGAATGCTTTTCCTTTTTTCCTTTTTTTTTAATGATTTTAGCATCAATCTCAAACGCCAAACTTAGATATATATATGAAAAAACCGAAACCGAACCGAAATATTGGTTCTGGAACCGACTTGGTTACCCCAAAATAAAAAACCGATATAGGTTTTAAAATTTTCAAACCGAAACCGACTGGTTCGGTTTGCTTTGTACTAAAACCGATTCGAAACCGAATTTGAACACCCCTAGTTGAAATGACAAGGTTTCAGAATCCAACGAAATCGAATTGAAGCGAAGAGTGAAACTCGGTTTAGTCTTAGTTTAGTTGTAGTTCAATTCAATTTTTATTTAAAAAAACAAATTATTAAAAATAAATAATAAATTAAAAAAGAGAAAAAATGGAAAAGAAATTAAAAAAATGCAAAACAATTAAAAAAATGCATTTATCATATTATGAACTAAAATGAAGTAAATATATTTCACATGATCTTTCATAATATGAAAAATAAAATATTCTAAACAAATATTGTCATGACTCGAAAGTGGGCCTAACAGAATCACCGGGTCAAATGACTCGATTCTCAGGGAGAACTCGATTGCCCAACCCAAGGCAAGAGAGTCAGCGGAAGTCTTAATACAAAATTAGGCTCAAAAGCTTAAATCTAAAGGGTCAAGGTTCACAGAGTGATCAATAAAGAATAAGATAGTATAAAAGCTCCATTACTTAGGTGGCTAATTTTGTTGGTTTGATTTGTTTCATTTATATTCCCGTTTTTATGGTAGTGGCGGGTTATTGTGATTGTTTTGCCGCATTGACATGTATCATATTAATAGAAACTAATATGAATGTCACACATAGGTTGGTATTCATTGTGTGAGGAAAAAGGTAAAGAAAATAAATGTAAGGGAAACTTGGAGGTGGGGAGGTGGTTCGGATCGTAACCAGGTAGACTCGAGTTTATATCATTCCATCGGTGGGATGCGAGAGTCTGTCTGCCCTAATGGGAGACTCGAGATTATACCCTTCCCTTGTTAGGTCATGAGAGCCTGTCTACCAAAGGGTTAGATGCCGAATAACGGCCATTCTCCCTACAACGAATACCTCCAATGTCCCAACTCAATGTATGAGTTAACGTATGCAACTGTGAGTAAATAACAGTTTGGGCAGATCTCATTCTGACATAATGAGTTAGAGACATACATCACATTGCATATCTCATTTCTTGCTGGGCCTTAGGCTCACAATTTGCTTGTGGTGTAGGTGAGTGTTTGGATATAGTTACTCTCGGAGTGGACAAGGAGGCATTACCAGCTGAGCGCTTGGATTACCTAGCTGAATCGACTTGAGCGGGTTATGGCTCACATGAGATGAAAAAGTTATTTTGAAATAGGTTGATAATTTATAAACGTTTTTTGTAAAACCATTTACTCACGTTTTGATTGTCAAACCTTATTTTGGATTTAATTATGTTTCTGCTTTGACTCTAATTTAATTATGCATTTTTAAATTGTCTCGCTTACTTTTACTATTCACTCTCGTATGATTAAATAAATAAAAAGAAAAATTTTACATGGTTATTTAGAAAGGAAAAAGTTTTAAAAATTAGCACGGGTCGCTACATATATGCATTTTGGGATGCCAGTCTGAAGTAAGAATTTATGATCCACAAGAAAATAAACTAGACCCAATGACCATTAGTGGCTATTTCATTGGATATGCTGAAAGGCCTAAGGAGTATAGATTCTATTGTACATCTCACAACACTAGGATTGTGGAATTAAGAAATGCAAATTTTCTTGAAAATGACTTGATTAGTGGGAGTGATTGATTTCAAGATATTGTTTCTAAAAGAAATGACATTGATTTTCAACCTTCTAACTCAAGTGAAAGAATGATTGTTGTTCATAACACTCATTGAGTTCAAACAAGTGTTGAACAATCAATAAATAATATTCCACAAGTTGCTGATAATAATCCAATAGATCGAATTCTTGAGGAAGTTCCAGAAATTGTTGATCAACCAATTAAACAACAAAATTCTCTAGAAAATGTTGGAACAACACTACAGAGATCTACTAGAGAAAGAAAATAAGCTATTCCTAGTGATTATGTGACATATATACAAGAATCAGACTATAATGTTGGAGTCGAAAATGATCATGAGACGTTTTCATAAGTTATAAATTGAAGTGAATCAAGTTTATGATATGATGCCATAAAAAATGAAATGAATTCTAATAGAATCTGGGATCTTATTGAGTTGCCTGATGGTGTAAAAGTCATTGGATGTAAATGGATCTTTAAGACTAAGAAAGACTCATTGGGCAATATCGAAAGATATAAAGTAAGACTAATTGCTAATGATTCATTCAAAAGGAAGGAATCAATTACAAGGAGACTTTGTATCATGTATCTAATAAAGATTTTCTTCACATTATTTTGGCATTGGTTGTATATTTTGATTTTGAGTTGCAATAAATGGATGTGAAAATGATATTTCTCAATAAAGAGCTAGAAGAAGAGATTTACATGAAATAAACTGAAAGATTCTCCTCTATGAGCAATTAGTATGCAAGCTTATGAAATCCATATATGGATTGAAGCAAGCCTCCCATCATTGGTATTTAAAGTTCCATGATGTTATCTCTTCATTTTGTTTGTTGAGAACATTATGAATCAATGTATATACTAGAAGGTTAGTGAGAGTAAAATTTATTTTTTATTTCTATATGTGGATGATAATTTATTTGCAACTAATGATAAATGTTTATTGCATGAGGTGAAACAATTTATCTCTGAAATATTTGATACAAAGGACATGAGTGATGCCTCCTATGTCATCGGTATTAAGATTCATCGAGACAGATTTTAAGACATTTTAGGTTTGTTTCAAGAAACTTATATCAATAAAGTTGTAACACCCCGATATTTTTAATTATCGAGGTATTACGAATGACGCTTTCGTATGAATTTTATTTATTGAGACTAAATGAAATTACTATATGTATATGGCCAATTAAATTATAATGATTGGAATTATTTATAATCCTTTTAATTAAGGACTTATTTAATAAAAATAAGAGTGAGGTTAAATTATTAGAGATTTAAAGTAATAAAAATGTATTTTAAAGGTAATAGGATAAATTAGATTAAATTAAATTTAATTGTTAATAGATTAAATAAAATAAAATTAAATTAAAAAGAAAAAAAAATGAAATGGCCAAAAGGCCATTTCCTTTGCAGTGAGAAATGAGAGAACGACAAAGAGATTGAGAGAGGAAAACGAGAGTCAGGGAGAGAGACCGAGAGATCGATGGAGATCAGGCGACGACGGTTAGGATTCACGATTTGGGCTCGGGTCTGGCCAGGGCATCGTCGGGCGTCAACTTCTGCTGGTGTTCGATGGCCGGCGATGGTCGAGGGGTGACGGACAGGCGAGGATTGGGGTCGCCAGTGGCTGGAACGGCTTGGGCAGTGGTGAATCGGCGTTTTGCGAGTGGTGCAGGGTGCATTCCGGCGTTGCGAGGTGGAGCGGCATTGACGGCTAGGGGTCGCGATTTTTGGGGCTCAGAATCAGAGGTTTCGCCGACGATGGATTCTGGCTTCATGCAAGGCACAGTCGAGGGACGTTTGGCGAAATCCTAGCGTCGGTTTGAGGTAAGGCAGTCGACTCTTTTTCTCCCTCACGTTTTGACCGGTTGTTGGCTGGCGTACGGTGTCGTTCGGCCGATTTCAAATCGCGAATTTAGGGGCTGCGATTTTCCGAACCAAGGTTAGCCACAGTTGATTCTCTTGTTAATTGTTGGATTTTTGCTGTTTGGTAGGGCTTCCGTTGATGGCCCTGTTGCCGGGTATTGGTCGGTCAGGATGGTTCGTAGAGGTGATGAACCCGGTTTGTTGTATTCTGCCGACACTCATGAGGGGGACAGGTTGGGTGGCCCTCCTTCCAGCTGTGCTTTGTCGACACTTGATAGGGAGCACATTCAATGGCAATGGTTGAAGAATTGAAAAGGAGACAAAAGTGGTTGATGAATTTTAAAAGTTGTCGGGTGAATGAATAATAACATGACAGAGATGAGTCAGGGGATGGAAGTGCAGTGAGCTTCTGGGTGAAACAACCGAGAGAAAAATGGCAGAGTGAGGTGTGTGTGTGGTGTGTGTGTTGGTGATATTATGGCAGGTTATAGGGCAACGAAAAAGAATGGAGAGGGAGTCCGAGTATGAGCTGGTGCAAGTGTTGTTGGCCGAAAGTGATGCAATGAGTTTGTACAGCAAGTCTTCTTTGAGAAAATTGGCAAGGAATTGGTGGCCGTCAAAGCCCTACCCACAAGTAGAGTCGTGTCTAAATTGTTGTTTTGAGTTCTATACATTTTCCTTGTTTGGATTCTTTGATTGTGATTTTGTTGATAATACTTGTTTGATTTGACTTCTTGTGTATTGGATGCTTAAATTCGTGAAGGAATTTGATAGAGCTATCGTTAATCTCTTTGTGACATCTTGATTGGTAGTAGTTGATTTTAGAGGCTCATAGAAGTAGGGGTGGGCAGGAACCGATAAGAACCGGAACCGGACCCGGAACCGACCTCGGTTCCGGGTGCGGTTCCGGTACTCGGTTCCATAAAAGAATTTTAATTGATTTCGGTTCTGGTCATCGGTTCCAGGTATGGGTTCGCGGTTCCTCAAGCCAATACCCGAGAAGAACCGACACTCCCTTCCAACCGACACTGCCTCCCAACGACAGATTTGGAACTCCAGATCTGGAGTCCCTCCCTCCCAACGACAGATCTGGAACTCCAGATCTGGAGTCCCTCCCTCCCAACGACAGATCTGGAACTCCATATCTAGAACTCCAATTCCAACATTGAAGGCCAACACATCAGAGGCCTAGCTTCGTGTTCTCCGTTCGTCGTGTCGCCTGCTGCCTCGCCGTCACCGCCATGCGCCGGACAACGCACAACCGAGCCACCGTCGCCGCGATCGTCCGTCGCTCGCCATCGTCTCCTTCCTGATCACGCTCCCTTGGTTTCTCTCGGCCTCTCACCCGCACTCTCCCCCTTCTCTTCTTTCCTCATTTCTTTTCTCTCATTTCTTCAATTAACAGGTTCTCGGAACCGAGAACCACCGGGTCTGGACCCGGAACCGACCTCGGGTTCGGGTTCGGTTCCAAACCCGAACGGTTCCGGGTTCGGTACCAGTTTTTCAGAACTGAGAACCGACTACTCGGTTCCGGACGGTCCAGAACCGGACCCGAACCCGAAATGCCCACCCCTACATAGAAGTGATTAGCTCTCATTTAATCATTGGATCCCGTTGAATGATCATGACGAATATTGAATGTCAATTTATTGTAATTAGATGTTAAACATTTAGTTGGTCAATTTCCATGTTCTTTGTGCTCTAATACCACAACCCATATCTTATCCATGCTTTAATTTCACTTCTGTCTAGGTGCTGTTTCGTGCTTAATTCTCATTGGTTTCACTGTATGTTTAGCATGTTTTAAATACTTAAATGTGCTTCGGATCGCTGCTGTTCCATAGTTATTATCCGTCAATTTCGAAGCATGTTTAACACGTTTTAATTGTTGAATTCGCTGTAGAAGTAGCTGTTGTTCTGTATTTTATTTCCGTCAATTTAGAAGCATGCTTAGCACATTTTAGATGTATAATTTAATGTTTAATTCGCTGTTGTTCCGTAGTTTGATTTCATCAATTCCGAAGCATGTTTAACAAGTTTTAATTGTTCAAATCTTAAGGATGGTTTGTAGAGATTGTTTTCTTGATTGTTTGTATAGATTAATTCTGTGATGTGATATCTTGGATGTTTACTTGTATAGATTACTTGCTAGAGTCACTAAGTTAAGAGTTCATGGTCCTAGAAACCCTTAGGAAATACCACAAATGGATTGGTATTCATAACGCGAGTTAAAATGACTAATAATGTACGTAAGGGAATTAGCGACCGGGTTAATGGTTCGGATCTAATCGGTAGACTCGGTAAATAGAATGTAAGATCTTCCCACCCATGGGATTGAAAAGCTTGTCTACTCTAGGGTGTTAGATGCCGAGTTTGCCCCCATTACCTGCTAGGGTTCTCTAATCTCCCAACTCGATCCACGAGTAAGATATATGTAACAGTGAGTAAAGAACGGTTGGGCGGATCCCATTCCGACATAATGAGTTAGAGGCATTTATGTTGTGTTTTCAATTCCTTATTAAGCCTTTTTGGGCTTACAGTTTACTTGTGGTGTAGGTGATCAAGATAGTAAGATTAATTTAAAGAGGAGCGGTTGATGAGGAATTTGCACGACGAGCATTGTGGTTGGCAAAGTTCAAAGCTAAAGGTTAAAGATTTAATGATAAAGAGCAAAAGACTAAAGAGCAATTAGTTTTGTAATTATAAATGTAATTTAGTTATTTAGAAAATGGTTTATTTAAGCTTCCGCTACGTTTTCAAGGAAAATGATTTATATTCATATATATTCATGGTTTAAGTAGCGATTATAAGAAAGAATTTGACGGTTCGGTTTTTAGAAGAAAACTCTGATTTCATTTAATAGCAATTTAAGTTATTATTATAAAAGTTTTAAATTTATCGTATATTTTTAAAAGAAAAGAAAAACCGAGTCATTACAAAAGTTTTGGAGAGATTTCGAATGAAAGATTGTTCTCCTAGTATTGCTCCAATTGTGAAGGGTTACAAGTTCTATGAGAATCAATGCCCGAAGAATGACTTTGAGAGGGCGCAAATGAAGAACATTCCATATACTTCAGTTGTTGGAAGCTTGTTGTATGCTCAAGTCTGTACAAGACTTAACATTGCATTTGTTGTGGGGATGTTAGGAAGATATTAGAGTAATCCAAGTAAGGACCATTGGACTGCTGCAAAAAAATGTTGCGGTACCTTTAAGGAACCAAAGTCTATATGCTTATGTACAGACAGATTGATAATTTGGATGTGATTGGCTACTCTGATTCATACTTTTTTGGCTGCGTTGATTCACATAAACCAACATTCAGATATATTTTCATGTTTGCTGGTGGAGCTGTATCATTGAGAAGTGCAAAACAAAACTTGAGTGCTACATCTACTATGAACATTGAGTTCGTATCATGTTTTGAGGCTACTTCACATTGTGTATGGATGAAGAGTTTTATTTCACGGATTAGAATTGTGCATTTTATTTCTAGGCCATTGCAAATATATTGTGACAATTCAACTGTAATTTTGGTTCTTTACTTTCAGAATCGAGAACCGAATGGTCTGTTCCAAAAGGTTCAGAACCAGAAGCGAGAATCGATTTGCCCACCCTTACGTAAGGCTAACAAATAAATTCGAAATTATATTCTCCAAGCAGTAGTAAGGCTTACACAGTAGCTCTGATTCCTGAGAGTAAAGTTTTAGTGCTGGTGAAGTGTGGAGTGGGAGTAGAATTTGGAATTTATGTACGATGGACTTTGCGTTAGAATCATTTAATTTATTCGATTTGTTTTGGTTAACTCGTCACTCGTTAACTAATATCGAATTGAGTAAATTTGTTAGGATTGTTTTGTTTTATTGGCTAAATTTAGTGAATTAAAATTTTTCAAACGGCCGAGTCACGCCTCTACCGTACGGGCATCAACAGGTCCGAGGCAACCGCAGCTATATATATTTGCTCCAAAACGATACTCTCTCCTTGCGAGTCGCTCTGTTTTCTGCATCTCCTTCTCAATCGTCAGTTGTTAGTCCAAGAATGGAGCAATTCCGAGGTCAACCTCGGCTTCCGAGTTTCGCCGTCCCGAAACGATATGATATCTGGCTCAAACCGGACCTCCATCACTGTAAATTCGACGGCTCTGTTGCCATCGACGTTGACGTCGTCGCTGAGACCTGTTTTATTGTTCTAAACGCTGCCGATCTATCCATTGATAATGGTTCCGTTTCATTCACCGATCGAAACTCTTCCAAGGTAGTTGTTTGATTTACTCGTTGTTTTCGTTGTCGCGATATCAGATTTGAATTGTCATCTTTTGATGAGATGCGTTTACTTTGAAGTGATCGCTTGAGAAAAGATGAAGTGGAATAAGAGACTGATCTCCGTTCAACCTTCTATGTTTTGGTTTTCCTTCATTGATTTTCGTTTTAAGCTCTCTTCAAGTAAATGAACCTTGCTACTTTTAATGTGGTAGACTAGGAGTTATTCGGTACAAATACATGATTCATAATTGTTTTGAAACTTTGAAATGCTTTTTTATTTGGATGATCATAGAAATCTGGGATCTTTACGATCAATGATTTATTAGTTTTTGAAAAGAATAAACTAGACATCCTGAACATTGGCCAATTTTTTGCATTATTGTTGTTTAATAAATTTATGGTAGAAAAGTGAGTCTTTTAGGGTTTTTTTTTCCTGTTATTTTAATTATGTATTAGTTGTTATTTATACTGATCTCTGTAAGTATTGGATCAGGTATTAAGGCCTTCATCAATTGAAACGTGTGAAGAGGATGAGATTTTGGTCTTGGAGTTTGCGGAGACCCTGCCAGTAGGATTGGGAGTCTTGACCATTAGGTTTGAAGGAGCTTTGACCGATAAAATGAAAGGATTCTATAAAAGGTAATGAATGAAAAGTTCTGTTTGTTGTGGAGCAATTATGTTTTGACAAAGGACTTAGTCTCAATCAATAGTCATGTTAGGCATAGTTGGAATTTCAATGATAATTTGCGTGTCTTTTCCTCTCATTCAATGCAAGGTGTCATACAAAAGTTTGCTTTCTTTCGATTCTTCACTCTTCTGAAAAAATGAGGTCGAATCCACTTGCATTTGAATTAATTTGGCTGACAATAATTGTTTTCTGTGCCTTTTAGCACTTACGAGCATAATGGTGAAAGAAAGAACATGGCTGTTACCCAATTTGAACCTGCTGATGCCAGAAGATGCTTTCCTTGCTGGGATGAGCCTGCCTGCAAGGTGTTTCCATCTCCTCCTTTCTCCTTTGCAACCCATCTCTTGTTTAATCACACTTTTTACTCAAGTTAAGCCTCGAGCTTATGATAATTCAAATAAATTTATCAATAAAATCCTACTAAGGCTCATACTAAAAAAACTCGAAGATATATTAGAACCATCACAGTTATTGTGCTCATCATTATAGCTTAAGAGATTGCTAGTGACAGATTTGACTTGTTTTAATATTCAAGTTCATTCTTTTGGGTTCTTGATTAATTGTTTTTGACTTGGTATCACAGGCTATGTTCAAGATCACTTTGGATGTGCCGCAGGACTTAGTAGCTCTTTCTAATATGCCAATTATTGAAGAAAAAGTTAATGACAATTTCAAGACAGTTTCATATCAAGAATCACCAATTATGTCAACATATTTAGTGGCAGTTGTAGTTGGTTTGTTTGATTATGTGGAAGAACATACATCTGATGGTATATTCAATTAGAAGTTGCTTTTATTTTTCATGGTGTGGCCATTGCTTTAAGAGGGATAAATCATGTGTTTAACAGGAGTGAAAGTTCGAGTATACTGTCAAGTTGGGAAGACAAAGCAAGGGAAATTTGCATTAGATGTGGCTGTGAAGACTCTGGAATTGTACAAAGAGTATGTTTTGCTATTACAGATAGTGAACTCCTTGGTTGTAGTTTACTTTCTTGGTTTGTGCTGCAATGCTTGGTATTCAGAAATAATAATTAAAATGCAGGTATTTTGCTGTGCCATACTCTCTGCCAAAATTGGACATGATTGCAATCCCTGATTTTGCTGCTGGGGCTATGGAAAATTATGGCTTGGTTACTTATCGTGAAACTGCTTTGCTCTATGACGATCAACATTCAGCAGCAGCCAACAAGCAGAGGGTAATTTGTCAATCCTGAACCTTTATTAGCTTTGGAGAATATGGAGTGACAAAATTTCGCATGGGTTAAGAAATAATATTGTATTATTAATATACTTGTTAGTAGATATTAGTCAGTAGTCTGGTTTGTGTCATTGATATCAATAACTGTTTTATTATTGTAAAGGTTGCAATTGTTGTGGCCCACGAGCTGGCACACCAGTGGTTTGGGAATCTTGTAACTATGGAATGGTGGACGCATTTATGGTTAAATGAGGGTTTCGCAACATGGGTATGTTGGTTTTGTTCAAACAATCTGTCCTTTGCAGAAATTAATTTATTCAAAAGTCGCATAATTTACGTGCCTTCAGGTGAGTTATTTAGCCACTGATGGATTGTTTCCAGAGTGGAAAATATGGATTCAGTTTCTTGACGAATCAACTGAGGGTCTTAGATTGGATGGGCTTGCAGAGTCACACCCAATAGAGGTGGGTAAATATACGGCTTTTTTTTTTGTACAAAAGCACATGAAAATTGTCTTTGATTACCGTTATACTTCCTTTATTATGAGAGGATATGTAAGTGCTGCACTGCTGCTTTCACATATCTCAAATGACCCTGTTTGAGGCTAACTAGGGATGATGTTTTGTCTATCATTACACTTACGTATATGTTGTCTTTTATATGAAAAGTGAATTTTTACTTCAGGTGGATATAAATCATGCCAGAGAGATTGATGAAATATTTGATGCAATAAGTTACAGGAAAGGTGCTTCTGTTATTCAAATGCTCCAGAGTTATCTTGGTGCTGAATGTTTTCAGGTTTGTTGGTTGACCTCTTACTTTTTAAATGTTTGTTGTTTAATTATTTTATAAAGAACCTTAAGATATTTAACATTTTCATTCAATCACCAATCTACTTTTAGTCAAAAGTAAACTCTCTTCCTTCGCCCTATAAAAAAAAAAAAAGTGCTTGGGGAAAAAATTTTATGTTTGAAACCTTCTGTTGTTTTGTTAAACTTTGTTTGGAAAATATTTTTTTCAATGAAGGGAAGTATAATGATGCACAAAATGTAAAAAGAAGGAAAGAGAACTACAAGATACCACTAGGACAAAACACCATCCAAATTAATGACTTCCGTAGATTTAGGCTATGGATATAATTGTTACACTGAACCATACAAGGAGTTATAACAATGGGGTTCATGGTAGAATTTGATCGCTTATTGGTTAAGTGGGCAGAAAGTATAGTGTCTTTATCTGTATTGGTCAGTGAACTTCGAATATTCACAGATAAAATTTGAAGTTAAGTAGATTTTTCTGTCAAATGTTTTGTTATCCAGAGCTAGCTTAGTTTGTTTTCTGCTTCACTGTTTTATTTAATTAACATTTTTGTATTGATTTGAAAAAGAGAATTGTGATGGCCTTAACTCCTGTTCAAAACTCTTTCCCCTTTAAATTTTTACACTTTGGTTGTTTCGCTTTCCAATCAATCAAGTGATTGTCTAAAGAAGCAGTGGTTGCAGCTTAGTTGATAACTGACAGTACTTGAATCCATAAGAAAGTATAGGACAGATGTTTTGAATGTTTGCCCTTATGTTTACATTTGTACTTCTGCTTATGAATCTATTATGATTATTAAAGTCATTGAGTTTTAACAAAATGCCGATGCAATCAGAGGTCACTTGCCTCATATATCAAAAGGTATGCTTGCTCCAATGCAAAGACGGAAGATCTATGGGCTGCTCTTGAGGAAGGATCAGGTGAACCTGTCAACAAGCTTATGAATTCGTGGACCAAGCAACAAGGATACCCAGTTGTCTCTGTCAAACTCAAAGACCAGATTCTGGAATTTGAGCAGGTTTCCTTGAACCTCAATTGATTTGAGATTAGTCTGGTTTTAATTGTGTAATATGTTATCTTAGACCTTACAGGGTTCTGATATCTGAATCTTATAAATGGCAGTCACAATTCTTGGCAAGTGGATCCTTTGGGGCTGGGGAATGGATTGTCCCAATAACATTATGCTGTGGCTCATATGATGTGCAAAAGAACTTTTTGTTGCAAAAGAAGTCCGAGTCTTATGATATAAAGGAATTACTTGGTTGCTCCATTGGCAATGGCTGTGATGTAAATAGTTCAACATGTTCTTGGATAAAAGTTAATGTGTGTCAGACTGGTTTTTATAGGGTGAAATATGACGAGGATCTTACATCTAGACTTCGATGTGCTATAAAGAACAATATTTTGTCAGCAACAGACAGATTTGGTAATCTATTTTTCAGCCTTATCTTGTTAAAAAGCAAAAGGGAATGGCTAATGACAAGTGACTCCTTTAACAGGCCTTCTGGATGACTCATTTGCCCTATGCATGGCTCGGCAGCTGTCTCTGTCTTCTTTGCTTACCTTGATGGATGCTTACAAAGAGGAACTAGAGTATACCGTGCTATCTAATTTAATTACTGTAAGTTTTTACTTCCATATCCTATCCTATATTTTTTTTTTCAATTGATAAGCCTTATCGTATGTTTTGGTTTGATTTGGTACCCTTTGCAAACAGATAAGTTATAAAATCACCAACATTGTAGCTGATGCAGTCCCTGAGTTATTGGGCAACATCAAACAGTTTTTCATTAGCATCTTCCAGGTTCCTGCAGAGTAAGTTTTTTCATCTATTGTAGACTTGTAGTTAGGTTAGGGTTTGCAAAGAGTTTGTGTTGGGAAGTTGCCACTGCTATTTAAATGTCTATGTTTATATGACTGGAAAAGAGTCTTTCAAGGGCTCATATTGCCCATATTGAGTGGGCTCATATATGACCACTTATCTCGCAAAATAATATGAAAAGCTTTTCTTTCTCAAATGCCATCCTATCGGGTCATTACAACACTGTTGCAATTACAGAATGTTTGATAGGATCCTTAAAACATTGATATAACTAGATGGAAAAGTGATTTAATACAATCCTTGAAGATTGTCATGTGGACCTTACATCAATAAATACTAATAGGAGGCAAAGTTACACTGTTTGGTTTTTTTAGTTGGAAAATGTGCTGGTCTCTTCTCGAGTGTTGAAGGAATATGTTGCCCTACACCTAAAGGAAAATTTGTTTACGATCTGCATGCATTGATCTTACATACATATTAATGGTTTTGTCTCCAAAATTCTCTTTTTTTTATTCACATCTGTGAGATGAAGAAACAAGCGGATGATGTTGCTTATAGTTGGTAGACGCAAAAATGTCTTTAATTTGTTAAAAGCTATTCACAAGCACTGAAAAAATCAAATAGTAGTTTTTTATTTTTCTTTCATATTAAAGTGAATAATTTTATAATAGAAAACTTGGTTGGGAAGCTAAACAAGGAGAGAGCCATCTTGATGCTTTGTTGAGGGGAGAAATTTTGACTGCACTCGCTCTTTTTGGACACGACCTAACTATAAAAGAAGGAACTAGGCGTTTCTATGCATTTTTGGACGATAGAAATACACCACTTCTTCCTCCGGACACAAGAAAGGTTTGCTGAATCTAAAGGATGAAATTGTAATTACCCTCTGTTAATCTGATCTTGACATCGTAGACAATTGTTGCAGGCTGCATATGTGGCTGTGATGCGTGATGTCTGCACATCAAATAGATCTGGCTACGAATCTCTTTTGAGGATATACAGAGAAACTGATCTAAGCCAGGAGAAAACAAGGATTCTAAGTAAATACAACCTAAGTTACTCTGCACAGATTGAATCTGTTTGTTTGGCACTATTTGTGTATTTTTCTTATATTGTCTTTTTTGTAGGTTCATTGGCATCTTGTCAAAGTTGTAGCATTATTCTTGAGGTTCTCAACTTTTTGTTGTCTTCAGAGGTAATCCAACCTTACATTTATTTTTCCTTTTTTGTGGATAGGTTATTATATAGTTAAACCTGTTTAAATGGTCAACATCATTGATCGTATTCACCATTGCATGCAGGTCCGTAGTCAAGATGCTGTTTTTGGCCTCGCCGTTAGCACCGAAGGACGTGAAACAGCTTGGACATGGTTGAAGGTAACTACTTCGACTAATAGTTATTTTGGAGGCGTAGACACGGTGGGTCTGGACTGTTTTTAACTAAATTTGCATTCATGACTTTTTGAAACAACCTTCTTTAGCCCAATTTGAATGTTTAGATCCAAATTTGAAAAAAACAACACGTTATTTCAGACGCCATCTGCATCATAATGAAAAAAGAAGATCATTTGTGTTTTATTTGACACCATACCTTTAACCTTTAGCTTTTGTGATTCAAGGCCTCTCTTCTATACATCAAGTGTTTCACTTCTGCGTATATAATATATCAAAAATCACCTTTCTTATTCCTTTTGATAATGACAATGACTGCAATGCAGGATAACTGGAATCACATAACAAAAACCTGGGGCTCTGGATTTCTAATAACTCGATTTGTCAGCGCTGTCGTTTCACCGGTTTGTCCTTGTTTTAATCCTTCTCTCTTACCTCCTTTTTATACTGCACCTTTTTCTTAGCCTCCTGACTTTTTAATGCTATTCTGTCTTCATGCCCATTGGCAGTTTGCTTCTTTTGAGAAGGCTGATGAAGTCAAAGAGTTTTTTTCAACCCGAAAGATGCCCTCCATTTCTAGAACTTTAAAGCAAAGCATCGAGCGAGTTCACATTAACGCAAAATGGGTTCAAAGCATTCAGAATGAAGATGTTCTTGTTGAGGTGGTAAAGAATTTGGCAACAAGTAAACTCTAGGTAACGCATACTCTCCCGCTGTTATCAAGAAGAAACATTTCCAGGGTAACTGCCAACCGTGAAAATGGATCGATCTTCCGAATGTGACGTGCACAAGGACCAATAAATTTATAATAAGTTAGCTTAGGAGTTTTTATCTTTCCCTGCATGCTTTTTTTTTTTTTTAATAAAACAAACAATGTTTGTGGCAAGTTAGTAGGGATGTGTCGGTGCCATTTGATGGTAGTTTTCTCGTTTCTTCGTTCCCTTGATAAATTTAAACACGTTTCAAATTGTGTAAGAAAATTACTAGCTCCTCATTTAATGCCTTGGGCTTTATTTGTGCGATCAAGTGGAGTTTATTTTTCAGTGCTATAGCTAAGATGTGATGATGAGCCATTTTGGTGGAAACAAGTGATTTTCATAATAGGCGTAGAAGACAAATTAGTCTTTGTTCTAGGTAATTGTTATTACCATGCTACTAATAATTTACCCCAATCTAAAGAATTCAAATTTATCTAAGTATTTGTATGTTTTTTAACATTAAACTAATTTTTTGATCCATGCTTGCAATTGAATTTTTTAAAATAGGATTAATATTTTTAACTGTCATTTGAATTTGAAACTTATGTTCTAATATCATAGTAAGGTACAAATAATGTCATTATATACTTTAACAACTAATCAAAACAAGTTTGGTCGCCTTGCCCTAAAAATCTACGCTTCTACATAGAGTATTTATTTTTATATTTAATATTGCCCTAAAAATATAGGCCAATTAAATTAACAAACACTACTACGTTGAACATTTAAGGTCTAAGTTTAGACACTACAAAAAAAAAAAGAATAAAGGGGAAAACATGGAGACGATTGTTGTGAGTTGACAGTTCAATGAACTTTCTTATTTTGGCTATAAGCACCAACCAGATCACATGTACTATATTTGACATGGCATGCCTGGGCAACATTTCATCATGTTTCTACTCAAAATCTAAACTACCTAATCAATGAGGATCATATTAATACCAATCACTAACATGAAACAGAAAATATCCATAAAACTTTAAATGCAAGATTCGAAGAAGAACTACAACTAGAATAACCTATCAATGCATAAATTATTGTTTTTGTCTACACCTTTGTTTCAATTAGTGACATATTTCATTAAGTCGCATGAACCTGGTGGATCATTTTCATATCTGTTGATATCATAATATTCGTAGAAGTCAAATCTTACAATTAGCACTCACACAAATATATCCAATGTTCCCCAGAGAATTTCTTGTTCTACTAGTACCAGCCCAGGCAAAGCTTTTTCTGAAACGCTTGAATAAAAAAACGCATGCAACTTTTACGAGGCATCATAACATAGAAATTAGTTGTACTAAACATCAACCTTACTTACACGCAAAGACACTCCAACTAAGTAGGTCTGCAAAACTCTGACGGGACCGCAACTGCCACAAGAGAAGGCAAATTTACCATTGCCAACCTGGGCAGCCAGGATAGAATATCATTGACTCTCTAAATTGAGTTCTATTCTAGTAAACAAAATCTTTCAACTCAACTCACCACCATTAACTGGGTTCTTATAATTATGAAGCTTTTCAAGTACTTCTATGCTTTTAGCTCATACTTTTCCAGATTGCAAGGCTGTTAGGTCCGTGTTAAACCAGACTTTAGAGAAGTAGACTGGGGCCAACGCACCCATCTATACCATCGCCTATTCATATTTAACTGAGAGATCATTCATTATCTATGGCAACATTGGATCACCTGAAATTTGAATTGTTTCAGATCTATTGGCTAGCAGCTCGGATGAATAATCTGCTTCAGTTTCATCTACAAAAATAATTAAGAATTGCTGTAATAAATTCAATATTTTGTTCCATAAAATTCATGAGAAAAGAGTTAAGGATTTATTACTATGTATAGTGTTACTTGATGGCAAGTCTGGAGGGATCGTACTTCTCTTACGATCTGTGGAATTTAAAAGTGAGGAATTATTTACTTGAAATGAGGCCAGTTATGTTGTTAACAAGTCTTACCATATGACTGGCGATTTCCCCGAACAGCATCAAAGTTCTTGTATGTATACCCCACGAAGCTGAGATCTTTGGGCGTCAAGAGCAGCTGAAAAGGTCCACGTACATATACATAAATTATTACTCAAGTTTTGCTATTCTACACAATCGTTACACTTCTTACTGTTTGATTTTTTTTTTGTTGATGGATACACTCATTCGGATTATCCAAAAGCCAATGATACAATATTAGTGATAATAGTACAAGAAAAACAATTTTGTTTCTCATAATCATAACATCATACATCCTTAACTACTATACTTATATCTAGGAATCTATCTTATTAGAGATAAATTTCAAATTAAAAAAACATTCTAAGATGTAGATAAGACGATGTCAAATCATCCATATCTTATTTAGATCTAATACATCTACATCTCATTCATATCTTATTTAGATATAATACTTCTATATCTGATTCAAAAAGGCCCAGTGAGATCCATGAGATGTTTAAATGACATTTCTTATCTTCCATCAGTTTTATTATTCTTGTATTCTAAGCCAATGCTTCACAGAGTTGCAACTTTACACAAAACTTCAATTACTATATATTTTTATTTATATTTTTTCCATCCAATTTAACATCTGGATCAGGATAATACAACATGTTTTTACATTTATGCACTCTGACATGCCATTCATTTATTGATGTAAGCGGTATTTTACCTATTTATAATCGATCAAAATTACTCAACATATGATCGATCAAAATTACTCAACAAATGAACGAATGACATATCTGTAAGATTGAAATGTGAAATTATAGTAGTATTTTGATGTGTGCATAGATAAGGTACCGATGTAATGTAAAATTTCAAAAAAAGACAAACCTTTCTAGATGGTCCCGAACCAGATCTTGCTTGGGTTGGAGGATCCAACTAAAAACAAATTCAACATATTCAATGAGTTTTGAAACTGAATGTAGAGAGAAGTAAATGATTAAATTAGTAAATTATTAGATAGTGCGTAGAGTATCGGCAAAAGCATGTAAAGATTATAAGAAAATGAGTTTACTTCATCAAACTTCATGAAATTCTGGGTATCAAGCTCTCCGTTTACTTCTGGTTTGAAGGCAGCATCCATTTCATAAAGTTTATCCCACAAAACATCTTTGAACCAAGGATGGGCCTGTAACAAACATACATACATCAAACACAGGTGAAGAGCGGAGTAAAAGAATCAAAGGATCGCTCTAGTTATATGAAACATTTTTTGTCATTTTTTCAAATGAAAAAAACGTACTTTTATTTGGTGTGCCCCTCCAACACCTAGTCTATGATCAACATCACATAGCAACTGACAAATGAGATCCTTTGCCTCAGGTGTCAACTTTGTGTCATCTGGAAACTTTAGCTGGGTTTTCCAATGAACAATCTGACAGTATTGGTAGAGAACTTTAGCACAATGCATTCACTGATACAACTCAAATGACGAATTGACAACACTTGCAACCAGTTTATCAATCTGCATACAGAACTTTACCTTTCTACAAGTGGTGATTGGATCATCCGCATAAAATGGTGGATAACCAACCAGCATTTCATACATTATTGCACCTAGAGACCACCTAACAAATCCCAAGCAACAAGCTTTAGAGTAAATTTTGGAGAGACACAAAGCTATATGGAAAATAAATGCAATCAAAGCTTGATTGGAAGAAAAACTATTTCCATGAAGAATTAGTAAGATAAATGTGCAAGATATGACAATTTTCAGAATTTTCATATATCACAAATCCAGAGATGAAGATAATAGCTTTAAAAAATATTCTTGTAAACATACCAGTCACACTCCATTCCATATCCTTTCTTCAATAGTACTTCAGGAGCAATATAATCAGGGGTTCCCACGGTTGAAAATGCCTTTTCCAATAACAGAAAAGTTAAAAGTTAAATGTCATTAAAACAAACTACACGCACGGGCTATTATATCAAAAAAAGAAAAAAGCAAAAGCTCAACATGAGGTCAAAGAGAAACCATGTTGATCTAAATGCAGTAAGTACTGATTAAAAAAGCACAGCAGCATACCAGCTTCCTTCTGTTCATCTGCCAACGATGAAGTTGTTCACGTGGGCTCTTCCAACTATTCTGGTTGTCAGCAGAAACACAATCATCCACATCCATTGGCTCCGCCAAAGTTTCATCATCCATTGTTCCATTTTCATGCAGAGCAGACAACGTTGTAGAATAAAGGGGCTTACAAAGGCCAAAATCTGAGAGCTTCATGTGTCCATTTTTGTCCAGAAGAAGGTTGTCAGGTTTTATATCTCTAGAAAACAATAATAGAAAAAGTTATGAGATTGAAACTCTTCACGTTTAAAAAATATTTAATGGAGATCATCATATGATCATGATTGAAAGTTCTAGCGAAAGAAAAACGTAAACCTGTGAATGTAGTTGTGACTGTGAATAGATTCTATCGCTAGAACACTTTGAGCAATGTAAAATTTAGCAACAATTTCAGTTAATATATCTTCCCTCATCAGAAGAGTCATCATGTCACCACCTGGTAGATATTCCATGATTAAGTATAAAAAATCAGCATCTTGAAATGAGTAGTAAAGTTTAACTATGCAATGGCTGGCAACTTCTGCTAGCAAATTTCTTTCTGCTCTTACATGTTCCACCTATGCAATGAAAACAAATACGTCAAAATAAAACATAAAAGTATATATACCGGGCAACATACACCAAACACCATAACATGACATATAAATTGGAGTCACAGGAAAGGCAAAGGTTTTTTATGAAACTTAAATTACCCGACCAATTATCAGAGCCTCAGTAAAAATGATCATTATTATGTCACTAACTAATAGGATCCACTTGTGTCACATAAGGACATCCAGATCCTTTTTTTTTGAACGACCCAAAACAAATTATCTAAATTCCTTTTAGGTTCAAACAAAAATGCTGACTCATATCCCCAGAATTTTGTATTGTTGCACATGTAGATGCATGCTAAATCTAATCAAGTTCAAAAAACGAAGAAGAAACATAAAACACATAATTTAACAGAACCGTGTCCCTGGTACAGAGATTGTCACATTGAATTGGACACAAAAAGATAAATCTGGTCAATATTTCAAAAATATAAGAAATAATTAGCCTAAGTAATGCTTTTAGATGTGTGCTAGGAGTTGGTTTTTGTTTAAATGAAACATAAGTCTTATTAGAGTGATGATATAAGATAAAAAAAATGTCGATGATTGAGTTGAAAATCCAGGAACAAATGGCATCACAAGAAACTAATAAGATTCTGCGATCACCTGTCCTCTCATGAGCATTTCAGATTTTTTCAATTTTTTCATGGCATATATATTGCCAGATTTTTTCTCCCGACACAATCGCACCTGCATTTCAGGAGGAACAGAATTAACAAAGAAGATGCAACACATAGCATCACATGATTACTGTTAGCTGCTTCACACGAATCACAAAACAACCATGAACTCCTCAACTCATAGTATATCATGCTTACTTCGCCATATGCTCCTCTGCCAATTATGGTTAAGAGCTCAAAATCGTCCACACAAATCTTGTGCCTTTTAAGTCGAATAAACTCTGTTTCTTTTCGCTCTAAATCTTTGATAAGGTTCATTTGCTCCTCCTTAGGCACAGCTGAGGAAGCCAATTTACTCTCTAACACCCATCGCCTGTAGCCACATAAATTACGTCAAGAAGATGCAGTTCAGGGAATACCTTTTCAAGTAGAATAGACTAAAACCTCAACTTCCAATGGTCAAACATCTTCAAGTTCCGGCCTACTATGCCGTTCAGCACAAACAATTTGCATTCCCTAATTTATTTCTTCTTAATATATTCTACACGTTTTAATGGACTTGTGAACGAGTAAAATAGAAACAAAAATCCTATTATTACGTTGCATATCAAACTATGCTTCTTTAGCAGCATTCAAGCAGACATTGAGTGGGTAAATTATCAGGAGGATATACGGTAAGGAAGATAAGTGAAGTTAAGTTTCTTATCAATTTTAACCAAAATTTGGATTGCATTCCTTTTCACCCACTTTTGCTCGCGCAAAAATCAACAAGTATGAGAAAATTGCAACATCTAAGTTGCGCTAGATTCGCAACAGTTGAGCAGGCGCATTACCGAAAATTATATAAACTCAGAAAAGTGATCCAAAACTCGAAAGTCAAAATAATTTTCAACTCCGCAATTTCCAACTAATGAAGCGGAAGCGTGGTGAATAAATGCGAAATACCTCTCTTTCCGCTCTCGAATGTTCTTCATCTGAGCTCTGTAGTGATTCTCTATGAATTTCTTGGCTGCCGCGACCTTCTCCATCGTCAAACTAGACCCGAGCACCTCCTCCCCTCCATTCTCATCTACCGGATCATCCATTTCCGATTCCATCTTCACATCCCTCTCCACTTCCTCTTCCATAACCGCCCGCTGTAAAGGTACCGAGACAGGTAGATTTAGTCAGAAACCTGGCTTTCTCTCTCTAGACAGTATCATCTTCTCTCTCTAAAAACTCTCCGAAGCTCCAACTTATTGCAAATGCAACAACGAGGAGGCGAAAAAGGAGCCTCACATAAATTCATTAAATCCCCTGTTCTGGCGAACACCCTTTATCCGCTGCCTTCACGACCACATTTTTCTCCTCCACTCAACAACTAGTGGATTGCCACGTGGCCAATGAGATACGTGGCACCCCGTTGTCTCTCTGCTCTTCGGCTTTCGTAGTCGGTGATTACAGCTCTTCAGGTGAGAGTGGATGAGCGACGCTCAAGCGCGGTGTGCGCGAGTGAGAGAGTACTCCCGAGTCCAAGTTGCGAGATCGCAGAATGACGTTGGAGGAGCACATGATAGTAGACTCGGCTAAAAAAGCTGTACGCGAAAGCTGCAACGAGGTGGGACCCACATTCTACTTGTGGTTGGTACGTGTCGGGCACTCGCCTTGAATGTGAAAGCTCTACTGTCTTCAATATCATGTCCACCAAATAGCGGGTTTATCTCAGTGGCAACAAATCCTGTCCGTCCAATTTACATCACACAGTACACACCACGTACTTGAAGTAACATTTTACCTTTTTAGTCTATTTTCATTTGATTAACGATCACCTTGCCTTCTATATTATTCTTCAGGTTAATAATTAATTAAGATTAATTAATAAATTGATATATTAACTTTTAATTTAAAATTTTATACTTTAGTAATAAAACTTATATAAGGACAGATTCCCTAAAAGTTAGGAGTCATCTCGTAGGACAGAGGGGCAAGCGGAGTATAGACCGTCAAATAGGCGACGTGCGATTGGTTGAAGCAGGACAGATATTGATAAACAGCTGTATAGCGATGTATGGGATCTGTTCTTGTTGAATCTGCTATGATTGGGCTGGACCTATCCGAACTGGGTCCAAGTAACTAACTGTCTACGTCGTTTGACGGGAGGGAATCCTCGGGGAGGAGCTGAGAGTAGCAGAGGGCATGGGAGACCCTCACCACAGATATGTTGCTGTTCCACCTGAAAGAGGTATTCTTCTATGCTTCTAAACCCTAATTTAACTGATAAACCCCCTTCGATTTTTAGAAACGATGAATGAAACTCTATGATCAAATTCTAAGCTGGTACTCAGTCGAGAAAGTGGTACTGTTTTCAGTTCCGTTGTATTTATCGCTTTTACGGTGGTAATTTTGCAGTATTTAATGGATTGGTAGTTCAAAGTTATTATCGAAATTAGGGTCGATCCGCTTCTTGAGTGGTTACATTTTTGCAGGAGGAAGTGTTCCATGGTCCGCCTTTGCTCGTGGCGTATCATCTGTAGCGCCGCCCTCTTTGAGTTCTTACCCTATCTTTGGCGGCGCAACAGATCTTCCGGGTGTTCATTCGCCTTATTTGCAGAAATATGTACGAACTTTGTCTTAGAACAGGGGAATTATACTTGACTTAAAATTATATGACAGCTTTGTTTGGTTTTATTGTAGATAGATTCATCACAACATGGAGCTTATGGTTCTAATGATTTTGATAGCAATAGAGTTCAGCCAGAAGCTACTATTGGTGGCATTGGAGTTGAAGCTAATATGAAGGTCTACGAATCTTCTTTGGAAGCGCCAAATTATTTGCACAATGGACGGGATATTACTGGTATTGCTGATATTGGCCATGAGAGGCCTAATTCTCTAAGAAATGTTAACAATACTTACAACACAATGATGGAATCGAACATTCTTTTTGTCGATGGACTCCCAACAGATTGTACCAGAAGAGAAGTAAGCCGTATCCTTCTTCTTTTGCAGGTTACAAAGGCCGTCTTAATTGTAAAATGAGTGTGGGAAGTAGAAATGTTTGGCAATGCTTGTATTGAAGAAGTATCTTCAGATTCCGTGATTGACTTCTTGAAACCTTAACTTATTATAATAACAGACCTTTTCCGTCCATTTATGGGCTATAAAGAAATCAGAGTTGTTCACAAGGAGCCAAGACGTGTAAGTTCACTGCTTTTTAACAATGGAGAAATGTTCTACATCATGGGTTCAAGTTATACAATTCTCGTAATGGGCTATCTGACAATATAATTATTTCGCAAGCAAACATGTAGACATGGTTGAAAGTTAACTTCTTCAAGTTTTTATACTTTTAGCTATTGCATTATTTTACCGAGTAGAGAATGGAGTAATTCCTCGAGGATTTATTATTTGTGAAATTACTTGTGTAATAATTATTGCATGCAGGATATACAAATGCAAGTTTTGCCTATCAACTGTGGTTATTTTCTGATGAAGTTCAGGCTCATTGCCATGTTTGCAATTTAATATCCTCTGATATTTTAGTGTAGTCATTTATGAATTGGCCTCACTATTTTACCAGTGCTTACACTTTCGATCATACTGCAGAGTGGAGAAAAGGCTATGGTGTTTTGCTTTGTGGAGTTCAATGACTCAAAGTATGCTTCAACTGCAATGGAAGCTCTCCAAGGTATTACTTGTATCAACTAATTATACAACTTGTATGGTTAGTATTTTGTCATTTGGGACCCTTCTTTTCTGAAGAAACTTAGAATTTTGACCAATGATGTTCAGCAGCATTCCTGGGAAGCAAATATTTTGAACCTAATTACACTGCACACAGCATTTCACTATTGATGACAACAGATGACACGTATCATTTTCTTTGCCTATAAATATTCAAATGTTGTTTCTAAATCCTTTTGGCATGAACTTGTGTAATAAGGGTGAGTGATTTCCTGCAGGTTACCGGTTTGATGACAAGAAACTTGATGCCCCTACCTTAAAGATCCAATTTGCACATTTTCCTTTCCGTTTAAACTGTGATAAGCAATGATTTGGCTTCCAGACTGCCTGCAACTTCATGGTAACATGACCATTTACTTGACTACCATAAGATAGTTTTCCTGAACTATTTGATCTGCTGACCGCATTTTGTGTTTCAACAGTTAAGTGCAAGTAAGTGGCTCAATTATAATGTTGATTGTTAGATGAGCATGTGTTGTTTGCACTACCACTGCCACCTTCTGTAAGTAAAGTTCCTGTCCAGACCTTCCAGATATTTAAGTATTGTGAAGAAGTAAATCTGTGAGTCAATTTCACATATGGCATCGTTCAGAATGGTCTCTGAACTACCTTTTGTTTATTCATTTCTTTAGGATATGTAGTTTGATGATCTAGTTTATAGAGAATTAGGGAATATTTTATACCCAGTGGCAGTGGTGTTTTATAATTCTTCTTTGTAATCAGTCGTGAATCCATTTTAATTAATGCTTGAATTGATGTTACCGAATCAAGCTTTAGGAGGTAGGGGAGTCGATGAGAAATAATACAAATCAGTTGATATGCTCATTAGCAACAGCCTTTAGAACATCTCTTGCCAAAGGAGTGTACATTCAAATATTTAATATTTATTTTGGGAGACAATTAGGTGAAAATGTCACATGAAGAGAGATTGTTTTGTGTTTAACACTTGCTTTAAAAACACAATTATCGAACTGCTTCTAAATATTTACATATAGTGCGATTTTTCAAAGATAACTACCATATATCGTGACATTCAAGTATGAGTTGGGGGTGAAATCATTTGAGGGAACTGAAAAAGATGATGATGTTTCATTTTTGTTAATTCATTGCCTTATGGATCATGTTACAACATTTCTGTATGATTCTAGTGTCAATTTTGGACCTATAAAGAACAAGAAAATGACCATGTGTGGAAGGTGCAGGTATTTCTTTTCCTTGGCACCTTCAACAAATCCGAGAGAGAGAGAGAGAGAGAGAGAGAGAGAGAGAGATTAGAGAAATGCAGTTCCTGCGATGCCATGGTGCAGAAGATTATGTGCAATGGCATCCCTGGTCTTCATGGAGCTGGCGGATCTCAGACCCACCTCAGGCACCATATCATCGTCCTGCAGCTCAAATCTGAGCTCATCTTCCACCTCCTCCCCCTGCATTTCACAGATATTATGCAGAACGCAGCAAGCGCCGAGCACAACAGGCAAATCCTGAAGCTTCACTTCCGTTCGCTTCTGCAAACAACACCACCTTCCTTTCAGCCTAGCAAACGCCTCCTCTGCAACTTTCTGAATCTCCCTAATCTTCTCGTTAAATGCGTGTTGAGTCCAAGTAAGATTATGCTGCGTATAAGGCACCAACACCCAATCCATTAATGGGTAGCGTGAATTTCCAACTATCCAAACACCCTTCAACAGGCCTCCATTAGCCCTTTGATAAAGCGCAGATTTCTCCAACACCTGATCATCAGGCATCGAACCCGGCCAGCCGATGCAAACATCTGTAAACAGGCCTTTCGGATCCACAACTCCTTGAACAGTGATTGAATATGATGTCTTTTGATTCCTCTCAGTGTGTCTTTTGTTGAAATAAGCTGCAACGCTGATTTTAGGAGCAATTATGGGTATGTGAGTAGTGTACATAGATCCGACAACGTTGGGAATGCCTGAAATAGATTCGAATTCTTCTTTTATCATCCTCGAAGAATTTTCATTAGGCCACCGTAAAAATTTAGGCATTAGCACTGTTCTAATAGCGGAACAGACCTCTAGAACTAGCTTATGGCATGTCGATATGCCTAAACCGAAGCGCTTTGATACGAGGCGGAGAGGGTCACCAGTGGCTAACCTCCATATACAGACAGCTACCCTTTGTCTGACAGGGATGGCATTTCGAAGCGTAGTGTCTTCTTTGGCTATGGTGGAATTCAGCTCCTCGCATATCATATCAAAGGTGGCTCTTCCCATTCTGAATTCTTTCTTGAATTTCTCGTCTGGATAATCCGGACTGTTACACCCGTCCCACCAAGCTTTAGACCTGTCTTTCACCCACAATCGCCTGTGGTGTCCTCCGCTGCAGCCGCTATCTCCGCCGTGCTTAACCGCTTTTTCTACTCCGGCAGCCTGCAGCTCGTAAGACGACGCAACGACAGCGACGGGGTTAGCGACGACCCTCGATTTCTTTCTTGTCACTCGGTCGGATTCCTCCACTTCCGAATAATAATCTTGAAGATTCGAATAGTAATCCATCATCACTTTCGTTTTCTTCCTTTGATTCGTCTCCAAAAACTGCTTCTCCTCCTTCGCAGCGAAGCTGCTCCCTTCCTCCTCGCATATTTCTTGCTCTTCCAACAGCAACAGAGACGATACTATCCCCTTCAATTCCTTCTTTTTAACTTTTTTCTCAAATGGGCCGTCGCCGACGCCGTCGTCGTCCTCCTTCCTCCTCTTCCTATTATTACTACTCTCGTTGGTCGACTCATTCATTTGAAGAAGCACAGAGTTTTGAAGAAAGCTGTAAAAGGAAGAAAGATCTTGTGGGTAGGAGAGTTTCATATACCAAAGAACGATTGAAGCTGTGTACTGTTGAAGAAAATACAGAAACAGAAGATACTAGTTCTCGACCCGCCCACCAGATGTTCGATAAAATGTCTAAATGAAAGTGTGAACGCAGTCGTTGAAAACATGATAAACGCGAAATATGGGAGATGGCAAGACTTATATATGCAACTTAGAAGCTCTCTCATTGGCCGAGCTTACATCACCTGCAGCGCCACCCCAAGCTAAAGTGTGACTGGAGTGACGAGTCAAATAACCAATGGTTGGATTCACGGAAGACGGTGGACTGACACTGCAGAGTAGTTTTACTTCAAACGAGGCTGCGAATAATGCCATGTGGAAGTGTGAACGCAAGTAGACAGGGAAGCTGAAAGCGGTGGTTGACTTATGGCGGTGATCGCGTTGTACGCTTTCAAATTTTTTTTTTTTTTGGGAGAATGACAAATCAACCCTCATCCTTTAATTCATCATTTTTTTTTGTTAATAATTTAACTATTAAATTTTGAGAAATTGCCACCACGAACATCATTATTAAATTTATAAAAATTACATTTACTTTCTCAAAATCACAATACAAAAGAACAAATATCCCTGATAAAAATAAAAAGAACTCGTGATTTTAGAATAGATTTTTAATGAAAAAGAGTTAATATCCATGTAAAATGAATTTAGAAAAATAGATTTAGAAGATTTTAGGTTATATAACTTAGAAGATTTTGTAAAAGAATGTTAATATTTGTAGTTTTCGAATTATTTACAATTGTTTTACAATCTATGGGAGAATCACGGTTTGTTTGAATTTTTATACGAAGAAGACAATAATTTTTTTTTATTTACAGACGAACAGCGGCGATTTGTCGTGAAACCGCCGTGGTTAGTCGTCAAGCCACAATAGCTTTGGGTGTCAGAATTGGTGAAACCGCCGCGGTTCGTAGAGTTGTAGAGTTCTTTGACCTTTTCAACTTTAAATAACCATAACTTTGATTACGGATGTCAGAATTGGCTCCATAATATATCAAATCGAAATTCTCTCAAAGATCTACGATGAATCATATGGGTTACCCCATGACACACATTTTTGGGGCCTACCACAAACTGAACTGTTGCGATTCGTTCTCAAACCACCACAGTTTGTCGTCAAATCGCCGTAGTTTGTCGTCAAAGCGTTAATGATAAGTGTGACAATAATGTTAAAGACGTCATTTCTTTTTATAGTTCAATAGTTAATTTGTTAGAAAAAAAAGGACGATGTTGATTTTCAAAAATTATTTTTTCTTTTTTGCATTCTAAGCAAATATTAATAGAAATGAAATAATATGAATGTAACGTCACATCAAAATGTACCAGAAATTCAAGTTTAACCAATCTTTTATTACATTCTACAATGAATCCCATAATTGGAGGGAAGAGCAATAGAAACTCTTGCGCTTGTTTATCAAACAAAGCAAAAGTTAAAGAGAAGAGGAAGGGTATTGCGGCTGGAGATGGGCATGCCCGACCATACCATGTTTGATCGTACTATAAATGGAAAAGAATACTAATTAAAAATGAAGATGGGTTGTTTGATTGGGTGGGCAGGAAGCATGGATCATGGCGCAAATGCAAAGAATTTCAACAATATACGCTCTCTTTTTGACTTCTTCTATCTGGATTTCGGTGCTAAAGCTCCACAAAATTACCAACTTTCTTTTCATTTCAATATTATTTTGTTCCAGATTTTAAAAACCAATCCCCCAAAATTTAATGATTCATACCAAAAATCCTTAGCTTTTCCAAGAAAACGGGGCAGAAAGTAATAAAATAGTTCGTGGGATGGGTCTTGCCTCTTTTTTGCTCTCCTGATTTCTAAAACTCATTCAAAATGATGATCATTAGCATGGAATTCCCTTGGTTTGATCAAATGGAATCCATGACTGGAAAAATTCAGCAAAACTTTAGTGAAGGCCACAATAAGCAACTATCACGAATGTCATGACTCATGGTCAAACCTAACAAAAATAACGAGTCGAACGACTTGACTTTTGAAGAAGATCTGATTGCTCGACCCAAATCCTGGTTCGCAGCAGAAGAGTTAGATGAAAATCAAAGGCATAGCTCACACGAGATAGGTCTCAGTCCATATAGCAATCACGAGATTAATAGTAGAAGAAAAATATATTAAAAAAAATTATTGTGCAACAAATACCAAGTATCCAAAAAATCTTACACAAACCCAAATGCATAAATATATGTCTTCACCAAAAAACAAAATTAAAACACTAAAAAAGAAATTGAAACCGGAGTAACGCCACAACATTGATACTCTTAATCGCTCTTGTCCTTACTTAGAGGGATGAGGTGGCTAGAGTGAGTGATTAATTGAGTAGAAAAATTATACTAAATACAATGCATGAAAAACTAGTTTTATATTTTCTCATAAAAATCATGATCAAGGAGAAAGTCGTATATGGATTTAAAATCATTCAAAAAAATTTCTTACCATTTTAAGGAAAATCGGCCTCGAAGGCCACCAACGAAGTAGTAATCAAAACATAATTGTGTAAATAGATAACTAATATCAAAATAACCCTCGTCAAACTTCATAATGAAAAACAGTCACTCGTGAAAAGGAACGATCACTCAATGACTCTTCCGAACATATGAACACAAAGACAGTGACCATTTTCAAGCAGCACCTCATGAGTCAGAAGGGAAAAGTGACATTGGAGAATAGGGAAAAGGGTCCTATACTGAGACCCAAACCGGAAGGAAAAGGTACACAACAACAAACTTCCCCAAGGAGACAAAATTTGACACAAAATGATTGATGTGGTTGTTTGGATCCAACAGTGGACGACCCACACAGACTCTAGTTTGAAATTGGTCTCAATGTAGGCGTCTGGAGTTGCGCATCCATAGTGCGGAAACAGCACCTGCAAATGTTTGCGTTTTCACATAAATTTTTCTTCTTGCGGATTTCTAGTGTTTCCATGGAAGCTTGCTCTTCTATGGATTCCAGTGCTTTTGTAGATTTGTGCGCTCTGGCAGAAAACTGCCTTCAGTGAACACGTACGTTCCTCAGAAACTTGCCTTCCACGAACATGTGCGTTCCGCGAAAACTCGCCTTCTGTGGAACGGACCAGAAGCACATGCGTGCTTCTGCGGACTTGTAGTTGTATTTCCATGGGGCAAATCTCCAATGCAATACCAAGAGGAAAATATGCCCCTTTTGCCAGTTTTTCGCCTCCAATCGGTCTAAATCTTTACATAGACTCCAAATTTGCCCAATATTGTAAAAATAAATTTATGAATTCAAGTTTCCAAGCTCAAATCTGAAACTAATATTTAACCCAAAGCTTAAAATGAAAATTGAGAGAGAGAACTGTAACAACCCAGATTTTTCTTACTTTGAAAATCGTTAAATTTAAAACTTTTATAAAACAATTGAATCCTTATTAAAACTCTTCAATTGAAATCAAAGTTTTTTTTCTAAAAAACTCAATCGTTAAAACATCTTACTTAAAACTCGTTATTCAAATCTTGATTAACAGCGAAAGACTTCATTTATAAAATTCATTTTTCTTAATTAATAGCGAAAGTATAGAACATTCTATAGCAGAAGCATAAATTGTTCATTTTAAAAAGACAATAAATAAACTGTTACTTTACATTTATAAAACCCTTTTCTCTTTTACTTTCCCGCAAGTGCAAATTCTTCATCAACTTCTCTTCATCTGTTCTCTTGTGTGTACCTACATCATTAGCAAACTGTGAGCCCAGTACCCAGTAAAAAATGAGATATGCAATATGATGTATGCCTCTAACTCATTATGTCGGAATGGGTACCGCCCCAAACCATTCTTTTATTTACGTTTCATTCATTCATTCCTCGTACATCGAGTTGGGAGATTGGAGGAATCCGTGGCAGAGAGAGTAGTCTCTTGTTGGCTTCTAACCACCTTGGGTAGACTGTCTTTCGCAATCCAACAAGGGAAGGACATAGTTCTCTCGCAACCCATTGAAGGAAGAGCATAATTCTTCTAGTCTACTTGATTAGATCCGAACTACTCTTCCATCCCCCTACTCCCTTTTCCTTTTTCCATTCATTTTCTTTATTAATTTTTCCTCACATAAATGCATATGAATACCCCCTTCGACGAGACATTTTCTACTTGTTTCTATTATCATGATACATGTTAATGAGAAACATTATCATGATGCATGTCAATGAGAAACAGTAATTACAACGATATGAAAGCATGAAACATGAAGCAGTAATCACAACAATATAGAAGTATGAGACATGAAGCAGTAATCACAACAATATAAAAGCATGAAACATGAGAAATCTACTAACATACTATACATGGCGATATACTCTAAAACATGCTTGGCAATTTAAAAAGACCAATAACAATATAGGCATGTTTGACAATTTAAAGGAAACACAATAATAAGCATACTTGGTAATTTAAAGTAAGCAATAACAATATAGACAAGTTTGACAATTTAAAGGAAACAATAACAATATGCTAATATCCTAAACATGCTTAGAGATGAAACTAATAACGTGCGACCAATATAGACATAACAAATAAGGCAGCATAGTAGAAACGCAAACAAACAATCAAAGGAAAGACACTGCTTATGGTGTAGGGTCTCCACTGGCCAACGACTCTACTCAATTTCTTACCTCGAAGCGTTAACACGTATCAACACCTAATCTTAATCCTTCTTCTCCTTTTCAATACCTTCATAATTAAAAATATTTGCTTATTAATAACTACAACTTATTAATTTCATTATCTTTTTTTCCCTTAATTGCATACTAGTTTTAGGAACTCATTGACATCTAAAACGAAACATAACCTATTCCAATAAATGAATCCACACCTTACAGCAAAACAAACCCCAACTCAATTAATTATCCTATCGTGGAGAATATGTGACCAAACCAACACAACAACAGATAAAATCGTGCAACGTGCAGAGCATATATCCAATGTGTAGAACACTTAACTTTAATCTCACCGTGCATGAATTTAATTCAACATACATGCTTAATTTTTCCATAATTTAATCCAAGGTAGAACCAATCAATAACACATAATACAAATCCCAAAGAGTGTATGCCTAATACACTCACACACGACAACAATAAGCAGAGACATTATTCCTCAACAACCAACAAAGTGCAATTCCGCAGCCAAAACTAAATCTAACATATTCATGCTTTCGGAAATAACCAATAGAGGACATATATTCACTAATCAAACATCATAGAATATTAACCCAAGCAATAGAGTATCGATCACCAAGAACATACCTCCAATTATTGTCCAGTATTTAATCTTGTAGAACATTAATCTTAACATATTTCGTGAAGCAACCATAAACAGAGAGTAACCATAACCTTAGGTCCAATTAAAAATCTACTAATAGGGCTCAACACAAGAAAACAGAATCTATCTCTTCATCCTACATCTTTTCTTTAACATAAATATTCACATACAATCTATAAAAACTAGGAAGCATCATCGGGTAAATGTATCACAACCAAACAGAAGCCAACTGATCAACAGAAATTCCCAAGATTATTCATAAAGTAATTTGCAGAAATTACTCACTAGGAGGACCCGAGAGCAGGAAGCAACTTCACCTCCACCCTCACATTCTCCACCATCCAGTGAGCATGCTTTTATTTTCTATCTCATTGCATACAACATAATTCCATAAAGCCCTAGAATAAAAGTGAAGAACTTTACTTACCAGAGATAGCCAAGGCAGTGAGGACCCGAGAACAGGGAGCTCATCCCTCACACTCAGTCCTTCTCACTTTTCCTTCTCCTTTTATCCAGAAGCTCACTGCCCTGACTCCATCCCTCTCTCCATCCCTCTCTCAGCTCAGCTCACCTGAGAGCATTTCTCCCCCAGCCTTCCCCTGTCTTCTGCCTTTCAATTTCACCAGAGAGGCACTCCGTGCCATACCCCTGCCACAGACACTTGCGGGTGTCCCCAAGCCATGCCCTACCTTCACCATTCTCTTCGCACGTCCACGCTATCAAATTCTTCAGAGCAAGAACTAGGAGAAAAGACCGATTCAGACCAAACCGCAAGCCAAACCAAAGGTCCCACAACCATTCCAGTCCAGATCGCCAGCTCCCTGCCATCCTGATGCTGGCCATTCCTCCGCCATCTCCATTCCAACGTCACCATTTCGACAGTCGCCGTACAACACCAGTCACCCGAAGCTAGGAATTGCAGCCAACCCGCTGAGCCTTAGCCCTCATTCGCTCACTGTTCGCTGGACAATGCGTACCACAGCCGCGACCCCCGTCATCACACTCTGCCGCCGAACCGCACCGCTTGCCTGAAGTCGCCCCATGACATTGTTAGCGGTTTGAGCCCGAGCCCTCCTCCTGAGCTCCCCTGTCACCTCCCCTCTCTTTCTCCTCTCGGGTTCTCTCTTCTCGGATTCTCTCTCACCAGAACAAATGGCCGCATGCCATTTGTTTTCTTTTTACATACTGGACTGGTTCACGATGAACTGATTCAGCCTCTCCCTTCTCATTTTTTTCACATTTTAAGTTCCAATTAATCCAATTTCTTTTTCTCCTTTAACTAAAAACTGAGTATTCATAAATTTTTGGACCGAGCCGAACCATACCGGTTCAATCAATTATTCTCTCCTTCAGAATTACAATTTTAGAGGAGGAAATGTGTTCGCGCCTTCGATCGAAAAGTCCACCGAATTGGACAGATTTGAATGTTACCTGATCGCATTCGTCTGTATGTGTCCCGACTCGTCTGAAAACTCATTTTGCACATAGGGGATGATTTTGGATGGGAAAAGCCGAACCCGCCTCATCCCAAAACGCGAGGGACGACCCAAGACACATTTTGGAAGGAACCCCAAACTCGCGTGTCAACCGCATGCGTCCGAAAACTCAAATTACACCTTTCTCCATCAAAACTTTACACTTTAATCACTCCTTAATATTTTCCCATATTTATACGGTGTTAATCAACAACATATCGCCCCACAATATAACACATTAATTATTCTAAAATTCATTACATTATATACAAGGAAAAATATTATCGGGGTATTACAGAAACGACTTACCCACGAAATCTCTTCACAACAATCGTAGATCGAACTTTTAGGAATACAAATCTAACGTCGAATTAACCCTCTTCTCCCACTCCATTTCTTCTCTATCTCTTCTTCTTTTGGTAGTGCTCGAAACGGGGGAAATAAGGTTTTCTTTTCTACTTATACAAATTTAACTTTTTATTACCATGTGGTACATTCAGTTTCACTGGTTTAACCCATTGATCAAAACTTTACATGTGGTTAAACATAAATGTATTGTGGCTAATTTAGATCAACACGAAACAGGATGAGCACAAATAATGTGAAAAACTTTTATGGAAATTTATTTATTAAAAATGGTTGTTTTTACTAACTTCTTACAAATATCGGAATTATATTTTTATTAAAAGGAATATTCTTTATTTTATCAAAATCATCCCTTTGATTTTTAGAACTTGGAAGCAATGTCGAGCAATCTGGTTCAAGGTCCACTACCTCCAAGCAAACATCAGTCTATGCTGCTCTAGCCACCATCGTCCAAACTTCTGCCACCGTGATGATCGTCAAGGATCCTTCTTCATTGTTCCAGTAGCGTGCCATGACTATAACTATGACGACTAGAGGCAGTCTAACAGAAACGTCGGGTAAGGCAACTTGATCCTCGGAGAAGACCTGATCACTCAACCCAATGCTAGGTTAATAACAAAAGTCTTAATATAGAATTAAGCCCAAAACAAATAGGTTAGGGTCTATAAAGTGATCAACAAAAGTTAAAGATAACATGAAAATAACAAAGAGAAAAATACTGTGCAAGAAAAGAAATCATTCAACACCACGAGCAATTTAATAAAACTAAAACAAGAAAGAAAAATCCTCACAAGAACAACGGAGAGACACAGACCCTTACAATCTAAACCTGAAAAAAAAAAATGGCTTGAGAGATGAGTGATCAACTCAGTAAGGGAATCTATACTAAATGCAATGCATGGGAACAATGATTTTACTTTGCTTTAGAAAAATCATGATTCAATGCATCTTATTATCATACAAGACATTTTTAAAACACTTTTAAAATTTCTTCATCATTTTATTCAAAAATAGGCCCAAGAGCCATCGATGAAGATTTTTGTAAAATACGTTGTATACATAGACAACTATATCATAAAAATAAGCATGCGTCATTTTTCATCTAAAATCAGCCTCAGTGAAAATGGATGGTCACACAAGAATCCATCTGACACATAGCATAGAAAGGTGGTCATCTGTTGATAGCAACACCTTATGAATCCGAAGAAAAAATTGTCTGCAATCTGAAGACCAGGCGGCAATACCATATGTATAATCAAATAAAAAATAAGAATGTCAGTGACGGATTACTCTGCAACAAGCTACCAACTAGATCTAAATTGACAAGATTTGTCGATGAGCATAGCTCCGAGCCAACACGTCCATCCATAAAATGGAATGGTACTAGGCAAGCAAAATTTAGTGACTAACAATCTTTTAATCCGTGTGACTAAATACCCTGGACAAGTTTAGAAATTCAAAACCCAAGGAGTGCATAATTACCACCCTATTACCCATTTCGACTTTTGGGATTCGAAATCCAAAAACATGTCACCAATCCCCTATTACCCATTTCACAGGTGCACATAAGCAAGCTTCGGGCAGTAGAAGATGCACGAGATAACCTTGTGATGCTTTGATATCAAGACTACTCAAAGCATCATGAAGATTCATTCGCCTAGATATATAGATAACAAAATCATAATACCATATATGATAAATTAAACGTGAGAAAACATACATATGTATACATAAAAATTGATGTGTTTTTTAACAGTCCTTGTAAAATTTGAGATTTTTTTTATAATTTAAAAATGCCATGTTTAAATTTTTTGCATTATAATCAGTTATAACGTTGAAAAATTGACACGGTTTGTCTCGTAGTGGTCACGTGTGAAATTTTGGTCAATTAGTTAAATTATAGAATTGAAAATTTCTGAACAAAAAATTAATTTAAGAAATAGAATTTGTGAATTAAATAGGTGATTTAAGGATAAAATTAATGTGTAAGTAAAATAAATGAAATAAAAGGATTAAGAAAAGAAAATTTAAAATAAAGTAGAGGGAGAAGTTAAAGCAGAAGGGCTTCTGTAATGTCCCAAAAAGAAAAATGACCGTGTAATCCATGAATTACATTGTAATAAAATCATATTATGTACTACTATGGTTTAGTGTATATAGCAAATGAAATTTAGTGTAAAAAGTTAAAGAAAAACACATACTATGGACTTTGGGACGAGTTGGGACGACAATTGGCGTCCCAAACTCTAGGCTGTCAAAGTACGAATGCCCATGGGTGCTGCGGACGATAACAGGGTCATCCGTTTTGAATCTGTCCATATTCTGGACACATTTGGATGACTGCGGATGTGTCATGCGGACGCCTCACATCGTCCGAATATGCCTTGCGGACGGTATGGACGAGTGATTAAGGATGCGTTTTGTCATCCTAAAGAGACTGTGGACTACTGCAAATGCTGAACCACATCCGAAGGGACAGATCTGTCTGAAAAACCCATTTAAAAATGGGTGTCTTTTTCCCCTTTCTCATCATTTTCTTCTGAGATTCACCAGGGGACACGTCTAAGCGGCAAAAAGAGACGTCCTGCTTGGCTTAAATGTGTTGGACCTCTTCCCCTTTTGTTGAAGATGAACAGGTGGGTGCTCCGTCTATAAATCTCTTCATGTTTCTTTCCTGCTCCTTTCCTCTGTTCTTTTCTTGCGTAAGATAGAAATTTTGAAGCAAGTGAGGAGAGTGTTTATTTCAGAAGTTTACAATAAAGGTGAGTACGATTTCACACGAATGGTTGATTGTTTTTACTCCGGATGATATGTGTATTGTTGCTCTAGGAGATTCTGGATTCTGAATATAAAGAAGGCCGCTTTACACTGTGAAGAAGACAGTGGGGAAGTGGAGTTCTACGATACTTTGAGGTAAGAATTATGAATAATGTGTGGCCAGTGGAGGCTTACATCGTGGGGTTTGTGTGAATTATTATGATATATTGGATTTGTGCTGTGAGAAGTATGAATTGTTGAGCATGTGATCATTTAGTTTATTTCCCTTTAAGCTCAAAGGTATAAACTATCAACGAAAAATAATGAAACTGTACTCATGTTATGGTATGAAATGGAACTGAATTGGAGATGTGAGAAATAAGATAGAGCTGTCAATCTTATGATGTTGATTCTGTTTTTCGATGGTGAAGGTATAGTAGTTGTGGTGTTATTTTTATCATGCCTCCTATTACGAATTTAGTTCTGTCTAAATGTGGAAAGTGTTATAATTGCAGATTCTGAATAAACATATTGACACAAATTCTTCCTGTTATGTTTACCGTAGTAGAATAAATGAAAGTTAGGAGCATGTATGTTAGATTATTGTCTTGTATCTAAAATACTTGTGTTTTCTTCTTAATTATATTGTTGCCATACATACATCATTTTAGGACTTATGAAATTGTATCCATATTGTATGCCATAATAAATCTATGTAAATAGACGTGCGGGGGTTCGGGAAAACAATGACGTCCCATTGTTACATAGATCTATGATGGATAGATTAGAGAGAAAATAGGTTAGTTACATGGGATACGAGGGTTCATTGTCTCCTGTTCTAAAATCCCCAATGTTCTCGTAACAAAAGAGTGAATACCGACATGTAGAACACCCTGATGATTGTGCCTCCTTTGTGGAGTGACTTATTTTTCTCATGGCCCTATGGTATATGTCACTCCTGGCTTAAATTACATTGTATGGTCATGCATTGCATTGCATTACATTTCATTCTGATTCTTGTTGGGCGTTAGGCTCATTGTTTTCACCCGTGCTGTAGGTGATGCATCGATTGATAATGAGCAAATCATGGAAGAGGTATTCCAAGACGATGCTTTAGGTTATCAGCCATTTTGACCTGTTGGTTGTGGTTCATTGCCAGGGTATTTTGGTAACTTGATAATCTAGTATGTTGGATTTTGAAAACTAGTATTTTGGTATTGTAATAGTTAGACGATCCTATTTTGGCTTGAAAACTGTAAAAGGACTATTTTATAAACTTTTGTGGATATCTAACAAGATGTTGGTAATGTTTTATGTCGATCGCTCATTTTACTCTGATGATTTACTTGCACTTTGAAATAGAAAACGAAAAAAAAATTTTATGAAAATTTTGAAAAGTTAAATAAATAAAGTGGAAAAAATTTGGGATGTTACAGCTTCAGCCGAGAAGGGAGACGTGGAGAATCAGGCATTCAGAGACGAGAACCGTCATTCCAAGTGTTCGAGCATGGGCTGGAGGGAAGGCGAGCGACGGGGACAGTCGATTTTGGGCTATTGTGCAGTCTGTTCGAGAGCATTGCGAGTGAACGAGGCCCGAGCTTTACGCTACTGTGAAGCTTCGCCTAGGAGAGGTCTTGATGATGGAGGGCCAAAAAGAGGAGTTTCATTCTGCCATTTCTCCGATTTTAGTGAGTAATGTGAACGCCCGATTCTGTTTTGATTTCTGTTTGGGTCTCGGCCAGATTGCCCTGTTTTTACTTATGTTTTGCAGTGGGTTTTTGCTTTGGATAATAGGTTGAGTGATTTCCGAATTTTGTTGCTTTATTGGAGAATAATGTTTGAGGTTTCTGTTTTGCTGCAAATTTTGGACGATTTAGACTCCCGGTTCTGTTTGATTGCGGTGAAGGGTATCCATTTGTTTGTTTTTGTTTGCTGTTTTTGGAAGAAATGATTAAGGGTGATTAGCTATTGGTTTAACCTCATTTTTGTTCCCTGTTTTTGCTACGGTTTAAACTGATGTTATGGTTGTTGCATAAATTACGCTATATTGGTTGTCCATGATTTATACCCTCGGTTGATTGGTGAAAGTTTGAGATTGTAGTTGGTGTACAGTTCTGTTTAATTACTACTATTTTGTTTAGTTGTGCTTAATGGCCAATTGATGGCACGTGCACATAGGAACTTGCACATAATGATTTTGGTTACAAGTATTACACTAAGAATATGATGCTATGCTTAGGGTGATGTTGTTATGTCTATTAGAATTGATAGATATAGTTGGTACACTTGAGATGTTTGCTAAGTGATGAAGTTAGAGGATTTTGAAGTGGGTTTTAGATGAATCTGTTTACGACGATAAGTATGAAGATGAACGTTATGCTTAATCTAATGTTATATTGTATTCCTAGATTTGGTTTCAGGTTTGCGACTCGTGATTGTCCCTAGACACCGTTTTAGATTCTAGTCTTGTTTAAGACTTGTCTGTTATCTCTTGTATTTTTGTTGGGATATTGACATCGGCCTTGTTATAGGTTCTAAAAATGTTAGAGGTGCGATTTGTCTTCTGGTAGCGAGTGGAGCTGGATTGTCGATAAGTGTATTGGGGTTGTCATCGAGGTGGGGATTTCTATACCTCTTGCATTGCATCGCATCACATTTTGAAAACTAATATTTTGTGGAGTACCACACTTGAATACCCGACGGGAACTGTTTCGACATCACGTCAGTTTTTATGCATACATATGTTTTCTCACGTTTATCTTCCATACATGGGTTGGTTTATATAGTTTGTGCATATATTGGGAGTATGAATCCTCTTGATACTTTAGGCATTTTGGTGCTAAAGCATCACGAGGCTATCCCGTGAAATCTTCTACTACAAGAAGATTTGTTATTTGTTAGGTACATTGAGAGAATGAATCCTATTGATGCTTTAGGCATTCTGGCGCTAAAGTATCACGAGGCTATCTCGTAACAATCTTCTGTTATGAGAAGATTGGTTGGTTGGTTGCCTGCAAAATGAGAATGGGGCATTGGTGACATGTCTTTCGGGTTTCAATCCCCAGAGTGGAAATGGATAGGGCAGTGATGATGTTTCGAGTTCCTAAACTTGAACAGTGTATTAGTCATGTAACAACCTAGAGACGGGCCAGACAGAAACGCCGGGCCAAACGACCCGGTTCACAGAGGGAACCCGGTTACCCAGCCCAAGGCTTGTTAAATTATTGCGAAAGACTTGTATTAATACCCAGTCGCGACCCACTTGTGATGGGCCACAGTCCATATAGTGATTGCGAGAATAATTAATAATGTGGAATTAATAAATTTAAAAGTCCAAATGATATTGTGCATACAATCCAAGTTTCTTAGAAAACCAGATTAAGTAAGTTACAGTCATCCAACAGCTTGCTTACCAAGAAATAAGATTTAACTAAGGAAATAAAATAAAATAATTAGCAACAGAGTCTTCAACCAAAACCCTAACCTGGGAAAAAATAGTTGAAGGGGTGAGTGACTAGCTCAGTAGGGAACTTATACTAAATGCTAAGCGTGTGTAAAACTTGTTTTACTGTTTTCGTGAAAACCATAAGTTTTGAGAAATATGCACGTTTTTCAGAACATCTTAAAATCCTTTTTATCTCAAGGAAATCCGGCCCAAAGGCCTCTGATGAGATATTAAGAAAACATGGTTGTATACATAGACAACAATAAGTTTAAAATACTCTCGTCGTATTTTATATCGAAATCGTGGTTTGTGAAAAAGGAAGGTCACTCAAGGACTCTTCTGAACAATTTCACAGAAAGGTGGTCATCAATGCGGACAACACGTCATGAGTCTGGAGGAAGACAAATGACGACGGTCCGTAAACCCAGCTTGGCACCCGGGTTGTCGTGAGCAAATTCCGTCGACGACATGCTCGTAATATATACACCCTAATCAGGTTTAGGGATTTGCAATCCAAGGAAGTGTCATCACCTTCCTAATCTCATCTTTCACACAGCACACAAACAAAACATCTCCATGCAGCAGAAGATGTACCGAGGATAGCCTCCTGATACTTTGATACTAAAACCATCCAAAGTATCAAGAGGATTCATCACTTCCGAAACCGTATCCAATATGTCACACCATGAAATGAAATGCACGAAAGTAAACGTGTAAAACTTTTGTACGTACATAATATAAAAAGCTGATGTGCTGTCGAACAGTCCCCGTCAGGTTTTTCATATGTGATATCCCACAAAATACGGTTTTAAAAATTATGCAATGCAGTGCAAAACAACTCAGTATAAAATCTCTACCTCGTGGGCGATCCTTCCTCGTATGCAAAGGAGTAGCTATCTCAAGTGTCGGCTCGAAGTCCTTGAACTCGTCTAAGCCAACAACATGTCAAACATGGGAAAAAATCTCATAAATACGTCTTGAGGAAAAACTTAGAGGATCCTATATCGGGTTTAAGCTTAATGTTTATCTCTATGCTTGTCATTGTAAACAGACCCATCTAAAACTACAACAGATTCTCCTAACTTCATCACTTAACAAATTAAACATGGTGCCCACTAATAGAACAATATAAGACAGAACCAAAAGCCTATCCTTTTCATTTACCATCACCCACTGTATGTCAATTTAGCAATCATGACTTTATGTCCATAAAAGCTTTCTGTATAAACAGTAAGAAAATAGAACCAGTCATGGCAGACCATACTTGAATATCACTTTTTCCCACTGCTTTAAGACTACAACTCAGCGTTCACTAATTTAAACTCACTCAATAGGACCAGCAAAATAATAATCTCCAAACTTTAACCCTTTTCATTCAGTAAACCAATGACAAACATAGCATAATCAAAACTAACAACCAACTCCTATCAACTCAACAATATCAATAATTTGGAACCAAAAATCATCTGTCAAAACCTTGGCAAAACAACTCAGCTAATCGGGCATCACAAATCCATTTTCCAAAAAGGAACAGAAAACAACCAACATCAATGAAACAAAAATCAAACAGAGCTATAACATCATATTCATCAGAGCAAACAGAGACATTTTCCATTTATCAGCAAGGAAATCAGAACAGGAGTTGTCACGACCTGAAGATGGGCCGAACAGAATCGCCGGGTCAGACGACCCGATCCTCGAAGAGAATTCGATCACCCAACCCAAGGCGTGTATTTTTGCGGAAGACTTATAAATATTTAGTTCAGCTCAAAAGGATATGGGCCTAGGTCTGAGTAGAAATCAAGAGAAAATAACAGTGCATAAATTAAAATGAAATCCAAAGTACTGTGCAACAAATCCAATCCAACAGTATTAAGTTTTACAAACCAAATAGAAATGTCAACATCTTTATCAAATAACAATAAATCACCCAAATCAAAATAACAGAACACTTCAGCTTGTGATCTTCAGCTGCTCTTGTCTTTACCTGAAGTTTTGGGGGAGGAGTCATTTAGGGTGAATTACTAACTCAGTAAAGTATAGCTATACTAGATGCACCTCATGCAAAACTGGTTTTTCTATATTTTTGAAAACAGGGTTATGTTTATGATTTTAACGTACATGGATTTTTAATTGAAATCTCTTATCATTTCATAAATTTGGCCCAAGGCCATTGATGAGGTTTTTTTCGAAAACTTGCTATATATATAGACAACTATACCTCATAAAATAGACCATCATCGTTTTCCAAATTGAAAACGTCATCAGTGAAAAAGGGTAGTCACTCAATGACCCACCTGACACTTATCATAGAATAGGTGGTCACCCATCGATGACAACACCTTATGAGGCAGAAGAAGTATAAATGACGGTGATCCGTAGATTCAACACGTCACCCGGGTTGCCGCGAGAACTCTGCGACGGTACAACTAGTAAAACTGGGGGGTTCCAATGATGGCGAGAACTCTGCAGCGACAACCGATACGATCAAACAGAACGGATACAGTTGCTCGCTATATATAGACTTGTTTATCAGCTAAAATACCTAGAAGCTCCAAATGGACAGGGGTTGCCGACGAGCAAGCTCGGGCCGTCACGCCACCCGTCAAATCAAACGGTACTTAGGATAAACAAGTTTCAGCGACTGACAATCGTCTAATCTGTGGGACAAACCATAGCCAGGTTTAGGGGCTTACGACCCAAGGAGGCGTCATCACCCTCCCATCCGAATTTGCAACTGTCAGGAGTTTCAACCTGAGGACACGTCACCAATGCCCCACCTATATTTTTTGCACGTACAACCAATCAACCTTCACACAGCAGAAGATTTCAAAGGGGATAGACTCGTGATGCTTTAGCGTTAAAGTGCCTAAGGCATCAAGAGGATACATCCTCCACATATGCACAATACTTTCAAACCATGTACGAAAACTAAAACATGAGAAAATATACATATACATAAAAACCGATGTGCTGTTGAACAATCCCATCATTTTTCAATTGTGGTATCCCACAAAATAATCATTTTGAAAACGGGATGCAATGCAACGCAAAAAGTATAGAAATCCCTACCTCGACGACGATTTTTCTTGCCAACCCGAGCAACTGTCTGCTCAAGAATTGTATCACACTCGCCGAAATCGTCCAATCCTAACAATGGTATAACGCAAGAATTTATAAATTAATTCTAGAAAATAAATAGAGGGTCCTGTACCAAGAATAGGAGCCCAACCGACGTGTGAGTGACTTATTTAAGAATCCCAATAAAATTTTCCAAACTTCATCTACCAACATTCTTTAACCCAAAATCCAACTTTAACACCTAAACAATTTCTAAAATCCAAAGTCTCATTGACATAACATATGTCCTCATTACGACTATAAACGGAATCCATATTTATGACTATGCATAGCCTAAACTCAATCAATAAAACAACATATTCCAAGGCATTATTTGCATTTCCTTCCAATTAGAAAATAGAACTCAAATGCAGAACTCAGTAAATCCTAGTGCTCGAAATTAAACAGTCAGAATCCATGAATTGAAATCACAGTCATCACATTGCAGCAATATCCAGAATTTATCACCTAAATCAGAACAATTCAACAGAACCTAAAATCTAAATAAAAACAATCTGGCTGAATCTCTCACAAGCAGAACCAAACTAACAACCATCAAAATCACAGCATAGCCCAGAACAGAGAGCAGAATCCAAAATCAACAGTCAACAACTTACACCTCTCGGGTCTCAACAGTCTAAGAGCATTAACCAAACACATCCAACAAATTTCATTTCTCTTCACGGTTCCATAATTTCAAATCAAACACAGCATCATTCAAATTTGGCTAACAAGGACAAGAATCAGAACCAAAACCATAACACAAATCGTAGCAGGAAATCCAACAAGAAATAGAGACCAACTACATAAACCATAACGATTCCGAATCTAAAACTTGAAATAAAAGAATCCAAGTGAAAATTTCCCCACCAACAGAACCGAATCAGACTTTGTTTTGCTCACCAGAATCGAGATATGTTTTGCGTACATGGCCACTATGTGACAATTTGGGTCAACCTTTCAATGTAGCTTGTTAGGATCCGTGCACGACTATAAGGGGGATTGAATTAGATGTGCTAAATTTTTCTTGCGATAATTAATTCTCTAACTCTAAGTGATTTATCAACAATAAATATACAAGTAATAAACACAAATATAAGAGAAATAGGAAAAGAGAGGTGCAAACAATGTTGTTCACATGGTTCGACAACCACGACTTACGTCCACTCTTCAAGGGTTGTTAGCTGCATAGGGAGCATCTGTACATCCCGTTCTTGAATATCCTTCTAAAGTCCCATGGGCATTTCTTCACACACTATACTCGTTAGGGCAACCCTTCGGCTTAGAGTGTCTACTACTATATTGGCTTTTCCGAGATGATACTTGATTTCATAGTCATAGTCTTTTACAAATTCCAACCATCGTCGTTCCCTCATAGTTAGTTCCTTGTGCATAAAGATATACTTCAAGCACTTATGGTCTGTGTATATCTCATATCGTTGTCTATATAAATAATGTCTCCATATTTTGAGCGTAAATACCACAGCAGCAAGTTCCAGGTCATGAGTGGGATAATTAGCCTCGTGCGATTTGAGTTGTCTCGAAACATATGCAATCATATTTCCATTCTGCATTAGCACTCCACTCAATCCGCTTTTGGATGTGTCACAGTAAATACAGAAATTGTCTTCTTCTTTTGGTAAGGCCAAGACAGGTGCTGAAGTCAACCTATTTTTCAACTCCTGAAAGCTCTTTTCACATTCACTTGACCACTAAAATCATACATTCTTCTTTGTTAGACTGATGAGAGGCATAATAATTTTCAAAAATCCATTTATGAACCATTTGTAGTACCCCACAAGTTCGAGGAAACTTTTTACATCGCCCACATTCTTTGATTATGCCCAATCGACAACCGCTTGAATTTTTGCTGGGTCGACTGCAATGCATTCTTGGAAATCACATGGCCTAGGAAGCTGAATTTATTTACACAAAACTCGCACTTTGAGAAATTTGCGTATAATTGGTGATGCTCCAAAGTAGACAAGGCAATATTTAAATGCTCGACGTGTTTTTTTCTGACCAAGAATATATAAGAATGTCGTCGATAAAGATAATTATAAACTTGTCTATATAATCTCTAAAGAACCAGTTCATCAAGTTTATAAAAGTTGTCGGAGTGTTGATAAGTCCAAATGACATCACAAAAAAGTTCATAATGCCCATATCTCGTTCAGAATGCTGTGTTTGGAATATCGTCCAGCTTAACTTTCAACTGATAGTATCCCAAGGCAAAGGGTATTTGTTCTTGATCGTCACTTTGTTCAGCTCTTGATAATCTATGCACATTCTTAGGGATCCATTCTTCTTCTTTACGAACAATACTGGTGCTCCCCAAGGCGAGAAGCTTGGATAGATAAACCCTTTGCTTATTAACTCTTCCAGCTGGATTTTTAACTCATGTAATTCAGCAGGCGCTATCCTGTATGGATTCTTTGAGATGGGTTCCGTTTCGGGATGTAAATTGATTATGAATTTGATTCCCCTATTAAGTGGTAACCCAGGGAGATCATTAAGGAAGACATCCAGAAAGTCTCGGACCACCGCTACTTCTTCTAACTTTTCTCTTGGTGTCATCATGGTGTCCATCACATTCACTAAAAAACCTTCGCATCCGCTTTTCAATAATCGATCTGCTTTAAGTGCATAAATAACTACCATCTTGCTCATTTCCTTGATTCCTTGAAAAAAGTGTCGTTCACCATCAAGGGAGCGAAAGTAGACTTCTCTTCTCCTATAATTGATAATCGCATGGTGATAGGACAACCAGTCCATGCCCAGAATAATGTCATACCCCTTCATGTCCATAACAATCACATTAGCATGGAATGTGCGATTATTTATTTTAACAGCATACACTTTCAGAATGCCGTTGGTGATTAAATAATCCGCCGAAGATAAAAGCACTCTATACTCACTCTTCATAAGGCCAAAGAGACTATTTACTTTTGCACAAAATTTTGTCAAAATGAACGAGTGAGTAGCTCTGGAATCAAATAAGACATATGCATCAATATTATTAATGTGAATAGTACCTGATACAACCGCAGGTAGGTCCTCTTTCTTTATTGGTTCCATATAAAGCGAAAACCCATGGAGCCACCCCTTATGGTTTCTTTGCCAAAGTTGGGCAAAATTGTGTAATATGTCCCATCTTTTCACATTTATAACACAGTCTTGAGCCCACTTTGCATTGCCTGTAATACTTTTTCTAACATTTGGACATGATCTGGGTTGGTTGGCTGCTTCGATCATTGTATGCTTGTCTCTTCCCTGTTGCGCTTCAATTTCTGACGGCCTTTATGTCCTTTGGTTCACAAGTAGAGTGCCTCATTGCTGGTTGTTCTGGTTGTTCCTCCAAAGCCTCTGGCTCAATTCTCTTTGCCTTGTCACCATGGCATTCACATTTTCTACTACAAGCGCCTTTGCGACAATCTTCGCATAGGGTACATCCTCAGTACCAGATACTGTGACCCCCTCTAGGATCTCCATTTTGAGCCCTTAAACAAAGTGGTGGACCTTGTATTCATTATTGGCGACTAGATGCGACACAAACTAAGATAGTGCCTCAAATTTCCAAACATAGTTTGACACCATCCCTGTCTGGCGTAATTGTAGAAACTCCACCAGTTTTTGAGTCCAAACTGTATGATTGAAGTACTTTTTGTATAATAGTTCTTTGAATTTCTCCCACATGAGAGCTCAAATGTCCTGCATTGTTTTAATCGAATCTCACCAAAATCAGGCATCCTGGACAAGTAGATAAGCAACACACTTCACTATTTCGGCCTCTTGTATTCTTGCGTATTCAAACATGTCTTCAAGGGACTAGATCTACTCCTCGGCTCCCGTGACTTTGGAAATATTGCCATCGAAGCTGGGGACTTAAGACATTGGAATTTTTCCTAGCCAACTTCTTCAGGAACCACTATGGCACGATGATTCCCGTTTTCATTTTCCCTTTCTATGAACCGCTCCATATACTGGAACTGCCACTCCATATACTAGGACTGCCGCTCTATTATTGTGGTTAAACGGTTAAAGGCTTCATCCCTCTCATTCTAAGCACTGACATTTCCTTGGCCATGTGCATTTTCTTAGCTGCCGATTGTTTCGTCATTAATTCGAGCATTTGCTCTTACTCCCGTCCTCTTTTTCTAATCATACATATTTTGATGGAGTATTAGGATGAAGTATTAGGGAGTTATTAAATTTTATTATTTTTATTTTTTTTTTTATTTTTTTATTTTAACCAATTTAATCAAGTAAAGCAATTTTAATTAACTAGTTACACTAGTAAAGTAATTTAAACTAGTAAAACAATTAAATAAATAAAATTAAACTTACAGTCAGAGGAGTATTCCACAATGAGCCTTGTGTTATTAATAGTCTACAGAATTGCGTTTGACCTAGTTATACTCTGATACCAATTGTAACGACCCGATTTTTTAAAATCTTTTTTTTTCTTAGTCATAAAGTTTTTTCCTTAATTTTCTATTTTAATTTATTTAAAAAAACATGTGAGAGAGAAAACAGATCAAAGTAATTAAAACGGAACGCGGAAACTAATAATAATTTCAAAACATAGTTTTACATTCCAGAAAAAAGTCCATTATTTTACAAAACATTTATCATAATGGAAAAACCATCCTTAACTTGTTCAAAAACAACCAGTATTACTTTCAGTGAGCCATAACCCTCAGGTCGAACCCGATTGATAACCCAACAACTCATCTTGCAATATCTCCTCCTCCATAGGTAAGTTACTAATATTAGGATAATCACCTACATCACAGGATAAAACAATGAGTCTAACGCTCTACAAGAAATAGAATATAATGCATTGCTCAATGCTCAATGCTCAATGCTCAATGCTCAATGCTCAATGCGTGCTTATACAGTTTGTCTCAGAAAAGAACATATCTCCTCTACTGTTCAGTTTAGTTTCACTTAACAATTCAGGCGTTGGGAATTTTCTCAGTCTAGGAAGATAGTATATATCATCTAGTTCTTGTGGCTTAACTGTTACTCCCTCCCTACGTGGGATGAGTTGCATCCATCAGGGGTGTCACCACCAAGAACCGTCACCTACTCTCCTAAATCCATACACACCTATTTACGTTTATTCCATTCATTTCTTTAACATGTCATACATATGTCAGCAGTTTCATAAATCTTAATCATGATGCATATAAATCATAAATATTCAATTCACATTAATACCATAGAGAAATCCGTCTTTTTAGTAACAGAGACATTTATCATGGAACAGTTTATATGTTAAATTCATAATTATAAAGGAGAGCAATTCCTATATTTATTGACAAATAAAATCATATTTATTAACGGAGTGAAATTCATATAATTATTTCACATTTATGAACAGAGTGAAATTCCTATATTTACTATAGGGTCCAACAAATTAATTTCTAAATTATTAACTCAAGAATAATTACATTTATATAAACACATAATTATTTCACATTTCTTAACAGGGTGAAATATTCCTATATTTCTTAACAGAGTGCTTCCTCTGCTCTATTTATAGGTAGAGAAAGCATGCTCTGCTGAGTTATTTCAGCAATTATGAAGGAGACAACTTTTACAAACTGCGGAGATACAACTTTTTCAAAACATGGAGAGGTATATTGACAAAACACCCTTATTTTAATAATTTATTTTCTTATTTTATTTCTCTTCCATATAACCCTCCAACTTTTCTTCTCTTTCCTCACCATTCTTATTTTCTTCATTAATGTCATCATTAATGCCATATCACCTGCCAAATTTTCTTCTATTTCCCCACCATTCTTAATTTCTTCATTTTATAATCTCATATCACCCGCCAACTTTTCTTATCTTTCCCCACCATTTTTAATTTCTTCATTTTATAATGCCACATCACCACCAACTTTTCTTCTCTCTTTTAATCAAACTAATAATCCTCAATTATTTCAGCAATTATCATTTAATCACTATAAATATCTCACATTAACTCTAATTATTCTCCAACATTAATATTATCATCCAATAAAATTTTTAATTATCCTTATTTAATCTCCTTACGGAAAATTAGGTTATTACATTTCATAAAATCAACCAAAAATCTCCAAAATTCACAATTACTATTATTCTTAGTCCCAGTTTAATTTTAGGTATTACAGTCCACACTCCAAGCTTTCCTCTTGGAGATACTTACTATCTCAATCTCCCCGATTGGCAAAGTTTGACCTGCAGGTGTCAAACAAACCGTTTAAAACAGATTCGAAGAGTGTTACCATTTTCGTTTGTTTACAACAATATTGAAATTGAAGCTCACACTTCACAATCAACCTCTCAAATAATAAAATTCAATTCATGTAGGTGAGAGTTGAGTATCTGCACTTTTTTCGTAAGCCAGATATCGAGTAAAAAATTTGACAACATTTCGGTAGATTTTTCACTTGTAATTTCAGCCTCAGTGTAACTTCTATTTATAGATTTGGCTGAATTCTGTCAACCACTTTCTTTTTGGTCTACCACATCCGACCGTTGGAAATTAGCTGTTGCATTGTTCTGCACTTTTTCGGTCGACCACTTTCTCCTTGCTAGACCGCTTTGTCAACCAAAACTCCTCAGAACACTTTGTATTGAATTTCGGTCGAAGACGTTGATCGGGTACTCGACCGTTTGCTTGACTGAAAGATCTCAGAGCAATCTGTGCACAATTTCGGTCGTTGAAGTCAATTGCATCGTCGATCGCGTGCTCATCTAAAAACCTTCGGAGTAATTTGTATACAATTTTGGTCGCCGTTTTCAACCGCATCGTCGACCGCGTGCTCGTCCGAAAACCTTCGAAGTAATCTGTAAACAATTTCGGTAGCTGTCTTCAACCGCATTGTTGACCGTGTGCTCGTTCAAAAACCTTCAGAGTAATCTGTATACAATTTTGGTCATGGCCTCCGACCGCATTGTCAAGCTCGAGCTTGTCCGAAAACTTGCGAAGCAATCTGTATTGTTTTTGGTCGCTCTCTTTGACCGCGTCTTCGTCCGCTTCCTCGACCGCAACCTTTGCAGAATGAATTTGGTCGACCAAATTCTCCATCTTGCTCGACTTGGTCTCTTCAATTTGCACTCCTGGAATTCTCTAAGTCCCAATAATTGTACCTTATACTACAAGGACTTATATAAACTTGTTAGACAACATTAATATCCTAATTAAGGGTGTTTCTAATTTAATATCAATATAATGTAGTATTTGTGCAACTCAAAATATTATCTAATAAACAACTTATAAATTGCATTAACACAATCATCATCAAAATAAATTAGCCTAACAATACTTAGGCTAACATCAACTGCCTAGTCTAATACTAGGTTATCAACGAAAGACTTAGTATGATTTTAAGCGCAAATCTAAATAATTTGGGTCAAGATCTGCGCAGTAATCACGAGAACAATATTACATAAATAAATAAAATTTAAAACACTATGTAATAAGTTCTGACCATTCATAATAGAATTGTAAGACCTAAAATAAATAAACTCTCACAAGAAAATAAAACTCAAACACTCCAAAGAAAATACGAAATAGGAATGTCTTTCAGCCACAACGCACCTAGCCGCTTTTGTCCTTACTTGGATGGGGGAGGGGTTGTTTGGGATAAATGATTAACTAGTAGGTAAGTTACAATAAATGTGAGCAATGTAAAACTAGTTTTACTTTTCTTATAAAAACTATGATCAAACCAATTATCTTTACTGAGTCATGCATGAATTTTAAAATCTTTCAAAACCTCTTTATCGGTTTAATTGAAAATAAGCTTTTTGAGCCGTTGATGAGAAAATTATCAAACCTTACTGTGTATATAGACAACTATATTAAAATATGTTTACACTGTTTTTACTTTAAAGACCATCATCACAGTGAAAAAGGAGGGTCACTCAATGGATTCCTCCGGCACACCAACATAGAAAGATGGTGATCCAAAGATCAAACAACACCTCATGAGACAGAATGAATAAAAGTGACGGCGATCCGAAGACCCACGAGTGTCACATGAGTGGCTGGCGATCCGAAGACTAGGCACAACACCATCTGTAAAATCAAGTACCATATAAGATTGTTGGCGAGGAATTACTTAGTGACTAACAACCAGTTAAAATCAAATTGACAAAGGTAGCCGGCAAGCGTAGCTCTGCGACAACACAACCACACATCAAATGAAAAAGTTACTAGGTAAGTAAAACTCAGTGATGACACAACCTTCAATTTACATGAAAAATACCCTGCCTAGGTTTAGGGATTCGAAAACCAATGAGCGTGTCATCACCGCCCTGTGACCCATTTCACTTCAGGGATTCGAAACCCAAGAATATGTCATAAATGCCCTATTACAAATTTGGCATGTGCACACAAACAATTCTCATGCAGCAAAAGATATACGGGGATAGCCTCGTGATACATTGATACCAAGACCGCCCAAAATATCAAGAGGATTTACCCTCCCGAATATATGTATAGCACAAAAATTAAAATACCATGTACGACAAACAAAACATGAGAAACGTACGTACATATACGTAAAAATAGACGTGTCGTTGATCAGTCCCCACAAAATGCATTTGATAGCCAAGTCATTCAATGCATTGCATAAAGTATAAAATCCTTACCTTGATGACGATTGCTTTTCTTACCAACTGAAGCTACAACCTCAAATACCAATTCAAAATCTTCAAAATTGACCGAGCCTATAACACAAAAATAAGAATTTCCCATAAACAAAATAATCAATAGAGGTGGGAGGATCCTAAACCGGGATTAGAAACCCAGACCAGAAGAATTTGTAAAAAAAAAGTGCATGGAATGGGATCATCGGACACAGAGCAGTGCACCCACATTTGCGAGCACAAGCAATTCCGTGGAAGCCTACCTTTCTACGAAAACCTATGCTTACACGGACACATGTAGGGCACATGCGCTCCGCACAAATTTTACTCTTTGCGGACGCGAATGTTTCTGCGGAAGTCTGAGCTTTCGTAGACACATGCGTGACACATGCACTCCACAGAAATTTCACTTTTTGCAGACGGGAATATTTATGCGAAAGCCTAAACTTCCGCAGACATGTGTAGGGTACGTGCGCTCTGTGGAAGCCTATACTCACAAATGCAAACGTTTATGCGACATGGTGTCATCTGTGGACACGTGTGCTTCTCGGCAACCTATACTCCTATAGACGCGAGTGTTTGTACAGAAGCCTAAACTTCCGTGAATACAAACATCTCCGTGACATTGTGTCTTTTGCGCACAAGCTTGAGTATCTAGCACAACAAACCGTGCCGAATTTCCAGCAAGACACTGTGAGGAAAAGAAAATTCCTCTTTCGTCAGGTTTTGCCTCCATTCGGCCTTAATTCTTTCACATAGACTTCTGGATTCAAGCATCCAAGCGCGAATCTGATTCCAATACCCAACCTAGATTATCAACTTTGAAATACTTTTAAAAATGGATTTGCCCTCAAAATCCCTTTCACAAAAATCTCTGATCGGCACTACGAAAACATGAATCTTCAGCTAAAATTTTCTCATTGCAATTTTGGTATTTTCATTCTCTAACTTTCGTTGGTGGCACTACCCTAGAATGTAGGTTACCTTTTTCCTTTATTATCGATATTTATTCTTGTTTAATATCTAAATTAAAATTTGTATAATAATACCTAAAACACATATTATACCTATACCAAAAAACTTAAATTTTTTTACCTTTTCAACTTATTTATCAAAAATTAACACAACCATTACGGCATAAATAGGTCAATCATCGAACACTTAAACTAAAAATAAAGTCAAAAGTTTACGCATGTAATTTTATATATTAAAAATGTGCAGTTATTAGACTCCCAAACTCGATCCTCACCTGAATTTCACTGATCAAAGAGAAAAAGACCTCAAGGAAGCTCTTTCCCTCAAGAATCAGATTGTCTCTTCTCCTTCCAACTCTCTTCCCTTTTCCTCTGCCTCTTTGCTCAAGTTGCAACTCAATCCACCCATCTCTGCCGCCAAAGTCTGTCACAAGTATTCCTCTTTTCTCAGTTTTCCAACCTCAAGCCGGCCTTCCTTCCCCTCTTTGCATTCGAAATTTGCCTCGAAGTTCTGAAATCATAAGAACATTTCGCCGTTCGCCCTGCTTCCTTCTCAAAAAGGGAGTGTTATGCCCTTTTGCTCGACGCTCTAAACTATTAACTAAGGCCATGATACTTGTTATGAATCGGTTTTCTTGAACCGGTTTAGTTGAATAATTAAAAAGTCAGACTCTATAATTTAAAGATTATTTTAGGCTTTATCCATTAAAATATAACCAATAATACAATTTTTCAAGGCAGTGGTGGCCCAGAGAACCGATGAACATTACCAGTTGATCATAGTCAGCAAAGTCCGAGCAGGACTATGCTGTCTACCCAACAACTTGGTCTTTTAATAGCTAGACATTTAATTTTTTATTTGGAATAAACATAAATCTGTCCCACCAATAATATCAACACTTGGCTTAACAGCAGTGATGCTTCACCATACTGCCTGTTTCGAAACAGAATTTTGTACAATCTCCATCACTGCCTGTTTCTGTATCTCCCCAGAACTAGATAAAACTCAAAAGAATAGAGTCTGACTGAGGCAGAAGAAATAAAATTACAAGGTGCTTAGTCGCCTTTGGTCGACAATGCGACCAAAGTCCCATAATTTTGTGATTTTGACTAGGTGATTGACGATCTTACAGAAACAGGTACAACAAACGTAGATTCCAGAACAGAAAGGCACGGGCTGAATTCCATTTTGACAGGAAAGAGATCAAGATACCTTCGAAAAATTGGCCGAGTGGAGATCATGTAAGAGATTTACCAGCCCATTCCCGGTCCCGCCGTTTTTGCTTTGTTTGCATCCTGTTGAATTTCTCTTTGCCCTTCTCCAAAAGAGGGTCGTGAACAACATAATCATTTGGATCCTCATTGCGTGACATGCGGTCCTGCACAATGAATGGTTCATGGCAAAATGAATACCATAAGAATCTAGTTCATCTAAAAGTGTTTAAAATGAAGAAGGGGAGTAATTGTAATGCAGAAGAAGAAAACGTGATCAGCAATTTGATGAAATTTAAAGAATGATAATAGCCCGGGATTCACATTCTCAAAAAAGATCATAAAAGATGCCATCGTTCACAAAACATATATCAAGATTAGTTATTAGTACCAAAGTGCAAAATTTTATTGCAAGGCATATGTTGAGTCTCTAAAAACCTTGAATCACATCATTAAATTGTTTCATTAAGCTCACCTTGGCAAGATCAGGTCCAAACTTCAACTGAACATCTCTCCAATCAGACAAATCTTCGTGATTGCCAAGTCCAGGCTCCCTATCAGAGGCCAAGGATTTTCCGGATAGGGCATTCTTAAACTTCTGAAGTTTTGCCAGAACCTAATATTGACAAAAGTTAAAGAAAGATGCAAGTGCATATATCAGTATATAAAAATAAAAGGTCAATAACACCCACTTACAAATGATGCAATTCCATTTTCTATATTTATTAATATTTTTATTTTTCTTGCGCAACCCGAGCCTTTTACAGGTGCCTCTTAACTAATGAGCCAAATACCTCAATAGAATTAGGCTACCATATTTCTCGAGTTCCTCTTCCAGAGTTTGAATATAGTCCATTTACACACATGTGAGAGGCCAATACTAAACATCGCTCTCTGTGTCATAATGCAAAATGATATAAACAATAGAAAGAAATTTCACCGGACCATTCTAAATTATAATCCTCTTCCACTTATTATCTCTAACAATTTTTAGAACAATATGAAAATGGGTGAAAAAGAGCTGTGGACAAATATAAATCACTAACACACAACATACTTCATCTTCACGTCCTTGAAGTCTGCGTTTCTTTAATTTCTGCTTCTGTCTTCCCCTCTCTACTTCACCCAATAACTGCAAGTCTGAGTCAGCATTAGCCAACCTTTCAGCTCTGGCTTCTGATCCTATGCCCTTTTTCTTCAAGGACAACTTTTCAACCTTCGTTTGATCTTCATCAACGGTCTCAACTTTGGACCTAGTCAAAGACAATGGAAAGGAATATAATAAACTGTATCTATAGATGAAACAAAAAAATTGAGAAGAATGACAATGTGGTAGATCACAACAAACATATTACTTCTACATCATAACAAAATAAATACTTAACCAAAGACATTGTCATGCAGTACGAGAGTTATAACTTAGAGAATAACCTTCTGCCAATAGGTACACAGATTAACTTCTAAAGAAAATCAAAGATATCACACCTATATTCACACGATGCCATTCTTAAATCAAACTCCTTACTTATATAGAATTAGAGAATAAATCCATACAATAAGAAACCATGTCTATACATTGTTGGTAATGCTAACATTTTAAACTGTAACTTGTAAAGGTATATCATTTTACTAATTTCACACTATAAACAATCACGATTGACTTTTTTTTCCTTCCTTCACTCTCTCTCCCATCGTTAGCTCCCAATAAAAAATTTTCATCTGTAAATAAATATATATCATTCATATATGAAATATACAGACTTCAAATAAAATAATATTTAGTATTTAATTAAAAATTTACCTTGATGTGGATGCCTCGACATCATTTTGATCAGAATTCCCTGGATGGTTAAATGGAAATTAAGACAGCTCGAGTAAAACATTGCTATAATACACATAAATAATTAAACATGGTTGATCAGAAACGTCAAGAAATTTTATATCCAAAATATGAAATGGTTGCTTTACATTACAGCTACTTTTTGTTTGAATAGAATTTTCGTATAACATGTTATACTTATTAATGTCAACTACCTCCATTTCCTAATGTCCGTCCGAATGGAGAGTTGACTTTGACATCCCACTTTAATGGGTAATGCAAGTTACATTCATTTAAATCATAGCAAACAGATACAGATACACTATTCAAAATCATGTCCAAATCTAGCAGATTCAGCAAGAAAGTTATTTTAGGGATTCACGGATACCATTTTTTAATTTTGGTTTGGGTGGCATATCTCCCAACTCATTTCTTTTTTTGAGTATTTGCCGACGCATTCGAGCATCAAAGTTAGCATCGTCATCATTATCATCGCTATAATCAAGGACATGAGAAAATTCCGTATGAGAATCTCTCGTTGGCTTTTCTTTCTTAGAACTTAAAGCTTCTCTCACAGTCAGCTGTACATTTCTTGCAGTCGTAACATCGGATTCGATCTGCAATCAGAGTTTTTCTGTTAAAAGCAGGAAATGCAAACCCTAATGTCATATAGTGAGAAAAGAAACATCATGCTTGTATTTTTACTGATGCTGTACCACGTAATTAAATGGTGAACGTCATCAGTCATAGTCATGTTTTTATATTACGGAAAAAGATCAGGATTTTTCTACCATGCTGGGAATGTCATCCTTTAGAAGCCGAGGATCATCTAATACATCGTGACTGCTCTTTATTTTTTTCTTCACGGCAGCCAAATCTTTCTCCTCCTCTTCGGCTTCTTCGCCAAATGAAAGTAAGTTCAGTTTTCTGCACTATGAAGAAGCACGTATTGCTATTGTAACTAAAAAGATAGGAGCACATAAATAATTTTAATTCACAATCAATATAACTTTTCATACTAAAAAAGAATAATATTTTATAGTTTATTAAAAACTCACTTCACAGATTTCTTTTTTGCCACATTATTGTCTGTATCATTTTTGGAATGGATAGAAGACTTTGCAGGTGCTCTTGGCACAATGTCATCAAATGGGTTCCATAATACCTAAACCAAATCAGTGAAAACTTAGAAATATGACCGAAAGAAGAAATGGCACTCAATCAAAAGGAAAAATAATAATCCATAAAAAAAAATTAATAGCTAGATAGAATTAAGACAATGATCAATGTGCACCTCAACTGATGTTATCTTGGGTGGATCCACTGGCCGTTCATCTTGGTCAGTTTCCAATTCACCCAACCTTGTAAGGTTATAAATTGAATCCCCAGTGACCTAAAATCATGAAAAAAAAACAACCATTAGTATCTTGAATAGATGCATCTTGAAAAAAAACATCCATTACCTTCCCAAAAATGGTATGCTTTTTATCAAGTTCGTCACATCTACTCAATGTTATAAAAAACTGACTCCCATTTGAATGTGCCGAGCCAGCATTTGCACATGCCACTAAGCCTCTGTGCTTGAACCTTAGTCGCGAATGAAACTCATCAGAAAAAACACTGCCATATATACTTTCCCCGCCTGCAGGATCAGTTAGGAAGTTCAAAAAGCAAATTATAGTACAATAGATAAAGCTTCTGAAGTGAACTAAAGTTGCTGAAGATTGCCGAAGCAGGTTGCCACGTTGGAGTAGTAGTTGAAGCAATTATTTTCATTTACAGTTTTTAAGTTTTCTGGTGTTGAATAATAAAGGAGCTCTGTGTATATAAAGAGATGGCTTGAGTACGTAGTTTTTACAGTTTAATAAAATTTATAATTCTTCTTCAAACTCTAATATGGTATCAGAGCATTTTTGCTCTTCCTTAAGCAAAATTCTTCTTTGATGACTCGAAGCTAGATCTATATGAAAGTGGTGCCTGCGCTGGAACCCTTTTCACTGTCGAATCTTCTCCTACAATGAAATCATCTTCTGCAAATTCTTCTACTAAAAATTCTCACTCATCTTCCTCCAAATCATCCTTCAGGTCAGCAATGGAGGATCCTGGAAATTCCTTTTTTTTTACATAATTTTGATCATCCTGCATTAATTTTGGTTTCTCATCTTCTTCACAGTCCAAATTTTCATACGTGGAGACGTGTCATGATAATGGCGTTAAATGCAAAGAACAAAATTACATTTATTAATGGTACAATTACTCAGCCCTTTCCCTCTGATGTCAAGTTCAATAACTGGAAGTGTTGTAATAGCATGGTCATCTCCTGGATCCTTAACTCAGTAGATACAGAAATGGCAGACAATTTATTGTATTTCGATTCGGCTACAACAGTTTGGAATGATCTCATTGAAAGATTTAAGCAAAACAATAGCCCTAGGACGTATTAACTACGAAAAATGTTATCTTCTTGATCTCAAGGATCAATGGATGTAAATTCATATTACACTCAGATTAAAATTTTTTGGGATAAATTGCAAGAATTCAAACCGATTCCAAATTGTAATTGTTGAGGAATGAAACCTTTAGTTTCTTATCAACAGCAGAAATATGTCATGCAATTTTTAATGGGTTTGAATGATTCTTATTCTCAAATACGAGCCCAAATTTTAATGATGGAACCTCTACCAACAATTGGAAAAGTATTTTCTTTAGTTATTCAAGAAGAAAGACAGAGAACAGTAAGTAAAACTCATAATCTTCATGATCAAGTAACTCTTATGACATTTAATTCTACTGCTTCTTCTGCACAATCAACATCATCCTTTAAAGCTAAGAAGGATCGTCCTTATTGTACCAATTGCAAATTATTGGGTCATACAATAGAGAAATGTTACAAACTACATGGTCATCCTCCTGATTATAAAATCAAATCTGGAGGAAAAGTATCATTAAATCAGACCAATAATGAAAAGGTCAATAACAACACTTCTGCAGATTCAACATCCAATGATGGAATAACAGCAGATCAATGTCAACACTTGATTGCTCTCTTGAGTTCTCAACTTTAGCAAAGTTCTTTTTCATTGAGTAACAACTCATAATGTTTTTCTTCACCTCCTTTGACATCAAATTTTACTGGCACCTTTTTTTTTCATGTTCAAATTCTACTCAATTACTTCCAGCTAAATATTCATCAAATCAATGGATCATAAATATTGGAGCAACTCATCATGTTTGTTCCAACATTGCAAACTTTACCCATTCATATTCTGTTTCCAATCAATTTGTTACTCTTCCAAATAACTCTATGATTCCCATTAAAAGAATAGGATCAGTTAGAATTACTCTAAAAATCTGTTTTACAAATGTTTTTTTTTGTTCCAGATTTTCGATTCAACTTAATTTCTATCAGTGCTTTAACTTCTTCATTACGCTGCTTAATTCTTTTTTAATCAAAAAATTATTATATTCAGGACCTTACCTTGGACCAAATGATTGGGATGAGTGAGAGGCATGACAATCTATATGTTCTACATCAAATTTCTCAGGACAATCTTCAGTTCATAAAAAATCATTCCTCTGCCAATCATACTTCATCTGATGTTTCAAAACATTCTCTTTCTACTCAGGCTAATACTTTTCAATGTAATTCTTCTAGCACTTGCAATTTCGTTTTTTCTTTGTGGTATTACCGACTTGGACAACCATATGATGTTATTGTCCATTTCATTAAAGACAATCTGTCAATCTCGATTGCTGAAAATGTTGCAAATAATTCATGTTCAATCTGTCCTATGGCTAAACAAAGAAAATTGCCTTACATTTTGCATAATAATTTGTCATAATCAATTTTTCTCCTCATACATTGTGATGTTCAGGGTCCATTTCCCATGCCCACTCATGATGATTTCAAATATTTTCTTACAATTTTTTATGATTGTTCAAGAGCCACATGGGTTTATCTTATGAAATCCAAATTTGAAGTCCGAACCATAATTCAACAATTTATCCTTTCGACTGAAAACCAATTTCACATCACAGTCAAAGGTATTCGCTCTGATAATGCTTTAGAGTTCTTACTCATTGATTTTTATAACAGCAAAGGAATTATTCATAACAAATCATGTGTTGAAACACCTCAACAAAATTCTGTTGGTAAAAGAAAACATCAACATATTTTAAATGTTGCTAGAGCTCTTCTTTTTCAATCCAATATTCCCTTAAAATACTAGGGAGAGTGTATACTGACAACAATATATTTGATAAACAGGTTGCCTTCACCGATTCTCTCAAACAAATCTCCTCTCAAAAAGTTGTATCATAAAACTCCTTCATATAGTCACCTACGAGCATTCAGGTGTCTTTGTTTTGTTTCCACTTTGACAAATGGTCGAGATAAATTTGCTCTAAGAGCTTGTGCCTCAATATTTTTGGGATATCCTACAGCTTATAAAGAGTATAAAACTCTTGACATTGAAACCAACAACATTGTTATTTCTAGAAATGTTGTTTTTCATGAGTCAATTTTTCCTTTTGGCTCAAATTTTAAAAATTCAGACTCTGTCTCATCTATTTTTCCCATTTCTTCAAATTCTCTACGTGATAATGATTTTTTCCCTTCTCTTAATAATGACAGTTTCACATTTGAAAATTCAAATACTAGTTCCAAAGTTGTTAAACCTCCTTCCTACTTAAAGGATTACCATTATTATCTAGTTAATGCCAACAACTCTTCCTTTCCTTTTAGCTCCAAATCAAAGTATTCTATATCAAATTTTTTTTCATATCATCATCTGACTCATTCCTTCAAATCTTTTACTCTTGCTATATCGTCTCATATAGAACCTAAAACATTCAAACAAGCTGAGAAGTTTTCTAAATGGAATAATGCAATGCAAGCTAAATTGCAAGCTATTGAGAGGAATTCCACATGGTCTGTCACTACTCTTCCACCTGGCAATCATTTAATTGGTTGCAAATGGATCTATAAAATTAAATACAATGTTGATGGTTCTATTGAGCGTTACAAAGCTCGGTTAGTTGCCAAAGGCTTCACGAAAATAGAAGGTGTTGATTACTTTGACACTTTCTCCCCTGTTGCAAAATTGGTTACTATCAAGTTAGTATTAGCCCTAGCTTCTATTCATGGTTGGCACTTAACTCAGTTGGATGTTAATAAAGCGTTCTTGCACAGTGATTTGCATGAGGAAGTATATATGGCTTTACCTCCTGGTTATCAAGTGCAGAGTACTTCCAAACAGGGAGACAATAATTCGCCTTTGGTATGCAAATTGCATAAATCCTTATATGGTTTAAAGCAAGCTTCACGGCAGTGGTTTTCTAAATTCTCCACTAAATTAATAGCAAATGGATTTCAACAATCTGCCTCTAACTCTTCATTATTTGTCCGGATTAAATCAGATTCTTTCATTGTATTCTTGTTTATGTTGATGATATTATCATGATAGGGAATTTTACGAATGAAATGAATCAACTTAAAGGTATTTTGAATAGCAAATTCAAGTTAAAAGATTTGGGCAATCTTCATTACTTCTTGGGTCTTGAAATAGCAAGAAGCAGTAAAGGTATTTCCCTTCATCAAAGGCTCTATACACTGCAGTTGTTGGAAGATACAAGTTATCTTGGTTCAAAACCTACTTCTACACTTATGGATGTTAATTGCAAATTATCTCTCAACAGTGGAACTCCTTTAGAAGACCCTATTGTTTTTCGAAAGCTTACTGGTAAGGTTTTGTATTTGACAATTACACTGCCAGATATTTGTTTTGCAGTAAACAAATTAAATCAATTTTTAGCTCAACTGAGATCATCCCATTTACAAGCCGCATATCAGATTTTAAGATATATTAAAGGTTCTCCAAGTCGAGGGTTGTTTTATTCAGCTTCATCTTCTCTTCAGTTAAAGGCTTTTAGTGATTTGGATTGGGGGACTTGCCCTGATTCAAGACGTTCAATTACGGATTTTTGCGTTTTTCTTGGGAACTCTTTAATTTCATGGAAATCAAAGAAGCAGAATATTATTTCCAAATCAACAGCAGAATTCGAATATAAAATCATGGCTCGAGTAACTTGTGAACTCATTTGGTTGAAGGTTTTCCTTGCTGATTTTCGGATTAATCTCTCTAAACCTGCTCTTTTATTTTGTGACAACCAATCTACCTTATGTATTGCAGCCAATCCCGTGTTTATGAGTGCACGAAACATATCGAAATTTACCGTCATATAGTTCGCCTACAAGTCCAACAAAACCTCATTAAAACATTACATGTTTCTTCCAAACATCAGCTTGCTGATATCCTTACAAAATCTGTCCAACCTGGTTTGTTTCATGATCTTTTATGCAAAATGGAAATGCTTAATTTACATTATCTATCTTGAGGGGGACTATTACAATAGATAAAGCTTCTGAAGTTAACAAAGGTTGTTGAAGATTGCTGAAGTTGATTGCCACGTTGGAGTATCAGTTGAAGCAGTTATTTTCATTTACAGTTTTTCTATTTTATGGTGTTGAATAATAAAGGAGCTCTGTGTATATAAGGAGCTGGCTTGAGTTTGTAAGTTTAGTTTTAACAGTTTAATAAAACTTCTTCTTCTTCAAAATCTAATAAATTATGCTAGGACATTAATTGTGAGGTACATCTCCGTGCATAAATAAACTAGCTGAGTTCAAATTTAGAAGCCAAAACAACAATTCAGCGAAGAATAGCATCATCATCACAACCATAGAAAACGCAACCGACTGCATATTTAACCCTAGAATTGACTAGTTCGCTCTATCGCGTAGGTATATACAAGTAGAAATAATGGAGAATGGACCTGTGCCAGTGCCAGTAGGATCTCCACCCTGAACAATGAAGTCCTTGATGATTCGGTGAAATACTGTGTTATCGTAGTAGCCTTCGAGGCAGAGCTGGACAAAGTTTCTGACGGCCTTAGGAGCCTCTTTTGGCCAGAGTTCAATGTCCAGCGGCCCACACGTCGTATTCACCACAACCTTCCCCTTCGTCGGCGGCTCTAATACATATATAGTCGACATTCACACTCCCACTTCTGACTTCTCTGCGATTTCTCTAACGATTACCTGCGAAGGGACAAAGGGCAAAAAAATATAGTTCTTCTGGGGCGTGGTTTTGGCTTCGAAGATTAGAAGACGACCGCGTATTTACAGAATTAATTTTTATCCAATTAATTAATCATTATTAATTATTAGGATGATTGACAAAAAATAAAAAAAGAAGTATTCAGCTAAACTTTAAATTATTTTTAGGGAAAATTACAAATTAACCATCGTGACTTGCGATCAATGATAAGTCAATTATTATCTTTTATTTTCTAATAAATTAATTACTGACGTATGAGAAAATGACAAAGTCAACATCACTGTCACGTTTGCCGTTAAGAAGCTGATGTGGAGCCGCGGCGGTTTGTAGACAAAACGCTGCGGCTCCGTGTTTTTCCAAGAAAAGAAAGCCAAACTGTGGCGGTGTCTTGAGACGCCGCCACGGTTTGTTAAGAGATCGCCCCGGCGTCTTGAGATGCCGCTGTGGTGTCTCGAGACACCGCGGCAGTTTGTCATGAGAACGAATCGGTCTCATGACTAGAAAAAATTTTTAACGCAAATTTGAGAGCTTAAACGAATGATTTTCGGGCCGAGAAATGGGGGTCATGGGGTAAACTCATTGAAAAGTCGTAGATCTCCGAGAGAGCTTCGATTTGATACCTTCTGCAGCCGATTCTGACACTTGTAGTCAAAATTATGGTCTTTTGAAGTTGAAAATGTCAAAAATCTAATAAAAACATTGGACTCGAAAAACATATACATAGGGTCTTTGAAGTAGCCATAAAACTCTCTGTTTTTCATGTATGGCTACTTCAAAGTTCGCAACGATTCTCGGTTTTTAAAGGAAAAAGTGCATTTCTTGTTTAGGCCGCTGTCAAATTCATCAATTTTGCGGTCGAGTCATCGGTCGGGACGCGGTTGCAATATCCGACCAAAAACACAAAACAGAGGCAAAATTGGCTTTTTGGTCACCGTGCAGTCGACGATTTGGTCGACTTCCTCGACCGAAATTGCACAATTTTTTGATAAAACCCATTTTATCAACGAGGTTTTGTCATTTTTTTTTACTATTTATCTCTGCCGACACTTCTCCTACCCCACCCTTCATCATGATGCCTGGTTGGGAGTGGGGGTTGCATTTAATTCTTCCTGCTCCCTTGTTGTTGGTTGTCTTCGGTAGAGAGAGTGAGTCAAGAGTGTTGTGAAGGTGGTTGTGAGCTGAAGAAGGCCGTTGGTTTGGACGATTCATTGCTATGTTCTTCTTGTGCAAAAAACCTTCAATGGTTAGTAATTGTGAGGTAAGAATTGAGGTAGAGTTGTGGCTAGTGGAGGCTCTACACCCCAAAGCCGTGTCTTCCTCTATTTGTTGATAATGTTCATGTATTTTGGATGCTTTTGTTAGTGTTTTCTACTAGTGTACCGTTGCATAATCTTGTGAACTAAATTAATATCCCTCTCTGGTTCATTAGCTCCCTGTTCTTTATTGATAATTAGCCCTATATTAGTGATTGTTTAGTTTAATTCCTTCTTGTTAGTTGTTAGTGTAATTCTCTGTTATTAGTCTTAATCTTATTGAATGAATTTTATTCTATCTCATTTACTGCTCCAATACTTATTGCTCAGATAGATTCTGTTAAGAGTGTTGTTGTTTGCTCTATTTCTATTCCACTTCTACTAGATAAATGTTGTCATTTTTCCCTTAACTGTCAAGCACGTTTAGTCACCCTATTACGAATTGTCTGTTGGTTCTCTGTGGGTATTTTTCTGCTGCTCTGGAAGTGACAGTTTCATTGTTAGTTTTCTCCTTGGTTTTAGGTTCTATTAGAATCTGTTGTTTCCTATTTAATTCTCATATGTACAGCTGACCATTAGATAACTCATCTGTCAAATATAATACCTTGTTATACCCTGCACTATTGCTTTGTTTACTGGATATTATGTTGCATTTGTCGTTATACTTATGCTCGTTTCACGTCATTGATTTGTTGTCAAGCATGTTTAGCATCCCGAATATTGCTGCTGTTTTTTCTTTAATTGCTAAGCATGTTTAAGAAGTTAAATATTGTTATTGCTTTTTTTAATTGTCGAGCATGCCTATGATTCCAAATATTATTGTTGTCATACTTAAAACGCTACTCTACAAGCCACGTTATATTATCTCGTTGTTAATAAAATAAATTGATTAGCTTATGTTTAGTTAACTTGTAATATCCCGTTTTAATTGTTATCCTTTATTTAAATTATGTCATGTTAATTGTCATCGCACTATATTGTCTCGTGTTAGCTTTCTGTTATTTAATTTGTTGATTTTAGTTAATTGGATTATTGCTTATAACTAGGGTATTATGTGGTGTTGCTTGGAAATATAGGTTGTTGGCTTATTCTTGGTTGTTAGCTTGGATTTAATTTAATTGGATTTGTCTTATTTCCATTAGATGATGTATATATTGTTGTGATTATTGCGTCGCATTGACATGCATCATGATAATATAAACAATTAGGAATGTCATGTTTGGATTGGTATTCATATGCATTATATGGTAGAAAAATGGATATAGTAAATAAATGTAATGGAATTGGAGTTTGGGGAGGTAGTTTGGATCTAACCGGGTAGACTCGAGATTATGTCTTTCCCTTGTTGGGTTGCGAGAATCTGTTTACCTAAGGGTTAGATGCCGACTAGCGGCTATTCTCCCTACGACGGATACCTCCAATGTCCCAGCTCAATATACGAGTTAATATATATAACCATGAGTAAATAATAGTTTGAGTAGATTCCATTATGACATAATCAGTTACAAGCATGCATCATATTGCATCTCATTTTTTGCTGAGCTATAGGCTCACAGTTTGCTTGTGGTGTAGATAACTGTCAAGATATTAGCTGTAACGACCCGAATTTTCATACATTTAAAAAAATGCGTTAAATTTTGAGAAAAACATATCAAAGTGTTCGCCAGGCCATTAGGAACACTTTAAAACATTTCATAAGTAAAACATTTCGAAAATAAAAACATTTACAGAAGCATTGATAACGAACTAAGAAATTGAAATATAATTAAATACATTTTAATTACACTTTAGAAAACTTAATTAAATTACAAATCAACTGTCTCTCACTTTACATAGTCTGGCCAACCACAAGCTCGAGCGTGCAAATCCCTCGTCAACTGCTTCTTCATTGCTTGAGAAACTCCGCACGTACGTGTACCTACACCGCAAGTAAAATGTGAGCCTAAAGGCCCAGTAAGAAAATGAGTTTATGCATATGAAAATGCCTCTCTTTATTTCTTTGAAATAAGTCTGCCCTAAACCAACATTTTAATTACGTATGTTAGGCATAGTTACGTATTTTAAGAATAGCTCGTATATGGAGCATCGATTAGGGAAATCTTACGGTTTCTAATTATCTAAGTTAATTAGTCTTGTGATCCCAACAAGGGAAATATTAGTTATTTTCTTCACTCAAGAAGTGTGGCCACCCCGTTGTGGTGTTCCTAATTGTTTCTAACGTCATAAGACTATCCTAGAGGCACATACAAGGAAGTATATCAAACCATACAATAATTGAATCGTAACAATACATTTAAAGAATGTTAACATGCTTGAGAAGTTATGGCCTAATTCGTTACTATGCTCATATTAATTAACTTGTTTAGGTTAACTAATTTGACTAGGTTAATGCACCCAATTCATTACTATTTTTTAATAAATTCACAACTAAACCAATAACTAATAAATTAGTTAAGCTCTTAATTAACATACTTATTAAGTTAATCTAAACATGCTCAAGTTGTCGATTTATAACCGATTAATGTTTACAAGGCAACCAAACTAATAAAACGAACAGAGCCACCAACGAAGCAACTGACAACTAACGGCAAAACTAACAGAGAGCTAACAACAAGCGAATAACAAAGCAATAAAACTAACAATTAATTAACAGCTTTTGATTATCAGTAATAAGCTCTAGAGCTAACAATATCAAACACACAACAACACCAAGAGAAATGTATGTGAACTTACAACGGAAGCATAGAAAACTAACCTATAAATCCAACATAGAAAACATACCACCAACAAACATATAAACATGCAGGCTAACATCGTAATAATTCTACATACTAATATCCTACACTACCACCAACAAACAGTGAGCATTCCAGGGAGATTATCAACAATATAATAACTAAGCAATAAAGCTAACAACAATGGGCATATCACAAAGCAACCAAACCTACAGAGTAGTAACAAGTCCGTAAAACCAATCCAGGGTATCACTAGTGGACTAACAGTAGCAATACATATATTTAGTCAAGCACCGAAACGTACCAAATATCAAACATAGGAAACAAACAACAATAAGCATATAAACACACTTATAATTGCGGGTAGGCTTAGACGGCCAGGCACACCCAATTCTTACCATTTGAAGAAAACCATAACGGGGACAGCTCTCTGGTTCAGCTCCACAGCTATATCACACACGGCAGAACAGCAGCTCCATCACACCCGAGAGAAAATTCTTCTCCAGAATACCTCCCTTTCTCTGCTAACTCAAACACTCGTTGAATATAAACATAAATGACAATTTGAAATGTAAACCAACCTATCCAACAATTTCAGCCGAAGCACTCACTGAAGATCTGGTCGAAATCTTGCCGAAACCTCCAAGCCAGTTGGACAACGTGGAGATTGTCCCTTCACGGCAGAACACAACACAACCGGGACCGGGTTCACGACGAAACCGGTCCAAACAAACCAAATGAACCGTGACAGACCGGGTGCAGGGTCTGTCAACACTCCTTCGCGTTCGCCACCGCCATCGCCTCGCTGTCGTCGTCGCCAGCAACGCGTCGCCAGAGCTCGATGCACCGATGACCGCGTCGCACCTCCATCGCGATTCAGTCTCGCCAAATCGCCCAAATTGTGCCCTAGTCTCGCCGCGCCGATGACCAACAGCCTGCACGACGCCGGACAACGCACAACCCAACCATCCCGAGCCTCGCAGTTCGTCGTCCCACGCTTCGCCGTCGTCTTCGTTCGTCCGATCTCCCGATTCTACATCGCCCGCTCCTCTCTTCACTCTCGATTCTTTCCATCTTTCTCTCGCCTGTTCCTCACCAGAACGGCCCGAAAGCCATTCTTTAATGCACTGGACCGGTTGCTGAACCGGTTCAGTCTATTCTCAAACAATTGAATTTAATTTATCAAATTAAATCCAATTTAATCCAATTTATTCATTAACTTTAAAATACCTCTTTCATCATTTTAAATCTTAAATTAATTCTTTAATGTAAAACAATTAAATTAATCTTTAAATACAATAATTATAATAAATTTTAAATATTATAATTTAAATTCATTAAATTAATATTATTTTAATTATAGTAAATTTCATTTTCTCTCAATAAAATAGAATTCTTACGAATTCATCATTCGTAATACCCCAATAATTAAAATAATTATCCACTTAAAAAAGTCGTAATGTTACATTAGCGTTCTCGAAGTGGATGAGGAGGCATTGCCGTTAAGCACTTTGGTTACCCAACTGAATCGACTTGAGGGGTTATGGCTCGCATGAAGTAAAAATGTCGTTATGAAATGGTTTGAGAACTAACTTGACTTTTTATTTGAGAGAGTTAGGTTATTGTTTGTAATTTTCTATTTTCCTATTTGTAATATGTGAACATCAAGGGTGACGCCACACAATAGTCAAAGACTAGATTGACGCATTAGAAAATCAATCCAGATGGTGACATCCTAAGAATAGTCTAAAATGGTTTGATTGACACTCATGAAGTCAATTATCACTAACCAAGGAAGTTGGGGGATTAAGAATCTCCAATTGGAAAGCTTGGAGAGTGGACGGAGGTCGGGGTTGCTGAACCGCTTGAACAAACCTATGTCATATCTCTATCCCTCTCTCTTATACTTGTGATTAATTGTTTATTTATTATTGCTAAACACATTAATTGTTTATTTATTATTGCTAAATCACATAGCCCCCCCCGGCGTGCACGAATCTTAATAGTATGTACATCCCAAGGGTCGATCTATAATTCAAAATCTAACGAATTAATATATTCGCGTCAACAACAACAATATCAAGAGAATTGTAGGCCCAACTATTTGCTGAGAAAGGTTGAAGCACCACAATATGGACGAAAATCCTTTGAACAAGACCAATAACTTTACGTTTGCAGAACTTAGACTCATTCCCAATTGTTACATCTGTTAGTACTTCTTTATGAAATAAATTCTTAGTAACTGTTATATCCGCAAGAAAATCAACACTATCGATAGTAGGAGTAGAGTAATTTTGGACGAGACCTGAGTTGGCTTTGAAAGAGACTAGAGCAATGTAAGAGGCAACCTCTCTAGTAAAATTTGCTATAGAAAGTGAGCACTCCAATATGGAGCAATAGGTTTTACCACCACTTGCTCAGCTTGGAAGTCCACATTTATTTTTCGATCTGTCCACTTCATGGTCTCTAATTTCTTCCTCAATGGTAGTTGATATTGCAATTTCCTTCATTTCAGTGCTTTCAAGAGCATCAGTATGAAGATCCACATTCTTGAAGCTAGAAGCAGTGTTTTGATTGAAGCTGGAAAAAAGCGCTGTGATGTGCTTCTAATTGTTGGCCGATTGAGTTGAAAGTAGTCAATTTAACGCACCCATAATAGCATCATGTCAGAAGTTAAAATCTTGAATGAGTCTGTAAAAATTCTTTTCCTATCATTCTTGCCCGAGTGTAAGTTGCTGCAACTGATGATTAGAAATGTTAAGGCGAGAGGAAATGGCAAATCCAAAATACTTTAACTCAGCACTGAATTGATTCAACTTGCCTTTGTACGTCCAGGAGAGCGACTCGGCCATGGACCATTGTGGCTCTAATACCATTTGTCGTGGTTGGACCATAACCAGATCAGAATGCAACCAAGGAGATCGAAAACTGTATCTGGTGAAGCAATATTCCATTAACATTGAATATTACAGCAAGTAAAGAGGAATCACAGTGGAAGAAGAAGAAGGAGATGGAAAAGAAAGAAAACAGAAAAGTAACAATAGGGATTCATATCTTCGACCTATCTGTCAGTGCTCCAGTCCCCGTTAATTGCTAAATTGAAGATGTTCAATCTATCCCCAAGCTAGAGCCACGTATGCAATAGGAAGAGTGCCATGTAGGCAATAAGAATGCTACACCATAACAATGTCATCGCGTTTGACAGCAGCCTTATGTGTCTGAGTTGCTGTCTTTTACACTAGATTGTCTCTTTAAGGTGATTTAATTCTTATTTTGAATGTGAAGTAAAAGAGAAAAACAAACAACTAATGCTTCTTAAACATCAAAAACATTTGAAAACATGCTTCTTTCTTGATACTGTAATCGAAAAGAGGATCATCTTACATTTTTTTACCAGTTTTTCCAAATTCATGCTTAGCCATGCAGGCAAGGAAGAAACAGATAGTAGGACTGTGTTATGGGATGCATGATGATCATTTGAGAGAGAGAGAGAGAGAGAGAGGTGGTGGGGTGACAGATAGAGAGTGAGCACGCAGAGCTTCAAGCATGAAAATGGAGGATGCAAGAAAACGCCGTGTGTGCTCACTCTCTTCTGTCACCTCCCTTACCCATTTTTTTTCCAAATGAAAATGATTAAATCTATTCTTCCTCACGAACCACCACTTGCACTTTCCCAGCCCAACCCAGGAAACTGTTGCATTGAGTAACTCTGCATCATGTTGGAACAGGAGCTTCAAATTTGTCTTGTGAACTGATTGAGTAAACGTCCTCTATTTATAGAAATTTTCAAGAGATTGGCCGCGATGCGTATGTAATAAAAAGTGAATTTATCTTCTGCTGTGCTTTACTAATTTTAATACTCTTTTCAGGAAAAAAGGAGCAAGATTAGATAGATATCAAAGTTTCCAACTTTATCCCCTTCCATCTATGAAAGATTATCTTCTCTCTCTCTCTCTACATCCCATTTCTCCCCTCCAGCTAGAGTGATATATGGGGGAATTGAGCAAAAGAGAATTGAGGATATCCATCTCTCGGGTTTGGTCATAAATTTTGGAGTCAGAGAATGGAACCCAGCGCTAGTCTCCAGTTGCTCAGATTTGGTTCATCCAAATCAATGTATAAGCAAGAAAAATCCAAGATGAATTCTTTAGAAAAATAGCCATTGTCAAAGTATATATGCTTTATTTTATGATAAGATCACTTCCAAAAAGCAAAGAATCTTTGCCGATATTCCAACCATATCTAGAGAATGTCTATTTTTCTGGCTTAAGATTTGTTGATTTGACACTTGCAAGTGCCCAAAAAAGCTTATCTTCGCCAATTAACAATCACTTTGGTCCATCATGTCTTAGTCTGATCTCATAACTCCTCTACAGACTAGAACTAAAGGGTATCATGGATAGACGACCCTATCACGCTTGTCACGCTTAAAAATGGTGGTACCATGGATAATAGATACAAAAACAGGACTTTCCCATTACGGAAGTGGGGTATTAGTTTAATATGATTGGAGACTTTCCCTTTTGGGAGTGGAGTTTAAATGGGAACAAGTACGAGTAGAAGAAGAGTACCCTCCACTAGCATCACCATTTATGCTAATTGACAAGCATCTTCTAGACTTATTGACTTGTTCTCCCGTTCTTCAAATACGCAACCATCCCACTTAGATATTAATTGTATTGTCTATTTTAAGCGCAATGTAGTTTATTTTTTACAAAAGTTTAATTTGGTTAATATTCTATTTACTTTCAAATTCTACACTCTAATCTTATTTATTAACGTAGCATTTATATATCACTTATTTATTGGTATAATAATTAAGATAATTATAAATAATTAAAATAAGACATTAATTGTATCAATTTATAATCAACGTGTCGGAATGTAAGATTAGAATGTGGAATTAGAAAGTAAAATTAAGAGGAAGCAGAGATGGGAATCGTAGAAAATGGAATGAGAGCAAAGTTCACATTGTGTGGTTGTGGTTGTGGTTGTTAGTATTTTTTATATTCAATACTTACAATTCTTACGTCTCATATTTAACATTGTTGATTTAACCAATTCGTTTTCTACAATTTCGGATAAAGAATTCTGTAATACCAACCTTGATCTATGATAAAAGCTTTTGTTGATGATTCTGATATTAAACCTTTTGTCGCTTTGATCATTTCTCTGTTATTGCCTCTTTAATGATCAAGAGAGCCTTTAGGTTTGGTTGCCGTTCAGAGGTAGATCTAATCTTTTGATTATCTCTCTTTTATAAACCTACTTACAGTTTTTCTATTAAAAATAGAATAGACAACCCTATAAAGGATTTTACTTAAATACCCTTTTAATTATGTCTCTTCATTCATACATCTTCAACCATACTTTATATACTTTAATAAGGTCAAAGAGAAAGAATTAAAACCCAATTAACTTAACTTCCTTTATGCTTAACAACAATCATATTAAGTACATTAATATTAAGTCAATATCATTTAATTAACATGGACCACTTTAATAGATTATTAAAATAATCTAACAATCTCCCACTTGAGCCATGTTACGAACTTTAATATAAAATTGATTTTCAGCTATCACTTTTTAGCTGTCAAAACTTGAATTCACAATCAAATACTATAGTGAACCATAATGTGAATTTATCAAGTTTTCTTTTCATAATGAATTAATTGTATAATCGGATCATGGCAGACACAAGTCTATAATGACGACATGATTCTTTCCATGTATCACAAATTAACACAATTTATTAATTCTTTAATTGATGAACACTATGTACTTTTCAACTTTAACTTTTCATAAAGTTTCACATATTATTCATAACAACAATAATTGTATACACCATAATATGAATAATAAACATACATACAAAAACAATTCCTTAATGAATTCATAGGTGTCATAAGATACAAGTTGTACCATTACAATCACATAAACAAGGACTTGTCACCTAAACTCATCCTTATAACATGTTCTTTAAAGGCTTTGGGTGGCAATCATTTTGTTAATAGATCCACTATCATTAAACTTGTACTTATATGCTCAATGCACACCGTTTGTTTTTGTATTTCTTCTTTGACTGACAAGTACTTTAAATCCATGTGTATTGCACTTTTTGTAACAACCCGATATTTTAAGTTGGATAATTATCGGGATATTACCAAGGGCGACTGGCGCGTTAAGCCTAAGAGTGATTTCAGTAACATTTTTCCCCGTATACGCAGTGTAATCGAAGTGTTGGAGTTATGAGAACGTTACATGGCGTATCTATACGTGTCATTTGGTGATGTGCAATTATGGGGAAAATGTTAAAGGATATAAGTTAAGTGTGGGAAAGATGAAGAAAGTGGGAATTTTGGGTGTTAGGATGAGTCTCCGGACAATGCGGACGAGAAGAATGCATCTACATCGAATCTATTCAAGTCTGGGCAGTTTCGGATGACACGTTGTGGACAATGTGAACAAGAGAAGTAGCGTCCGCATCGACTCTATACAAATTGGATCCTTTTGGACGAGTCTCCAGATGATGCGGAAGAGAAGAATGGCGTCCGCATCGAATCTGTCCAATTCTGGACATTTGCGGAAGATGGTTGCAGATGTTGCGGACGGGAAGAACGTCGTCCTCATCGACTCTGTTCGTTCTAGGACAATTCAGACGCCAGCGGACGCAACATGCAGACGCCAAATAGCCTCCGAACCTCGTCTGCGGACGGTATGAAAAGGGGACGAGGACGCCATCTCTCGTCCACAGCCTGTGAGAATCTGGTCTTGCGAATGACTGTGGACGAGAGGATTGTGTTCGCACTCGTCTGAATCAACGCAGATCTGCGAAAAATCAGATTTAAAATCAGAATAAAAATGACGTTTAACCAACGGAAAGACGCGACCCTGACACGAATCCGACCTCAGACCACGTGAGTCGATCCTCCCCCAGTCTAGTAAACCAGCTCTGCCCTTCCAGCCATGAATTGTCCCCTCTCTTGGAAATATCTCCCTCCCCTCTCTTATTGAGTCTTGAGTCTTCCTCTCCCCATTTCCTACTTGAAATCCAGAGGGTGAGGGAGTGATCGAGAGGAGAGTGAGCTCCAATGAGTTGAGAGTTTAGTGAAAGTATAAGTGTTGTGCTGTGTGTTAGAAGCTAGGGCTGCTGGAGCTGTTGGCACCGTGAGCTGAAGGAGAGCTGTCCCTGTTAGTTCATCACTTTAGGTAAGGATTAAGTGTAACGACCCAAATTTTCTTAAACCATTTTAACAACTTAATTAAAATTATTAAAAATAAATAGGGTTATCAGAGTGCATCAAATCCGAATCGTTAATAAATCATTCTTTCATTCTTTCATTTTTCATTCTTAAAAGAAATTATTCGTAAAAATTTGGGAAAGCAGACTTAACAAGAAAACAGCTTTTCCTGGAAACGGCATTCAAAACATAGCATTCAAAACATAGTTGAAGTTCAAATCCAAAGTTACGGGATTACATAACCCAATTATTCAAATAAAAACACAACTTCTTTTCTTTATTTCCTCCTTTCCATACCATACCATACCATACCATACCATACTACTACTCCGCTGCGCCATTGTTGGACCAACCACAGGCTCCACCGGAATGTCCTCTTCCTTAACTGCTGGCATAACTCCCTCGTTACCTACACCATAAGTAAGGACCTGAGCTTACGCTCCGTAAGGATAGGGAAAAACAATTATGCATTTCACTCTTTTAGTTCTCGTTGGAAGGGGCCACCCATCCAACTCTTTCATTACATTCGTTTTTCTTTATTCTTTCATTAAACTCGTACATCGAGCCCGGAGATTGAGGGTTTTCCTTTGAGATGACCTAGCTGTACGGAAACTAACCACCTGTGGGCTACTGGTCCCTTTCCCGTCATGGTGGGGGTGTATCCTAGTAGCTAGACTAGATCCGGACTACCCATCTACCTCAACTCCCTAGTTCCGGCATATACCCGCCTTTAGGGTTTGTTCTTGTTCTTTCTATCCTGGCATATACCCGCCTTTAGGGTTCTTTCTATTCCGGCATATACCCACCTTTAGGGTTCTTTCTTTTCATAGTCTTTTTCCTCACTTATGCATGTGAGTACCACCTAAGTGGTTACTCCTTACTTGGTTTCTATTAATCATGGACTCAATCTAACCTTTTCCTTAACAACACCTTAACATACTACAAGGAACACATCTCATAACAACAAACAACGAGCATATATATATACATTGAAGAAGCAACGAGTAACACACAACAAACTATGAGCACATATATATTTTGAAGAATATTGAAGAAGTAATGAGCATATCACAATGAAATCTCTACTTTCATTTCATTTCATTTCATTTCATTTCATTTCAATCCTAACGTATTGATAACTTTTGCACTTCCATTACTCATCTTTACTTCCATTTCAATTATTAAGACTAAACATACGTGTGATAACATTAACAATGTAAACAATGATGAAATCTAATTATAAAAACAGGACAAGACATAACCACCATATTCACATATACTAAAAAAATCCCTTTTTCCCTTTTTAGCTTTAGTAATTATCACAACGTTTTTTTTTTCTAATCCTATATATAACCAATTAAGATCAACTACTAATATGCAGTAATGAATGTCAATATTGGCAATGAAACATGTTTCTTAATCTCTTGACCTTTTATCAAGAAAACCAGACAAAGTAATTTGCTACCAAACAACAAAACCTGCTTTACTTCTTTGATTCCATCAACGATTCAGTTTATGAGTGATACACTTCAATATAATATAAACATGCTAACGAAATGTCAAGAACGTAGTTGATAGTTCCAGCTTTTATTCACTACAACACATCTACACATACCATCGGCCTCCATCAAAACATAACCAAAACATATACTAGAAACAGCAGTCATTCAACAAAAATATGGGTGATACAAATCAATGAGAACAACTAAACTTCCAACTTAACTTGTCTTCAAATTTCATCATGCTATTCCTTTGAACATTATCATCCAAACAACCATTTGCATTCATCCTTTATTCTTCTTTAATCATTTCTTTTCATCAATTTCACACTTCTTTACTCTAATCATTTCATAGAAATGTAAATTTGCAGGAAAGTAACTAAACCGGAAATAACCATTTCAGCGAGAACACTAATATGCAGGAAAATAACTATACAGGGAGTAACAAAACACAACTAAACACTTGTGGGTAGGGCTTAGACGGCCAAGACACACCCTTCCTTACCTTACGTTAATGTGATGAAATCCAAAATCAACTCCAACCTTCACTCAAGCTCCGGATGTAGTAGCAACGAAGGAGAAGGGAATGGCAACCCGAAGAAGAAGAGTGAGGGAGAAGAGTTAAATAGAAGGAAGAGAAGGAAGGAACTTACCTAGATGACAAGGAGGCAAAACGTGCGAGTAGGGTGGGCTACACAGCGGCTACCACGACTTCCTCCACCGAAAGCACGAGAAGTAACTCGCAAACGTCCAATTTTCATCGATTTATGCTGACTTTTGTGTCTTTTAAAATCGCAGATCTGGTGCGTTGCGAATGCCGTACAGTCATCCGCGGCGTCCGCGTCTCCAAAATTACTCAGAAATTGGCATCCTCGGCCATTCATCCTCAGCGTCCGATATGGGTTTGCGGAAGCTATTTGGTCATCCGCCTCGTCCGCATGCGTCGTCCGCGTGAATCAAAATTGGACAGATTCAATGTCGACTCCAATTTATGCATCCGCGGTGTCCGCATTTCCCCTGTCGTCGTCCGAAACCACATAATTCCATCATTTTCACATTTTCTCTTAAATCTTTCCCCAATTAAACGTCTACGAGGTTATACCTCGCAACTTAACATTCATAATACGATGTAACTTAGGAACATCCAGACTTTTATTTTTAAAACAAAAACGATTACATCGTTAATCGAGAAAATTGGAATCGGGTTATTACATTAAGGGTGTGCTTTGGCCATTGAGGCCCTACACCACAAGTATGGGTGTGTGTGTGTGTTATGGTTGTGATTAGTTGCTGTAGTGATGTGATCAATAGGGTTGAATACATGATGCTTTCTTATTATTGTTAAGCTTTGTTTTACTGCCATTATGTGATATAAATGCTTAGTTGAATAATAAAGGTTAAGGCTCAAGGGTGATGGTGTTAACTAGTGAATCAGAAAAGCTTAATGTTTTGGTAAGTGTAAATGACAAATAGGTTGATTGCCTTGGAATGTTTAAGGCTAGCTGTTAAGATTGACTTAGAATGTTTACTGTTAATTATTAAGCATGTTATTTGTCTTGCTTGTTGTTGCCTTGATAGTGTTGAAAGTGTTGCTAATGTCTTGTAGAGTTAGAATGTTTTGTGATTCCTTGTTAATTGTGTGAATTCCTTTACTGCTAAGTGGTATTGTTAGTTATGATGAAAAATAGAGAATGAGAAAGTGGAGAGAGAAATGGGTGAGGATGAGATAAGCATGAATGAACCAAAATTTTCTTTACAAATGTTGTTTATTCGCTTACCTGTTGTTTGGTGTAAGTACGTCGATTAATTCGTTTAATCACCTAATTAGCTGTGAAATAACAAACCCAATCATGTCTAAGTGTTAACCCAATCAGCTAGTTACATGTAATTAACTAAGTAACTTACTTAACGAAGCATGTAAATTAACTAGCATGTTAAATTAGAACCGAAATTGTAATTATTGTTCAAGCATGTTAATGATAAATATGTCTAATTATTAATAAACTCACTAGCTAGCACGTTTAGGGTAATCTAACCAATCTGGTAATCTAAGCATGCAATTAACTGAAAAGGTGAATTTAGTATGTGAACTAAGTATGACTAGTCAATTTAGTTAATTAGGATAATTAGGATAAGAGTATGTAATCAAACCTGAGCATATAAATCACCTATGATAACGAAGTAGAATAATTGCCTAGAATGAATGATAAACGTAGGAAGCATGTAAACGAATTAAGAAACTAATTAAGATATTTAATTAGAATGATAAAAGTAATTAATTAACTTGAACATGATAATGATTTAGCAGGAGAAATTAAAGTAATTGCTTGAGTTTGTGTAATTAGTTGTAATGGTTGTTCACAACATGTTTAAATCATTTAGATAATAAACATAGGAAGCTTGTAATTAGTTGTATGTTTTTATAAGTGCTTTTGCTATTGTCTTCTTGGTAGTATGTTATGAATTGTTAAGTAGAATAAAAGCATGTAAATCGCCTAGGATAACTAAGTAGAGCAATTATATAGAATAATAAGTATAGGAAGCATGTAAATAGACTAATAAACTTATTAGAATTGGCATGTTAAATAATATTATTGTGCTATAGTCGTTTAGACGTGCTCTACCTATTGTATGTTTGATTGGGCGTGGTATTCAATTATTGTTGTTTACTTTCATATGAAATGTGTTTTACTTTCTTTCCATTTCAGTTGCTTTCAATTACCGCTTTCAATTTCAGTTGCTCTATTATATGTGTACTTCAATTTCATAACCGATGCTTTACCTTTCTAAAGAGTAGAATAATAAAGAGAATGAAAAGAGAATGAAGTAAACGTGAGTGAGTTGAGGGTTTCATTAACTAAGTGAACGAATGTTTTATGAATGCTTTTGTTATTGTTTTATTATATTGCTTACAATAGTTAAGTAGAATAAAAGCATGAAATCAACATAGGAGCATGTTAATAACTGATTAGAATAATCGCCTAGCTTAGAAATAAAAAGCTAGAAAGATAATCTTATTTTCCTTGAGCATGTAAATTGGTTAGCATAATTAACTAGATCGAGCATATACACAAGAATTTGATAAAAGCATGTAACCTATCTCAGATAATAAACTAGAATAATCACCAACAACAATGAATGTAAGACACATGTAAAATGACTAGGACGCGTGTAAAATGACTAGTAAAGAAATTAGGATATGATGGTGTGTTTTGAATTCCCCTTATGTGCTTCGTTGTTTACAAGTTAATACTATGATTGTTTTCTGTTGTGTGCTTTCAATTACCGCGGTTTATTTTATGCGCTTTCCATTTCAATTGCTTTCAATTACAGTTACTTTCTTTTATATGTGCACTTAATTATTATAAATGTTATGTTGTCGAGCATCATGCACCATGATAGGTTGAGAATGTATGAGCATCCATCATGTTAATAGGAATTAATAGGGACATATGCATGAGTGAGGATAAATGGCGAAAATGGGTAAAAACATTAAGATAATAAAGATTTCTGTGGGACCAGTAGTTTAGCCCGACACAAAAACTGGAAAAGAAAACAATAAAGGTTTTTGTGGTACTGGTAGCTTAGCCCGACACAGGAACTGGAAAAGTAAATAATAAATGGGTAAAGGGCTTAATGAAAGGATCAGGTTGGGTGGCCCCATTTCGAAAGAACTAAAGAGAAGCATTTCATGTATTAAACCTTTTTTCCTTACTAAGCCTTCGGGCTTACAGTTGCTTGTGGTGTAGACGTAGGTACTAGTACGCTATGGAGAATGCATAGACTAAGATAGTGAAAAGATAAAGAACAAACAATAGCAAGCAGGGATGATAGATTTGCACGCTCGAGTTCGTGGCTAGCTAGACATAAAAGTGGTAAAAAGAGGAACATATTTACTTCAATTAAGTGGTAACAAATCACATCTAATTGTTTAGTTTTCTTCACTTAAGATGTATTTACGCTTCCGCAATATTTTAAATAAATGATTTTATTAACTGCGCTTCCGCACTTTGTAATTGATTTTCCAAACGGGTTTTAAAGGAAGAGTTAGTAGCGATCCGATTAGACGCACTCTGATACGTTTTGTTTTAAAAGAAAGAAATTTCAAATTTTTATGCATTTTAACGATTTACGAAAATTCTGGTCGTTACACCTTTCGAGTACTTGTCATTCTTCAAGAAGAAAACAGCTGCGAAATTATCACAATAAAGTTTAAGTGGTCTATCTATACTGTCGACCATACCTAGACCCAGAATTAAGTTTCGCAACTACAATGTTTGAATTGTGGCCTCAAAACACACCACAAATTCTGCTTCCATAATCGAATACTGCTTTCCACTTTTCCATGATACGGCTCCTTCGGCTAATAGGAACACGTAACCAAATGTAGATTTCCTTGAGTCTACACATTCGGCATAATCTGAATCTGAGTATCCATTACTTCAAGATGACTTGATTTTTTGTACGTGAGCATGTAGTCCTTTGTTTCTTGCAAGTACCTAAGTACTTTTTTTGCAGCTTTCCAGTGATCCATTCCTGGGTTACTTTGATATCAGCCTAATATCCCTACTGCAGAACTGATGTCTGGCCGAGTACATGTTTGAGCATACATTAAGCTTCTTACAGCTAATGCATATGGAATAGATTCCATTGCTTTACGTTCCCAATCACTTTTTGGACATTGCATTTTACTAAATTTGTCCCCTTTCTGAATTAGAGCTACACCAACGAACACTTATCCATTCTGAATCTCTCTGGAATTTTATCGATATATCATTTCTGAGACAATCCTAGTAATCCCTTTTGTCTGTCACAAAATTTTTATATTCCAAGCACATAGAATGCCTCACTCATATCTTTCATTTCAAAATTCTTAGAGAGAAAGTCTTTCACGTCATGTAACATTCCTTTATCATTTGCAACAAGAATAATATCGTCAAAATACAATACTAGGATACTAAACTTAATCCCACTGATCCTCATAGAGATACACCGATCAACAGTGCTCTCTATAAAACCGTACGACGTAATGGTATTGTTAAACTTAATATATTATTGTATAGAAGCTTGTTTTAATCCATAAATTGACTTATTCAATTTACACACTAACTTTTCATTCCTAGGAAATGAAAAACCTTCCAGTTGATCCATATACACTTCTCTCTCTAAGTAACCATTAAGAAAGATAGTCTTTACGTCCATTTGGTGAAGTTCTAAGTCATAATGAGCTACCATAGCCATAACTATTATTAAAGAGTCCTTCTTTGAAATTGGAGAGAATGTCTCTTTATAGTCAATGCCATCTTTCTGAGTATAACCTTTGGCGACAAGTCTGACCTTATACCTTTCAATGTTACCTTTCGAGTCAAGCTTGGTTTTGAAAACCTACTTACAACTGACTCGTTTTAAACCTTTAGATAACTCTACAAGTTCCCAGACTTTATTTTCATCCATCGATTTCAACTCTTCTTTCATAGCATTCCACCACTTTTCAGAATTATTACATTTCATAGCTTGATTAAATGAGTCTAGATCTTTATCGTTACTCAAGTCACATTCCTCTTTAAGTGAACAAATTACATAATCGTCAGAAATTGATGGTCTTTTTTGCCTATAGACCTTCGCAATTCTATTTCTTGTGTTTGTTCACTTATAACTTGACCATCATTAATAGGCTCATCATTGACATGTTCATCTTGCATGGTTTGAATATTCATATGTCATTCCGGTATGTTGTTAGATTGTGATACAACAAAAGGAACAACAACTTGATGAGAAATTCAAGGTGTTGTTTCCTCTACCCGATTCTCTTGAATATTCACTTTTCATGATTCATCACTCCCACTGAACTTGTCATTCCCAATTAATAGAGTATTTCCAGACTCAACTGTTCTTATACTATGATATAGACAATAAAATATGTACCCTTTTGACTTTTTTTGAATAGCTTATGACGTAACTACTGATGGATCTTACATCGAGCTTCTTTTCATGTGGATTATAAATCCTTACTTCCACTGTATAACCCCAAAAATGGATATGTCTCAAATTAGGTTTCCTTCCTGTCCACAGTTCATAAGGTGTCTTAAGAACTGCATTACTAGGAACCCTATTCAACAGACATGTAGTGGTCTTTAAACCGTGGATCCACAATGATAAAGGGACATTACTATAATTCATCATACTCCAAACCATTTCGATAAGAGTACGATTTTGTCTTTCAGCTACACCATTTTGTTGTGGTGTTTCTGGCATTGTACACTATGCACAAATGCCTCGACTTTCGAGAAATCTTACAAATGGACTTTTATGTTGTCCATTTTCATTGATGAACACTACTATAACGTTCACGCTTGAGACTTTTGATGTAGTAGATACAAATAACCATATCGTGAGAAGTTATCTATAAATGTGATAAAATACTTTTCACCACTCCACGAAGGAGTGTCGAATGGACCACATATGTCAGTGTGTATCAATTCTAAAAGTTCACTACTTCATGTGGCAGGATACTTTGATGTGTGTTTAGTTTGTTTTCCTTTAATGCAATCTATACACACGTCTTCGTCATTAAAATCTAATTGAGGCAAATTATTACTTTTCATTAACCTCAACATCATTTCTTTAGATATATGACCTAGACGTTGATGCCATAAGAAAAAAGAACTTTCATTTGTTGCATTACGTTTAATTCTAATCGCATGATCAACATTAAACAGAGATTCAATTTATTTAATATTAATATTGAAGCAATACAAACTATCTTTCAAAATATCACAACCATAATAGTATTTTTGTTTGTATAATGAAAAAACACCATTACCAATCTTAAAATTAAAACCTACATCGTCCAACTTTGCAATAGAAACTAAATTTCTAGCACATTCAGGAACATAGAGATACTCTTCTAGATCCGGATGACAATTAGTATCCGTGATCAATCTATATGTCCCAATTCCTTCTATTTGTGCCTTCATTATGTTCCCATATACAAGAACTTTTCAGTTCCGTTTATGGGCTGGATCAAAAGAAATCCCTGCGTAATATGTGACACATGAGTAATAGCTCCAGAATCTAACCACCAAGTATTATTAGGTACTTCTATAATATTTGAGTCAAAACATACCGAAACAAATGGAGTACTTTTCTTTTTGAACCAAGCTTTCCTTTTCTGACAATCTTTCTTGATGTGTCTAGCTTTGTTATAGAAGTAGCATTTAAGCTCTTTTCATAATTGCTCTTCCTTAACATTTAATGGGCATTTTCTCTTCTTTTGGTTCTTTCTACTCAACTATCCTTTGCTACTATTAGCTTCCTTCTTAAACATTAGATTAACAGTATGGTTTTTCATTTTCTTCAACCTCCCTTCTTCTTGAACCAACATGGCTTTAATTTCTTGAAAGTTCCATTTTTCTTTAATGGTGTTATAATTCACCTGGAACTGGCCAAACTTAAGAGGAAGAGAGTTGATGATAAATTGAACCAAGAATGAATCACTTACATCCATACCCAACGTTTTTAGCTTTGCTGCCAAATTGACCATGCTTGTTACATGATCATGAATGGGTTGCGACTAATTAAATTTTTTGGTCGTCAAGTCACTCATCAAGCTCCCCACAATGGACTTATCCGTAATGTCCAATTGGGAATATTCTTTAATTTTCGACATGAAGTCCTTTGCATTATTCGTCTTTGGCATCGATAGCTTAACATTTTCAGTCATCGTCATCTTCATCAAGCTTAAACACAACCTATTAGACTGCTCCTAAGTCTCACTGTATGACTTGTCAGCTTCCGTACTAATCTCATTAATAGCTGGTGGTCTATCACAAATCAATGCCAAGTCTAAATCCAATACACCCAGATGAAATTAGATTTGTTCAGATCAATCAGCATAGTTCGGACCATTGAACTTGAGTAAAGTATTTCCGAAGGCGAACAGATTAACAAAATCTGCAAAATACAATACAAGCTCACACATTAATGTTTTGAGTAACATAATAGGATTCAGATAAATATAATTTTACTTCTTTACGTTCACCTTTGGGTAATCCTTAAAGAAATAAGCAATCATTGATGTTATAACATAAACTTCAATAGACTCATAAACATATTTAATGCAACACGTTTAATATCTTTGGATATTTAAACATATTAATCAAATATATAAATATGCCACTTTAATATTATTAATTATAAACATTGGTCCACCTTTCTGTGACCTACTAGTTTATAATCAATAATTTCTTTTCACTAACATCACAATAATTGAATGTATAAAACCACACAATTTAATATGATAATTTCAAACTAGGTCACTTTGGTAACTACTAAGTTTCTGTACAACAATATTTAATTGAGCAAACTTTAATTTATAACATTCATAATACATTTAGAATGCATTATACAATCTGTAAATGTTCTTTGGGCTTTAATGAACATCCTTGATCCATGATGGATGTCCTTAAGTTGTAAATAGGTGATGACAGACGTCCTTTATGCAATAACGGACGTCCTTAATATGACATAAAAATTACAGATTGTAAACGTTTTTGTCCACAAGCGTCCGTGAACGAAACTTTCACAGATTCTTCTGGAATCAATTTTCTCTAGAATTTTTGAGTAATCGATCAATTCATTCATTGATCGATTCTCTATATACATAAAATTCACAAAACCCTAATTTTCATTTCAAATAAAATCCTTTCATTATATTCATAAAATTTACGAAAACCCTAACTTTTGTTTAAAACAAAATTCAATCAATTATACATGGTAAATCAATACTTCTTATTTATGAAACCCTAATTTTCGTTTCAAACAAAATCCTTTCATTTCATAAAATTTACGAAAATCCTAACTTTTATTTCAAACGAAATCCAATCAATTATACATGGTAAATCAATACATTTTAACAATCTTGCTCTAATACCAATTGTTAGTATTTTCTATATTCAATACTTACAATCCTTACGTCTCATATTTAATTTTGTTGATTTAACCAATTCGTTTTCTATAATTTCGGATAAAGAATTCTGTAATACCAACCTTGATCCATGATAAAAGCTTTTGTTGATGATTCTAATAACGAATCTTTTATCGCCTTGATCCTTTCTATGTTATTGCTTTTTTGATGATCAAGAGAGCCTTTAGGTTTGGTTGCCGTTTAGAGGAAGATCTAATATTTTGATTATCTCTCTTTTATGAAACTACTTACAGTTTTTTTATTAAGAATAGAATAGACAACCTTACAAAGGATTTTACTTAAATACATTTTTAATTATGTCTCTTTATTCATACATCTTCAACCATACTTTATATACTTTAATAAGGTCAAAAAGATGGAATTAAAACTCAATTAACTTAATTTTCTTTATGCTTAACAACCATCACATTAAGCACATTAATATTAAGTCAATATCATTTAATGAACATGGACCACTTTAATAAATTATTAAAACAATCTAACAGTGGTTGGTTTGTAGATCAGTCAAAGCCTTCTTTTGCTGCTTTTCTCCTTTCTTCTCGCTGTAAAACTCTTAAATTTGCTGTTGACACACTCACTCTCTTCACATAATTGTTGTTAACGAGGTGATGACATAAATCATTCAGTATGAGATAAACACCATTTTCTCTCCCATGATTCAAGTAAGAACAGTAGTAGTTATTGGATTTCATAAATTGCCTGAAATTGGGAATGCCTGCCTCTGCATCTCTGATGATGCATTTCTAGGCTCACCGCCGTTGATGATCCTGGTCAGGGAAGGATTGAACAAATGGAATTTACGAGCCTATACCATTTGACTTGAAATTAGCAGTGTAGATGAAGGCGATAAAAAAGGGCGATTGTGCGTTCTACCCACTGCTGCAAAGTAGGTAGTCTCCTGATAGCTTTGTACCATTTAGTGGGAGTGCTTTCATGGAAGATGATGGGGTGGTTATTTTTTAGGCATCCATTGCAGTAAGACGATCAAACTAGAGAAATACAGAGATTGAAAGGATGAGATATCAGAATTAGAGATTAAACAAATCACCATAGGCATGAGAGCTTTAGGAATTGCTAAGCAATTTAAAGATTGATCAAGAAATTTTCTTCCAAGACATCAAAATGCAAGAAAGAAAAACAAAATCAATGCCCAATGGCATGGCCGCCTCCTTCATACACTTTGTGAGACATAAACCCATTAATCCAACACTTGCTCCTCCATCCACTAAATGTATCCACCGTTTCCTCTGCAAATAGCAAATAAGCAAAAACAAAAGATTTCCTTGCAGCAAAACAGCGTAGTTAAGAACCCATTCTAGATTTCTCGACAAAGCACTTCATCAAATAATGAATGAAGAAAAGATTGTTTCGTTCTCTATTAAGAAAATTTGCAAACTTCAAAATTTGGGACCTTTTTATTAGCCATCCTTTGTGACCATTTGGATTCATTATTGTTAATTAATATAATTAATTTAGTATTAATTGATTGGATGATTATTATTAAGTTTTATATGATTATTATTAGCATTTTTTTATTAAAAAACAATCAATTTACTCTCAAATTATTGGGATTTAACGCTTCAAAATTTCAGATTTATTAATTCGGTATGTCGTCTGATATTGGTTGTGTCACGACCTAGAGACAGGCCTAACATAATCGCCTAGTCAGGCAATTCAATTCTCAGAGAGAACCCGGATCGCCCAGTCTAAGGCTAGGGTGAAGCTGTAACGACCCAGTTTTTTTTCTTAAAATGTGACATTTTAAAAAAAAATTTATCTTTGAAAATTGCGTGAAATTAAAAACTTTTGCAAAGCGAAAGACTTTTCCTTTTTAAAACCATTTAAAGACGATAAAAAATATCATTTTCTTAAAAATCTTTTATAAAACACAACGGAAGACTTTATAATAAAACCAAACATTTAAGAATACGATAAATAAACCTTTACGAAAATTGTCTTAACTGAAAATCCTTTTAACATTTAAATCCTTTAGCCTAGCCAGCCACCAAGCCCTCAACAGTGCAAATCTTTCATCAACTGCTCCTCTTCTCGTTTCTGCACATACTTACATCACAAGACTTAAACTATGAGCCTAAGGCTCGGTAAGCGATATAAAATATGCAAATGTTCATGTTCTGTAGTAAATCCGTATACAATTTCTATTTTCGTTTCTGGAAAGGAACCAATCATTTCTATCATTTTTTTTGCGTTTTGCTTATCAGTCAAGCGTTGGGGGTTTCAAGTACAAAAGAAGGGATACATTTGTTGGTCCATGTGGGCTTAATCATCACTCAGTCCTTACTTGGGACGAGCTATCCATCTGGGGTGTTACCACCAAAGACCGTTACTCATATCCCGAACCCCCACATGACTATTTATGTTTATTCAATTTATTCCGTTTAGTTTGTTTGCCTTCAATGATACAATGGATAATCATACAGCCTAAATGGAGGTTGTCTGCTTCAGGTGATCAACCCTCAATGACTGGTTCTTAAGCTAGCGACTCATACCACTAGCCTAGAACCCCATCCACTTATTATGTATGAGCATCTATTATACCATTTTCCAAAACTATGCATGAAAATCATTTTCATATCTTTTATCAAAATTATGATGCATGAATGCTCGTGAATGCATACAGTTCTATCATATCATCAATATCATACTTCTTAACGTAAAGAACCTAATTCTAATATACATAGCATCAAACAGCAAACATCAATACATCCTCAAGATATGATCACAACCTATTACATTTAGTAATTGCTGACATTAAACAAGTCCTAACTCTTGCGATATAGGCCTTTCGGCAAAACACAAACACTATCGCTTACCTATCAATCTTCAACGCAATTTACTACAAATTCTTATCTTTCTGAGTTTTCTCGTGCACCTTAAAAAATTAAAATAACCTTCATCAATAACTCTTTCATATATTTATACTAAGGATACAACAACCTAAACTCCCTCCCATTTCTCAAACTTATCTCCTTCTGTAATCCGCACACACATATAACAGTTCCGACCAAACAGTAGAGAGCATTTTAAAACTAACAGAGCATTCATCAAGGCAGTAGCTGTAATACCCCAATTTTTTGTAACGAAATTTAATAGAGATAATTGAAAATTTATTGGGGGTATTCGAACTACTTGGGTAATTATTGGGAATTATCGAGGAAATAATCGATAGATTATGATTTAAGAAATTTATTGGAAGATAATTAAGGTCAATTAGTGGAGTATTATATTGGGTTGTTGACTTAAGGATGAAAAATAGGAGGAAATGTGTCTAGGAATGTTTCAGTCAAGGTTGCGGTCAACTCTGCGGTCGAGCAACTCGACCGAATAATGTGGCAGAATACAGTTTGAGTTTTCAGTCGCGTTGCAGTTGAGGACACGGTCGAATATTTTGACCGAAATACATTACGAGTTGCTCTTTGCATTTTTTGTCGTACTGCGGTTGAAGTTGAGGTCAAAAAGTTTGACCGAAATGCATTCCAGATTACATTTTGTGGTTTTCAAACGCAATGCGGTCGAGGGTGCGGACATGATGCGTGACCAAAAAAGCCCCTGGTTTTGAATATGTCAAATTTGTTGATTTTTTGGTCAAATCATCGGTCAGGACATGGTCGCAAGGTTCGACCGAAACACAAAACAGAGGCAGAATTTGGAAAATCGGTCGTTGTGCAGTCGATGGTTCGAATGACTCCTTCGATCGAAAAGTCTATTTTTAACAGGAAAACTAATTCTATCACAACTATTCTTTTATTTTTCTCCTGATATTTCTTCTCCTCTCAGACGATAGCAAACTTTTCACGTGGATGACTTGCATTGGACCTCCTCTTTTGAAATGTGTGATTGTCCATTAAACCTTGCATCATTGAAAGTCTTCTCTATCTATATAGAAGTTGTGTGAGAAGAGTGAAATACCGAGAGAGTAGCAGAGAAGAAATAGAAAGAGAGTTGACAGAGAAAAGATGAAGGGGATGAGCTCCCTGTTCTCGGGTCCTCACTGTCTCGGGTGTTCTCTGGTAAGTGAATTCCTTCCCTTTTATTCTGGATTTTATGGATGTTCATGCTCTGTTAATGGACAAACTATGTTGGGTAAATACTCCCTGTTGTTGGATAATTGTTCTTTGTTAGTGGTACCCATTGTTGAACATATGCCTTATTAACTATATGTGCTTATTTCAGTTATGGTTATGAAAAATTTCTTGTCTTGGTTTATTGCCTCTTGGCTTTACACTTGAAAATTGATGGTTCTAGCTTTTGTCTGTTCAGTATTAAGTTATAGAGATATTGAAATGTTACTGTAGTGTTTGGTTTAACCCTTTTATGTTGGTTAAATGTTGGGTATGTTTGGAATAAGTTGTTAAATTGGATTAGATTGAAGTGTTGTTTATAATCTCCCTATGATTAATATGAAGTTAGAAATGTGCTCTGTGGGTTGTTGTCAAATATCTACTATTGTATTAATTTGGTTACTGCTGGCTGAATTTTTATTGGGCGTTAAATATGTGAAAAATACTCTCTGTTCAGTTTAGTTTGGTATGCTCCTTGCAGATTTCTGCCTCTAGTTTGGTTGGGTGTTTTGCATGTTTGTAATGTGCTCCATCATTGAAATATTGCTTTTTTGTTGACTGTCAAGTTATAATTAATGGAAATTGTAATTCAGTGTGTTTGGATTATAATATTTTGGTACGACATTGATAGGGAATGATATCATACTAGCTCCGGATATGTCATTTGGATTGGGTTCCTATATTCTGTTAATGGATGCATTGAAGAGATTAATTTTTTACTGCTAGATCTTATTTGGGTAATAAGGTTAAGTATAAGTATATTGTGGTTATATGCTCTCCGTTGGTTTCTGCTTTGGTTCTCTGCTAATGAACGTTAATAGATGTTGGTATACCTTGATGATTAAGTGTTGTTCTGCATCTTTATGTGCTCTGGTTATTAATTGGTTGAACATGGATATTGGACTGTGTTGCATTCCGTTTAGTGAGTTAATGGGCTCCTAGAACTGTTATGCAATTAGTTGAATTTAAGATTATGAAACTCTGTTATGTAATAAGGATTAAGAGTAGGAAAGACGATGAGATTAATAAGTTGTGATTATTAATAATTAAATGTTATTAAATTGTGAAGGTACTAAAATGGGAAGAAATGATAACGATTAAGTGTTGAGCGCTTTAAAGAAATAAGGTAAGGGATATGTGTGTTTTGGTCTTTGGGGCCCTACATCGCAAGAACATGATATGCACGTTATATTGTTTACCGCTTTATTACATATTGAGCATGTCTATTGTTTTATGATCATGTCTACAGCTTTACAAGCATGTCTACAGTTTTAATAACATGTCTACCGCTCTAACAGCGTGTCTACTGTTTTACGAGCATGTCTACTATTTTACAAGCATGTCTACCGTTTTAATTAGCATGACTATCATTTTATCAAGCATGTTTTGTGAATTGTATGTTTGGTGTTTTATTAGGTTCCCTTAATTATGTGATAGAGATTGTATGCATTCACGAGCATCATGCATCACGATTTTCAAATATTACGAAAATGATTTTCATGCACGGTTTTAAAAAGATGGTTTAATGGATGCTCACACATATTAAGTGTACGGTGTTCATGGAGAGCTGATCACCTAAAGCGAACTACCGTTATTCGAGCTATAAGAATATCCATTTTACCATGGAAAGCGAAACAAATTATAAACGTATGTTAAATGATAAAAGTAAAGTAAAGTAGAGAAAAGACAATGGTTTGATGTGAGGCCGTTTAAGCCCTTGGTGGGCACGGTCGCTAGTTGGGCTTTCGAAATATTCATTGCCGCTAGCAAGCTTTCGGATTATGCCATTGCTGCTCACACCAGTTGCGAGACCGGCCAATAGTTAGAGGGCTTTCGGATTATCCATTGCTGCTACCAGATGCATCAGGTCGGATGCATTGTCGAGATCGGTCCACGGCTAAAGGACTTTCAGATTATCCATTGCTACTATGTCAGGGGCGTCAGGGTCGGGTGCAATAGAGTAAAAGACAGAAACGTAAAAGATAAAAGATAATAGATAAAAGCAAAACGAAAAGAGAAACTGCATACAGATTTTAAAGTGGCACAGCATGTGCATCCAGTATTTCATTTCTATCACTTACTAAATGTTATACTCATTAGTTTATGTCTTGAGATGTGGGTACAAGCACAAGAGAAAACGATGAACAAATTAAGGAGCAGTTGATGAAGGATTTGCACGGGAAGGTCTTGTGGCTAGCTAGGCTAATGGATTAAAGAGAAAAAAGTTTTGTAAATATAAAGTAATAGTTTATTTATTGTCTTTTAAATGAACTATTTATGCTTCCGTTGTAATTTAAGAAAAAATATTTTATAATTAAAGTCTTCCACTGTTTACAAAGATTTATGTAACGTGTTTAAGTAAAGGATTTTTAACGATCAGGATTGAAGAAAAGAACTCTAATTACAATTAAAAAGGTTTTAATAAAGATTTTTGCTATTTTTATAAAAAAAAAAAAAATTTTTAATTTCACACAATTTTCAAGAAAGAAAAAAAAATCGTGTCATTACAGTAGCTAAATCACATAACTGAACCTACTTAATAAATTGCCATCTTCAATAAAACCACTAAGGAAAGCACAAAATTCCAACCAACAGAGCATACATATATATCAAAGCAATAAAGGCAGAGAATATTTTCATTAGTTTTCACAACCAATAGCAGCAAAGGGAGAGATTTAGAAACCAACAGGGTACCAACTTCCATTAACAATTTCATCGAATAAAACTCTGAAGGACAACAACAACATTTAACAGAGTAACATTACTCATAACTCTAATTCACAGAGGACATATTCAACATACAGAGCCAAAATCCAACAACTTATCCAACGTACAGAACCAAAATCCAATAAGAGTGCTTAAATTTCTAACATGCCATCAATGATAAACACCACAGAGAGCAAAACATAGAGCATTTACCTGAAGGGCCCGCGACAGGGTTGAACTCCCTTTCACCTTCTTCTTCTTTCTCTTCTTTCCTCTTTTGCTTCTCCTACTTCTTACTTTCTTCTTCGTCTCCTTCTTCTCTATCTCTCTCGGCCTCTTATCTTTCTCCTCCAGAAAGCTTCCCTCTCTCTTTCTCTTTCTCTTTCTCTTTCTCTCTTCCTTCTCTGTATCTCAATTTCTCCATAAGCGTTCCCACTCTCGGCTCTCTCACAACTCACTCACTCGGATTCTCTCTTTCTCTCTTCCTCTATTTCTCCTTCTCTTTATTTCTTACTCGACACTTTTCTTATTTCGCTAGAGAACTCTCTGCTCTCCCCTCTATCTCTCATTTCTTATCTCCAAGAAGCTTTGTCACGACCTGGAGGCGGGCCGGACAGAAACACCAGGCCAAACGACCCAGTCCACAAAGGGGACCTGGTCGCCCAACCCAAGGCTTGTTAAATTATTGTGGAAGACTTGTATAAATACCCAACCATAGCCCACTTGTGATGGGCCACAGTTCATATAGTGATTGCGACAATAATTAATAATGCAGAAATAATAATAATCTTAAAAGTCTAAATAAATACCGTGCATACAATCCGAGTTTCTCAGTAAACCAAATTAAGTAGATTACAATTATCCAATAGCTTGTTAACCAGGAAATAAGATTCAACTAAGGAAATGAAGTAAAATAAATAACAGAGTCTTCAACCAAAACCCTAACCTGGGAAAAAATAGTCGAAGGGGTGAGTGACTAGCTCAGTAGGGAACTTATACTAAATGTTAAGTGCGTGTGAAATTTGTTTTACTGTTTTCTTGAAAACATGAATTTCGAGAAATATGCATGTTTTTCAAAACATCTGAAAATCTTTTTTATCTCAAGAAAATCTAGCCCAAAGGCCCCCAACAAGATATTTAGAAAGGATGGCTGTATACATAGACAGCTATATGTTAAAATATCCTCATCATGTTTCATCTTAGAAACCGTAGTCCATGAAAAAGGAGAAACACTCATAGACTCCCCCGAACAAACGCACAGAAAGGTGGCGACCGTTTTCGAGCAGCACCTCATGAGCCTAGAGGAAGACAAATGACAGCGTTCCGTAGACCTGTCTCGTCACCCGAGTTGTCGTGAGCAAATTCAGTCAACGACACGCCCATAATAGACACCCTGATTAGGTTTAGTAGGGGTGAGACGGTTCGGTTTTTCATTTTAGAAAACCAAAATTGAACCGAGAGAGTTCGGTTCTCCTCGGTTCGGTTCTCTTTCGGTTTTGGTTCTAATCGGTTCGGTTTCGGTTCTAATCGTTTCTGTTTTTTATGGCATCAATTTGTATGTATATTTTCATTCTAGACTTCCAATATGGATAATCTTTTCCATTAAAATAAGGATGTTTAGAAATGGATTGACTTTCAATGCACATATTGAAATCTATAAACAAAAATCTCTAGAAATTTGTCAAATAGATTTATAACAAGAAATTCAATCAAATTCAACAAAAATATATAATATGCACAATATTAGACAAAAAGTTTTAATAACCCCGCTTTGATACCACTTGTTGAATCGGTGCATCTCTATAGGGGGGTGAATTAGGTGTGCTAAACTTTTTCGTGTGATAATTAATTTTCTAATCCTAAGTGATTTATCAATAATAAATAAACAAACAATCACAAATATAAGAGAGAGGGTTAGAGAGATGACACAGAGTTTGTTCACGCGGTTCGGCAACCCCGACTTACATCCGCGCTCCAAGTTTCCGACTTGGCGATCTTTGACCATCCAACCTCCCCAATTGGAGATGATTGACTTCACGGGTGTCAACCAAACCTTTACTGTAATATCTATAATTTTTTTTATATAATTAAATTTAATGTGAGACATTTTATTTTAGGAAAACGCCTCCCCTGTTCCGCACTGGCCTAATGGAATGGAAGGGATTCTTTCGGAATTCGCGTCTTCCCCTTCCATTTTTCTTCTTTAAATGGCCGTGTCCTCACTTTGCATCTCAAAATTTCATCTATCTTCTACACTCTCTTTCTCTCGGCAAAATTTCGGTGGAGTTCAGTGAGCAAAAACTCACCTCTATGGTTCGAAGATTTTTCACGGTAGGTCTGACTCCCCACTCTGTATTTCCAAATTTTGTAGTAAAATCTTGATTGATTTTAATTCGCCTCTCAATCCAGCGAAGGAAAGTGGTTGGAATACTCGGGAAATCTAAAGCTCCTGATAGCCAAAAATTGAAGTTGCTGAAGGTATGAAAAATCCAACCTTTCCTTTTCGTTTCCGACGCAGTTTGCTGGCTTTGGTCTGAATTTCTAGTTGTGAAGTTGGATTTCAATATATGTTGTTGTTGATTGAATAATTGGGCAAATCCTCAAATTTCTGGTTGTGCGAGTTCTGCCATTTCAGCAACGTCGAAAAGCGACTCAGTGTGGCTGAGTCACGGTACGCTATAATTGGGACTGTTGGCTTCGGCCAATGGACGAATGGCCGAGACAGGGAGTCTCGGCAGTCGAGTTGCATCGCGTTGTCGAACGAAATCGTTCATCGAGCGTACGTGAAGCCGCGAGCGACGTCCACAGTGAAGGACGGGGCATCTGTAGCAGGTCTGCTTTGGGCCTTGTTTCTTGTAAGTGGGCTTATGGTTTGGGCCAAATTAAGGCAAGACCAAATACCCAATTGGATCGTGAACCAACCCTCATTGGGCCGCGGTCCAGGGTAAAAAATGAGTCTATTTGGGCCTTTTTTTCGGCCAATGGGGGTATTTCCTTATCCAATCAATTTGGATTAAATTTATAAATAATAATTTAAAATATTTACATATAGAGTTTGACCTAATAAATTAATATCTAAAGTTTTAGATGGTACCCAACCTTATTAAATAATTTGTGGATTTTGGATTTTGGGCTAATAAGATGTTTGGGCTTTGGTCGGTGTGAGCCAACTTTAAGGTATGAATTTATTTTTATGCACTAAATTTGCATAACTTTATTAAAATAATTATTTTGAGATTTATCTCATATTAAAACGACGCGTCCATTTCATGCCGTCAGATTTTTATATTATATTTTATTTTCACTGTACACGTTATTATTAAGTATGCATTTAAATATTTCTGGATCAACTTGGTCGTGCGAACCGAGTTTGATCAACCCGGTTTGGGGTCTATTTTATTTTCACACATTCTATCATGCGAAATGTGTTTCTTTGTTATTAAAATGGGTAATATGACAGTTGTATATGTCGTGTCATTGGGTTTCGAATCCCTAAACCTGATCAAAGTATTTATTTGACTTTTGCGATTGTTGAGCATCGCTTTTATTCTGTTATATGTCTATGGCATAGTGTGCCCGGAGTCCGTGAGTGATTCCATTTTCACTATGATTTTTAATTAGTACAACAATGACTTATTTTAATTACGTACCACATATTAGTGAGTGGTTTCAAACACATGCCCTTTTGTACACATTTTCTGAGAGGAATTTATAAAACGTGAGTTTTAAATTTATGCACGCTTAAACATCATTTTAATTAAATTTATTAAAACATAATTCCTATTGAGTTCAGTCAATTCACCTCAATGACACATTTCATGATTTTATCAGTTGGACTTCCAATTGCCAGTCAAGTTTACATCCGGCGAAATTTTATTTTTATTTTAGTATTTACCCTTTAGATTTATTTTGTTAGGTATACTCTAATTGGATGACTATAATCCTTAACTTACCTTCTGCATAATACTTCACTTTATTTTATTTTGGATTATATTACTATACTATTTAATATCATTGTTGTACCTGTTAAGCTCACGTTTGTTGGGCCCTAGCTTATAATTAATATTTTAAGTCTTCCGCTGAGAATTAATATATTTTAAGAGAAAAAGGAAGGGTGATTTTGTTCTTTTGGACCGGGTCGTTCCTCGTTCTGTCTCGGGTCCCTTGCGGCTCGTGACATTTACAGACTGTTTTCAAGGTGTCACCCTCTGGATTGATCTTCACGGCGTCAATTTAGCCTTTCAATGTTTGATTACACGAAAATAGAAAACTAAAAATTCATAACTCTCCCAAATATAAAATCTCAAGTTTGGGGATTGGAGAGTTAGGTTTGACACTCAAATAATGATATGATATCGAGTATAAAATTTGGCAGAATTTCGCTTCGATTCTCACTTCGTTACTTTGAGCTTTGAAGTGTCTTCTATATATAGAAACTGTGAAGCCGGTCGACCACCTTCATTTTGGTCGACCACCTCCCAACCATTAGAATATTACCATTGTGAATTCCAGTCGAGCGATCAACCATTTTAGCATACCGATCGACTGCTTCTTCACAGTTCCTATTTCTTGCTTGAACGCCTAATCAACCGTTTCCTCGATTACATAAATAAGAAGCAATTTGTTTAATGTTGCAATTGACCATTTCTTAAACGGTCAACCCATTCTTCAACAAGTTGAAAACTCGAGCAATCTGACGTTTCAGTCAGTCGATCATTTTTTAGCTGATCGACCGCTTCTTCAGATTTTCAGTCGACCTCCTTGCACCTTTAGTCGACCTCTTCATTCATTTTTTCATTTCTTGAAATCTCCAAGCCCCCATGATCATACCATAAACTACATAGATTTAGGTAAACACGTTAGTAGGCAATAATACTCATATTAAGGGTATTTTCAATGAATAATAATAACGTATTTACACTATTCATAATAAACAACTTAATTACACAAATAACACCGTCATCATCAAAACAAATAGTCTAATCACTATTAGGCCAACACCTTGGGCCACTCTGGGCCTGCCTAGTTTTAGGCCACAGTCCAGACCCCTTTTGGGCTACGATCCAAACTTATTTTGGGTCTTTTGTAAATCTATTTTGGGCCTATTTGGACTAGATTTTTTGGTATTCTTTTACCCAATTAAATTAGATTAAATTTTAAAAAAAATGGGAATGTTTAGATATACAGTTTCGGCAAAAAATTAACACCTTATTTTTGGATAGATAACCATTATTAAATTAAAAATCCATGGACTTTGGATTTTGGTTATTTGGATATTGGGCTTTGGTCAGTATAAACCCACTTCGAGGTAAGGATTTATTTTTATGCACTGCATTGTATAAATTTTATAAATTAACTATTTTGAGACATGTGTCATATAAAAATGATGTATCCATTTTATGACCGTCGAATTTTTATAATATATTTTTGTTTCATTGTACATATTTAAATTAAGCATGCATATTGTATTTATGGATCAACACAATCGTGTGAACCGAGTTCGATCGATCTGATTTTGTGTCTGTTTTATTTTCACACATTCAACTGTGCAGAATGTGTTTGTTATTGTTAACTATAGTGGTGGGACAGATGTATGTGCCGTGTCTCTGGGCGCAAAACCCTAAACATGATTAGGGTATTTTATGTAGTTTTCCCTATTATCAAACATCGCTTTTATTCTGTTATATGCCTATGACATGGTGTGTCCAGAGTTCGTGAATGACTTTATTTTCACTATGATTTTTAATTTGTGCAACAAGTGCCTATTTTAATTATGTAACACATATTAGTGAGTGATTTTTAAACACGTGCTCTTTTGTATACATTTTCTTAAAATGAATTTTAAAATGTGATTTTAAATTCATGCATACTTAAACAATATTTCTTTTCATCAATTGAAGATACATGAAGAAGATATTCCAAAAACATTTTTTGGACTTGTTATAGATACTTTGAATTTATGGTGCTTCCGTTTGGGATGACCAATGCACTGCTACTTTTATGGATCTTATGAACTGAGTCTTTTGACCTTATCTCGACCAGTTCGTAGTAGTCTTCATTAATGATATCCTAATTTATTCTAAAACTCTTGATGAGTATATGAAACATCTGAGAATTTTTCTGCAGACACTAAGTGAGCATCAGTTATATGCAAAATGTGAAAAGTGCAAATTTTAGATGACTTAAGTGAAATTTCTTGGCCACATTATTTCTAGAAATGACATTTCTGTTGATCCATCCAAAAATTGAAGTTGTGTTAGAATGGAAGCCACCCAAAAATGTTACTGGAGTACGTATCTTATTGGGTCGTGTTGGTTATTATCGTCGATTTGTGCAAAATTTTTCTTTTGTTGCTATGTCGCTAACACAATTAACTAATAAGGATGTGAAATTTATTTGGAATGAAAAAGGTCAAACAACCTTTAATGAACTCAAGTTAAGTTAACTACTGCTCCAATTTTAGTAGTCCCTTATGAGGGTTCGCCTTATGTAGTTTATATAGACGCATCAAGAATTGGTTTGGGCTGCATTTTGATGCAATAAGATGAAGTTATAGCTTATGTAACTTGTCAGTTAAAACATGAGCATAATTACCCTACTCATGACTTGGAGCTTATTGCTATTATTTTTGCCTTGAAGACTTAGTAGAGCTACTTGTATAGTGCTAAATTTAAGGTATTAATCGTTTTGGTGTGAAAAGGAAAATTATCACCAAGATATATGAGTTCTTTTCGGATTATTGAGCAGATTGATTTAGTGGCTTATCAATTGAAGTTACCACCATAACTGAATTATGTTCATAATGTTTTCCATGTTTTTATGTTGAGAAATTACATTCCAGACCTTTCACACCTTATTTCTTGGACTAAAGATCATATTCAGGAAGATGTATATTATGAGGAAGAACTTGAGAGAATTCTAAGTTGTGAAATTAGAGTTTTTCGTCACTATAGACTACCATTGGTTCGAGTTCAGTGGAAGAACTATAATGAAAGAGAAATAACTTGGAAAATTGAATCTGATATAATGACTAGATATCCTCGTTTATTCAATAGCACTCTTGAGATTGTTCTAAATTTCGAGAACAAAATTTCCTAAGTGAGAGGAAGTATAATATCTGTGCATTAAAAAAAATAGTAATTATTAATTGGGGAAGAAAACGTTTTAGGAACATTTTTTTCCCTTCGGTTATGGACAGTGCGGGCAGGGAGGGATTTCCTCCCGAATCCTTTCCTTCCCCACTGATTTTTAAATGCCAAATCTCCCTTCCTTAGTGTAATCAATCAAACCATCTTCTGTTTCTCTTCCGGCCTCATCGCACAACGAATTGTCACGTTTGGCTCTTGGCATTTTTGAGCGTATTTTGGAGACAGAAATCGTCGTGGTAAGTCGACTTCCTCCCTCTTTGTAATTCCAAAATTTGGTTGAAGACTTGAATTTTTACCCAAGTTTTGCTCTCTGTGTTGAAGTGGGAAAAATTAATTTATTCTCGGTACAACGCGGCCTCTTTGAGCGTATTTTTCCTTTAATTGATTCCTCCCCCTTCTCTCTCTCTCCTCTCTTTTCAGTTGTGGCTCACCCCAAGAAAGGAAGGAAACTTCCTTTAAAAAAATAATAATAAGGGTAATTATCAAATTACACCTTCAAGTCTAGGGTATTTTTTACGTTTCACCTTAAAGTTTAATTATTTTTAAGCAACACCTTCAAGTTTTTTATCGTTATCAATTTACACCTTCCGTTAATTTTCTTTGCCCAAATGCTACCAGCTGACTCTCGAAGATGTTTTGTAACTCCCAAGAAGCGAGGCTGAACGACTGTAACAAGAGGATTTTCTTAAGAGTAGAAAGCCCAAAGATTTCTTCCATGTTTAAATCCTCTGTCTTCATGTTTGCAAGCAATTTCCAGGCAAATCCATGGAGAAGATTGGCTTAACTTGATTGGATAACCTTGAGGCCAAGCCTATATCCAGGGCACATCCTCCTCCCTGCTCCAAACGGTAAGAGCTCGAAGTTATGGCCTTTTACGTCTATGTCCTTCCCGAGGAATCTTTTTGGACAAAACTCGTCGGGACTGTCCTATTGTAACATCCCTCATTTTTACCTCATTATTTAATTTAATTTTATTTTTTTTTCACGTATGTCATTACTACCAAAACGTTCAAATTTATTTCTTCAAGCAACCCATACCAAAATACCAAATTCTAGTTGCGATGAAACTATTATATCGTATAATTCAAGACATATTATCATGGCATAACTGTGATGCTCCATCACCAACAGGTCAAAATGGCTGATAATCCAAAAGATCGTTCTGGAAGACCGCCTCCACAGTACTATTGTCATCCAGCTCATTACCTACATCACGGGGGAAAACAATGAGCCTAACGCTTAGCAAGAATTAGAATGAATGCTATGTAATGTAATGCATGACCATACAATGCAAATTAAGCCAAGAGTGTACACATGACAAACACCGTGGGACCATGGGAACCCGCTCAATCTCCACAACATCATCATATATACATATACAGGGTTCCCAGGTCGCATACACTCCTTTGTTACGAGGACATTGGGGATTTACCCAACAAGGAATAATGAGCCTTCGTCTAATCCATCCAACATGTACCTAATATTCTAAACCCATCCAACATGGGCCTAATATTCTAAACTCATCCAACATGGGCCTAATAAGTCATCATTGTTCCCCGAACCCCCACATGCCTATTTAAGTAGATTAATTATGTCACACATTATGAACAAGTTTATATTTCTATTATGATGCATGATGCCATCAAATTAAATAAAGTTAACATACTAGTAAGAACATAAAACAATACCGAATAAGTTAGCATGCTTAAAGGTATACAACATGGCCTAGAGAACCAATATGCTAAGGACATGCATAGCATAAATGAAATGTTAAAACAAGTTATTATTTATGGTTTAAAGAATATTTTCAATATAATCCCCTCCTAAAGAGATGTTTAACTCCACTTCATGCTTCACAGTTACTTTCTACTTGTAATAAATGATGAAGCATTAAAAGGCAATTGTACAAGACATAAACAGTCCTTAGCAGAATCTGTATTTCTTCTAAAGCAAACTTAGAAGTGATAACTTCTTAATGAATCACCCATTTTAATCCACTGTGCATTATCTTCTAAGCTGATAAAACCAAGTTTCTCATTTGAATGAGCATTGTTATGCTTCAGTTTCTATCATGCCACTTCTCACAAAATTTTGCTAAAGTAATCCGGAAGTGATAATCCATAAATCATTTATCAAGCAACTAATTCAACACAATCTAGAGATAACATATAATTGAACTCCAACAATCACAAGCAAAACCCCGTGATGTAGGCCTCCACTGGCCACACATCACACTAATTCTTACCTTTGTCCAATGTACAGCCCTACGTTTGGTGGTAATTCTTCCAGCTACTCACTGTACATCACCACAGTAGAAACAACTAGCAATGAAGACAAAAGAAGCAATGAAGACAAAAGACAAGAAAACAACGGCTTTTAATGGAGGCCAGTAACAAGAGGTATACTGGTACTTACCTCCAATTGTATCCTTGTCGTCACACCCGTACACACAAACGTCTAAGCTTCCCTATATCCAACTCTTATTATAGGCGTACTAGAAGACACGATAGAACGATGGAAGACCCGAACAACGTGGCTGCACACCCTACAATCCACCGAATGCATGTTTTCGTTGGCACCCATCCAGACTCCTTCCCCCTTCCTCAGGTTATCGTGGCATCAATAAGTATTTTGCAGAAATTTCGTTTAAATCAACAAAAAATGCCCAAATTTAAATGGGTTTTTCGGCTATTTTCGACCTAGTGGACGCGGTTTGTCGTCCGCATAGATCGTCCGCAGCGTCCGCATAGGTTCAAAAAGTATTACAGATTCAAATCGAACGCTGTCTTTTCGCGTCCGCTGCGTCCGGTTGTTTCTAGAATTTGGACAGAGTCAAATCGGACGACTCTGTTGACATCCGCAGCGTCCGCAATTTTCCATTCCAGCGTCCGCACCTCAACAACTCATCGGACGATCCTATTTTCGTCCGCAGCGTCCGCAATGTTCCATTCTAGCGTCCGCACCTCAACAACTCAACATTTAGGACGTTCACTTTTCATCTCGAGGCGTTCTAAGCTTCAAAATTTGGACGATATTGAACTTTATCCACTATATGGCATTAACCACATGATATGAATGAACAATATATTACATTATAAAAATTTTTACGACGTCATAAACGGAGTTTTACACGGTATTTTAAAATTTTGGGACATTACACCTATAATGTCGGGTCTCTTTCAATGGTCCAGACGTTTACGAGTGCTCTGCTTCCCTTAGGAATGTTGTAGCCAAAAATATGGTAGTCTTCTGTCGACGTTCTAGGCACTAACATCGGAGCTACTGGGTGAAGCCTCATCGTCTCTTTCACGATTGAGTTTATGTATGGTAGATTGGCCATGTCTTTCTCTTCAACCCATCTTTCTCTTCCGATTACTCTGTCTAGTTCTTCCGTCGCTGCCTTGAAAATTTTCGGCTTTTGAAGAAGCTCGAAGATTGCCCATTCTACTGTCACTGTCGAACTCTCTGTTCCGCCGGCAATAAGATCCTACAGATCACCCGTAAAATAAGAATTTAAGACCAAACTGGTCTGATCATGGAAGAAAGTTTTTCTAAATCCAGAGCAAATGCAAATCATAGTCCTCGAAAAGGCTCCAGAAAATGGAAAGGAGATGACTTTACCTGAGTTTTTTTAAGGGTTCATCTTCGCCAAGTTCGCCTAGTTGATTTTCGCCTTCGCTTGCAGAACGTCTTCGGGAGTCAGCTGGTAACATGGGCAAAGAAAATTAACGGAAGGTGTAAATTGATAACGACAAAAAACTTGAAGGTGTTCCTTAAAAATAAAATTAAAGTTTAAGGTGATACATAAAAAGTACCCTAAACTTGAAGGTATAATTTGATAATTACCCTAATAATAATTTATTTAATAAATATAATATAAATTAATATATTATAAATATTAAATAAAACCATAAAATCTTAAATCAAGAAAACCGACTAACTTTGAACTTGATTTAAAAAAACAAGAACTTACTCAATATAAAATCATATATAGCTTCGAGCAGTAAAGGAACCTAGAATATACTTATTGACCATTGACCAAACCTCTTGGCCAAAAACCAACAACATATGAAAATGACCTGGTTAATAGGAGCAAATTTGATTGGGTTGAAATAAAAAATATATTGAAAAATAAAATAAAATTAAAGATTTTACTGTTGCCATCAAACACGTCATTCCTATCTCCATACCACCTTTTCTTCTATTTGGCTTTCGTAGGGTTGTGAAGACAAAGAAGATTCAACAAGACGTGAGGGATGTAAGAGAGTACTGACAAATCCAACTGCTCTAATGTGTTGAGACTTTTTTTTTGGTCAAATTCATGAACTGTCGATTAAATGAACAAGAAAAGTTGAAGCTTTTAAGAAGTTTAAGGTGTGAGGCTGAGAACATTGAAGCATATTTGATTGAAATTGGTCTGTTTAGCTTCTGTAACGAGCTCTAATTACAGTCACCTGTAAGTCTGTAACAACGCTAGATCTGAGAAAATAAGATAAACAGAGGACAAGACAGAAAACAGGGTCACCGACAGTGAGATCTCCGATTTTGCTCGTTTTCCAGTTTGGATTCTATTGTCACGAGGAGGAGAAATTCGAAGCTATAGAATCGTGGTCCTCACCACTCTGCAAAACAAAATGGCAACTCTGAAATCATCAAACAAGAAAACCCTGAATTCCCGTCAATCCCATCATTTCTTAGCCAGCAATGAAAGCGAAACACCCCCGACGAACATTTTGCAGTTCGAATTCCATTTCTTCACTACCCATGTCTTTTCCTCGATCGAAGGTAGCCAGCCACCCAGAAGAAAGAACAAAAATATCACCACCCCATTGCAAAAATAAAAACTGCGAAGCATTCTGAGTGGCATTTTCATTTTGAATTTTATGTTTTAGTCGATGTCGGAATCAGGAAATCATTGGGAGAACACGCTAATGACAGTAGACACCTTGGAATCCTACGCAACTCTGCGCATTCCTCAATTCAATTGCTCATTAAAGTGTCTCTGGGTTCTTCTTGACCTTCGCCATTCCTCCCCACGTCTATCTTTATCCTTAAAATTTTGTTATGCAAACCAATTAAAAGCAAATTCATACGCGTAGATGTGTCAGCAATATTAGAAAAAAAAACCTGATCTTGAAGAATAGAATATCACTATTCAGATTTGAAAGCAGAGCCCACGAAGAATTTGAAATAGAGTCACAGCCCTTTCATTTTTTAATCAATTAAGTACTGATAATACATGATATTGCTATTAAATTCAAAGTAAACCAGCAGATGGTTGCTATTATTAGAAGAATTGTGGGTGTTTTTTTGCCTTTTTCTGTCTTTTCTCGAGTAGACATAAGGAAAATGTGCTTTTTTCAGAGTGTTTTTGAAGTAGAATTAAAAGGACAAGAGTAGAATAGTGGGGTTATTCATTCAACTGATGCAAATCAAAGGCTAAATAATTAATGTACTTTGTGGAAATCGAGCGGGATGTCCCCTGTTTGTCCATTGTTCTTTTAAATTTCAAATACGACTTGTACTTCCTCAACGCTACGTTACCCTCTCGCTCTCCCTCCTTCCCACCTTTCTCTCTCTCAGTCTGAAGTTGAACTGGGTATCAAGTGCTTCGACCAAGTTATAGGAAGAAAAAGTGTTCTTGGAGCTCTAATGTGAAAAGTCTTATCCTTTTCTCGCGTATGCGTTTCATTTATAGGAGTGGAAAATTACCCACCTTTTCAATCCAAGAAATCTTTGTTCTTTGATCATTTTGTGACACCTTTTTCTCAAAAATCACTTCTTTCTTGCTTCTTCTGTTCAACGCACCACGTCTTCATCAATGGTTGCTTCAGGAAAATGGGTCAAATCTCTTATAGGCCTCAGAAAGCCCGACAAGGAAGAACAAGTAAGCTTAATATTTTTTCTACTTGACTCTCAAACTGTTCTTCTCTTTCAAAATCATTCCATTCAGGTCTGATTAGTTTCTTCTTTTTTAAGATAAAGCAGTGTGGTAAGAGTACGAAATGGAAGCTATGGAGAAACCCATCAGGTGATTCAGGCTCTTCTTGGAAGGGCTTCAAAGGAGGTCGTAGAGCAGCGTCTGAGGGCTCAGATTCTCCGCGAGCAGCTGATGCTTTTACAGCTGCCCGGGCTGCAGTACTTCGAGCTCCTCCTAAAGATTTTAAGGTTGTGAGGCAAGAATGGGCGGCTATTCGGATCCAAACTGCCTTTCGTGGCTTCCTGGTATATAGCATTCTCCATTATCGGCCAAATCGGTAGATCTACTTTCCATGTTTCATATCTCTGACAAAAATAAAAGTTCCAATTTTTTGTTGAACATCTCCTTAAAGCTTTTAAGCTAATTTGGACTAAATATTCAGTAAACAGAAATTAGTTCACCTGGACCTGGAACGGAACATGATTGATTTATAATCCTCTAGCTTAATTGAATGAAACAATTTGTCAGAGAAAACCGCTGGTTAAGTCAATCTATTTCTGGCAATGATGCAGGCAAGACGGGCGTTGAGGGCGTTGAAAGGAGTGGTGAGGCTTCAGGCTCTGGTTCGGGGTCGGCTGGTGAGAAAGCAAGCGGCCGTCACTCTGAGATGCATGCAAGCCCTTGTTCGAGTCCAGGCTCGAGTGAGGGCTCGTCGAGTAAGAATGACTATGGAGGGTCAGGCCGTTCAACAAATAATAAACGAACATCGAACAAAGGCCGATCTCTTGAAACATGCTGAGGTTTCGCCATTAACCTCGAGTTTTCAGTTAGTGTTTTTTGCCACCATAAATCAACTGGTTTTTTCTTTCTTTTTTGTTGGAAAATCTCAGGCAGGGTGGTGCGATAGTAAAGGAACTTTGGATGATGTAAAGACAAAGCTGCAAATGAGGAAAGAAGGAGCTTTTAAGAGAGAGAGAGCAATTGCATACTCTCTTGCTCAAAAGGTTTTTATAATAATCTTCAAATATAGAATTTCCTCTACAGAACCAAGAATTGAGTTGCATTCTTCTTTACATTTCAGCAATGGAAGTCAACTCCCTCTGCCCTTGCTAGAACCAATGCCTCGTTGTCGTCTATCAAGAATCAGGAGTTTGATAAGAACAGCTGGGGATGGAGCTGGTTAGAGAGATGGATGGCTGCTAAGCCTTGGGAAACCAGGCTGATGGAACAACCTCAGGATGATTCACTGGAGTCTACTCCACCTTCGAAGACCTTCGTCGATTCTTCCTCGAGTAAACAGTCGAAAGAGGTTGACCCTTCTTGCTACGTAAGAGTCAGAAAAAACAACATTTCTACTCGAATTTCTGCTAAACCTCCACAAATAAACCTAGTTAAGCGGTCCTCGCCCAGCCCGAGTTTTGAGTTTCGATATGATGAGAGCTCAGCTTCGTCCTCGTTTTGCACCTCCATAACTCCGGCTTCCTGCAACACTTTAAAGACTAGTGAAAGAACAGAAGACAGCTCAAGAAATCGTCCGAGTTACATGAACTTGACTGAGTCAACAAAAGCGAAGCAGAAAAAGAGTGGGTATTTGCCTCAGAGAAATCAAATGCAATCGAGGGACGAGTTCAAGTTCATCAACAGTTCGGCAGATTTCTCAAATGGGGATTCCAAAAGTAGTGCTGGCTCTGACCCTTCTGTCAATTTATTCAAGCCACTGGTATTACCGATTCGATCTGGTAAGAGTGCCATGCAAGGAAGATGAGTTAATATTTTGTTATCATTGAAGAACTTCAACAGCTTCTTGTTCCATTATTTTCACGTTGAAGAGTGTGTTTATGCCAAATCAAAACATGTCGAAAATTTAGACGAATGACGTGTTCTTGAAGTCAAATTCTTGTTAGTTTAAACGACATCGTTCCGCAGTTGTTGGGCTTCAGATAAAAATATAGTGAAAACGTTCAAGCAGAATATAACATTAATACGAGCCTTAGCTGAGGGCTTTTGCGGAATGCAAGAGTTGGGTCAGGAGGCCCATTTCACAGTCAATCGATCCATCAATCTTGACAACGATGAACTCCTTTATTTTTAAAAATTAATTATTTTTAATAGGCATTTTTCATGCAAACCTATTAATAAAATCACACTCCATCTAAACACATTCTTTAATGGATGGAGTGGTGGATTAAAAGTAAAAGGGAAAACCATAAATCAATTATTGTATTTTATGATTAATGATAAATCAATCACTAAATTATTTTTGCTAATAAATTAAGCACATAACCATAAGAAAAAGTCCTTGTAAATATTGTTGTTACGTTTGCCATTAAACGTATTGTTTTCGATCTACGGCTGTTCGTGTACTGTTCTGCCGCAAATCGATATTTTTAAAAATAACGTTATAATATTTATGGCCCGCTACAGATCTTAATATGATCCACCGCATATTGACTACGATCTGCGGTGGATTGATAATGGTCTGTCGCGGATCATCGTGCGTCATTCTGCGTTCCTACTATATAAGACTCGATTATGCGATGTGGTCCGGCGAGTTAACCGCGAATCATAAAATCCTCGGCGACGCTTGGTATAATGTTGGAGTAGAGCTCAACGACGATATTATGAGGGTTAAGTATTATGGTTTTCCTGTTGAGCAAGACGAAGTTTTCAATGTTTGTAAATTTGAGAGCTGTAAAAAGGTGAAAGAGTTGGAGGCTAGGTTTCGACCATTGTCGGTATAGTTACAGGACTCCGAGTGCTCAGAGTGCTCCGTCTTTTGCAAGGGAGCGCCTCAGAGTACTCGGTGCGGAAAAAAAATGCGTTTAACTGCAAAAGTGACAATAATCTTTCAAAAAATTGAAAATTTTGTAAGAGTTTATTTTGTTTTTAGTCTATCCTCCCTATGACATTATTAAAAACCATATATTATCAAAGTCAGATATTTTCCAAACATATATTATTCAAGTAAACAAAACAAAACATAAACATCAACATAATTTTTTTATGATATACAACAAAATGAGTATCTCTATTTATATCCCTACACATCTCAACTACCCTAAGCCACCTTCTTGCCAGATTTCTTTTGCAAATCCGTGATGTCAAAATACAACTACGGGTCCACGATTACGTTGGACGTTTTGGCAAACAACATCATTGTGATGGTGGAAGTCGTCATTCTTTTTGAAATCTCATATCACCTCCAACCTTTCACTCGTACACCGAAAGATGTCGTGCGGGCTGAAATGTAAAAGGAAAAATCAGCACATAAGCGAAAAACAATATGAATCTACACAAGGAAAAATATATACCACTATTTGTCAGTTGGTGCTACGATGATCGAAATTGCTTCAAGCAGCAACAGCTGGTAAGGGTAGTGAGTGTGTAGGTCAATGGACGACATAAAACACAGTTGCTTTGGGTGTGATTGAAATGCAAAGGAAGCACGCATTAGAACTTTTGAAACATAAATGACAAACCAAAAAAGAAAGATGTTAACTTACATGAATCCACCCTAATGTCAGTAGCAATTTTTTATATTGAACCTCGAAGTATTCTTTTTCATTCAACGCATAGATGAGTACTAAGATAAAAGCTTATAAACTACTTAATGTGACAAAACGTAATTTTCACCGTGTTTGTCATCCCTTCTTGTTGTGGGAAGATGATCTCAGTGATGTTATACTCATCATAGACCAACTTTCTTGAAAGAATTGTGCACGTCTCTAGGTTCTTCTGAGTATTTCCAGCAACATACTTCTTGAAAAGAACTATCAGTTGACCTGGCTGCAAAAAATATTGACAAGAGTCCGTCAGACTAAGAAGGCATGAACAAGTGTAAACACACGTAGATAACCAAATCGAAGACGTACCACGCACACAGTTTTAAGTGGCGGAGGCCGCGATCCACTCAACGCATCTGTCTCGGCAAGAGGAGTAGGTTGGCCTATGAGGGCAATGGTACTGCAAATTTCAGACACGTTATTACGTCGCACACAAATAAAGTAAATAATAAAGTTTACATAAAAAGTAAAAAACTTACAAGCAGCCTATGCTTCTGTTGCTGAAGAGGACAATGGAGAGGTCGCTAGAGAGGCTGCTCGAGAGGTTGCTTGAGATGATGGTGGAGGGGTTGCTCGCTACCTCATTCTCTGCAATGCTACCAACATCTCATGACGGTGCTCTTCTGCTCGTTCCTCCTTTTTTTACATTTGGAGCAGCCCCATTTGATGGAGATTCTCCATTCGAACAAGTCGGTCTTCCATCATGTGCATCCAGCCGGACATCTGCTCAAACATCGAAGTAAAATGAGATGTCTGAGGAGGAGGTGGAGTCATCAGCTAGGGCACATCATCTTCCATGTGCTGCAGACGCGATACTGGAGGTTATTCCTCCGAGGGGGCTCGATGTTGTTCCTCTGAAGGGGTTGGAAGCTGAGCAACTGAAGCGGGTGGAGGCCGTACAACTGATGATGTGCGTACGGAACGCACCGCACATGATGGATGAACGCAACGCTTCTCACCTCCTTGGATAAGGACGCGACTGCAAGTTTATTTCGTGATATAACTCACACGAAAGGGATTTTGGATATTATGCACCAAAGGGTCTTTGGATATCACTCACCAAAGAAAGAAAAAGGATCTCTCCAATTCCCGAAAAGCAAAAGCTTTCTTTTATTAAAATTCAACAACTTTCATGAAGAACCCTTCTTGAAATCACTATCAAAATAGTCACTCCTACTGAAGTAGTTAAAAGTATTGGTCATGAAGTTTTACATATCATTAATTTTTATATACTACACGACGAATTCTAGAACAAAAATTACAAAAAATTTGTAGTGAGAACCCTCTTGATGAAAATAAAAATACTAATAAGGAAGAAATTATTATTAAGCTTAAAGATCCTTTAGCCGAAATAAATGTTCCTAATCGAATTCCATATAGTATTAGAGATGTAGAAGAATTTCAACAAGAATGTAAAAATTTACTAGAACTAGGAATTATTAGAGAAANAGCAGCAGAGGAAGTAACTCAGATTAAACAAACACACAGATTAGAAAATAGACCAATGATTATCAGAAGAAAGAAACATATGGCCACAACACCTACAGCATCACAAGAATTATCATCAGAAGGAATCTCGAAGACAATCACCAGAAGACAAGCAATAATGTAAATTTTAATTATTAAAGTTTGCAATAGTATGTAAATTATTATACTTTTGTTTGTTTGTGTTTGCTTTATGTCCTAGTCGTGTAAAAAGAAAGTTGTAATTCAGGGAATATATTCCCTGCAACTTTCCTTTCTTCATGTCAATAAGAGTCAGGGAATCTATTCCCTTAGCTTTATGTCAATGTAAATAGCAAGTGTGTCGAGGAATATATTCCTCTAGGATTTATGGGTTTGTAAGGAGGCCGACCCTCTCCTATAAATAAGTGTGTTCTCCTTCGAGAATACGCAGAGTGTTATGGAAGAGCATTTGGTATAGTCTCTTAGCAATACTCTCACAATCCTTGAGGTAATACTCTTGAGGGGTCATTCTCATCATCAAACTATCAAGATTACTAGCAGATTATCAATCCAAGAAATATATCATTCTCATCATGTATGTTTCCCGATGATAGCACGCATGCACAAACTCCTCAGGGGATCTCCTCATGAAGTGAATGTACGGGACTGCATGGACACATGGGATGCCGGTCAACTCCCACCAGTAACATGTACAAGTACACTTGTCCAAATCGACAGAGTACTGTTCGTTACCATTGGTGACCTCAAACTGGGTAGCTCCTGCAAACTGGGGGCTCCAATTTCGCCCGGAAAGTTGTAGTTTTGCGAGCCGAGTGCTGATCTTTGGACACAAAAGGTCCGTCAAGTGAGCCATCTTTTCATTTTTTTTCACAATCCTACCCATGATGCCCTTCTGGATGTTCTCGAACATACTAAGAATTGGTTTGTCCCGGGCTGGTAGGAGGCAGGCGTTGAATGACTCACTCAGATTGTTAAGGCTTATGTCGCACTTCGGGATGGAGCTGAAGGCATGTTTGGCCCAGGATGTCACAACTATTCCACGTAAGTATTCGTGGGCCGCCTTGTCAAGCATAAATAACTTACCCATCTCTCTCTCAAATTGTCTCACAGTAGTGGCTCGAGATGCGGCCCACATTGCATCCTTTAACAATCTGCCTTTAAATTGTTTTTGGAAATTGGCATACAGGTGTCGGATGCAAAATCGATGGTCAGCTTGCCCTGTCACCACGCTCACAGCTGGCACTAGACCCTGTAAACATTCATAATATTAGTCATATTCCTACAAAATGCATAACTTTTACACATAAGGCAAAAGCAATGAACCGCACCTTTTGACGGTCGAAAATGATTGTCCATCCATTGCCAGATGGAGTGTTTAGATCATCGAGCAACAATTCTAGAAACCAGCTCCATAAATTCCTATTTTCTGCTTCGACCATTGCTACAGCAATTGGATACATGCCATCATTCCCGTCGATGGTCACAGCTGTGAGCAACTGGCCTGGAGTGGCTCCCTTCAAATGGCAACCGTCCAAACAAATAAGTCGTCTACCACAAGTTAGCACAGCCGTCTTGCATGCAGCCAAACACATGTACATTCTTTTAAATACACTCATATCGAGGTCCACACGCACGGAGCTCCTCGGATTAGACCTCCGAATCTCCGCTGCATACGACCATATGAGTTTATATTGCTCATTTCCATCACCTTTGTTAATTTTTTTGGCTGCACTTCTTGCCCTTCTAGCAAGACTGGGTGAGATATTGACATTAAAGTCCTTCCTCACTGTCTCAATTATGTTCGGAAGGTCCCAATCTGCCTGACTTTTAAATCTGTCTAAGTAATGAGTTGCAACCCATTTGGCAGTAGCAAGACGACTTTCCATCTTTCTGGAGCATGTGTGAATGTCATTGTAAAATTTTATTTGGAAGGTCATCTCATCTTTTAGTTGTGAGGCGTGCAACCGCCACGGTAGCCTTCCTGGCAAGCAGCCCTCAGTCGATGCGCATCACTATGGGGGAATTTAATTCCATACCCGTTCGTCAATGCATGCTCAACAATTTCTTCTCTAATCTTCTTCAATGAACTGTACTTTTTACCTAGGCCCAATCCAGGAAATCTGTCTTCTACTTGTGTTGGACGTCTAGGCCTACTCTCAGCCATGTCCATGTCTTCATCATTAGTTGATTCACATAAAGAACGGGGTTATTGATACGGAATGCAAAACAATCGCATCTTCATTTTCAATTTGACGTACCTCATTTTCATTGAGCGCACAAGTGATTGTGTGTCCCACTTCAAGTTGACGGTTGATAACAGGCTCTTCACTCGCCATTTGCTTCTGAACAAATTTTTCACCTTCGCTAATCTCTCTTTGAAGCTTTCAAGAATTTTTAGGGTTACTTAATAGACTCTGAAATGCGTTCGAATATGCCAATTTGACTGGAGAAGACAGAGTTAAAAAGAGTAGAGTAGGTGTCTTCAGAGAAGACACCGCGTAAGAACACGGTGTCTCGCAAGACACCGCGTTCTTAGCGGTGTCTTGCAAACAGATCGCATTTTTGCGCGGCCTCTTGCGAGTGAGGGTGAATTGCGTGACGTTATTTCTATAACAAGAGAGTTTAGTTCGTGAAGTTATTTTTGTGTCATGAGTGTTTATATGGAAGGTGTCCAAAAAATTTTTTGTCAGAACCTCCTCTATTACTTTACTCCCACAACGCCATTTTCATACATCATGCACAAAACTCCACAGCAATTCCAGAATGTACAAACATTAAAGTAAACATAATCAACCACAGAAATCCTTAAACTACACATAATTTACAATGAAAAAGAAAATGTACACAAATTAAACTAAACATAAACTACAAAAATACTGAATGAACTATATTATGGCGCCTTCTTTCTGGACTGGGACGGTGGCCGTGGCTGAGGCGGGCGCAAATCCTCTCAAAGACAACTTCCGTTCGGGTCCAATAGAACCCCGTCTGCAGCACCGTATAACTCACCCTTATACTTAAAGATTTCACGGTCGTGCTCGTGGAAGTGTTTTTCATTTCTGCAGCTGGACAGCACCAACATCCCTTCTTCCGTAAGCCGGAAGATGTCATACGGCCTGCAATGCAAAGTTAATAATTGTTTGTCAGTGACGTGGAAAGCAAGATTAAGAATTTACACAAGAGACAGTACATACGTCTTTTTATCTGATGGAGTTACAATGATAGAGATAGACTCCCACAACAATCGCTGGTACCCATATTGGGTGTGCAAATCAACGGAGGACATAAACAACGCTTGCTTTGGGTGTGTCTGCAATGTAAACAAGTCATAAGATCATCTCAAGAGAACATGCACGTTAACTCGAAGAAACGAGATGGTGACTTACGTGAATCCACCATAATTGTAATAGATTCTTTGACTGATGAAACGCCAATATGGCTTCTTCATTGCTCGCAATACACTGCATATAAGTTCGGATGAGTAGTAAGATAATAGATTATACACTAACATACAAAGATGGGTTCGCATCGTATTTGGCGTCCCTTCTTGTTCCGAAAAGATGAGATGTGAGACAACGTAATGTTCGCCCTCCAACTTTCCCCCAAGAATTGCGCACGTCTCCTTGTTGTAATGGGTATTTGTCTGGACATATATCTTGAACGAGGACATGACCGACACAGGCTGCAAACAACGCCGAGATCCTAACATTTGTATGAACATGATTGAACACACATATAACGAAATGAAAGACGTACCACGCGCACAACTCTTCTGGGCAGAGGTTGGAGCGCCCCAGCTCCAGGTGATCCTTGGCGGCGACTGACAAGGTCACTGCAAATCAACAACACATCATCACGTGAAACAAAAATAAAATAAAAACTTGGACTTTGCGTAAAACATAAATAACTTACAGGCGGAATGTGGCATCAGGTGCGTCATTGGGCGATGACGAGGATGATGATCGGACTAATCGCCTCCCACGTCTCTTGAGTGCGGCCAACACCTCACGGTGTCGCTGCTCTTCTCGAACATGTCGCTCCTCTTCTTGAACATGCCATTGTTCGGATTGGCGATACCTCTCTGCTGCGAGGTCCGCCTTTTGAAGATGTCACTGTTCAACTTCTCTATGCCTCGCTTCAGCGAGCTCCGCCTCTTGCATACGCCACTACTCTGCGGCGCGTCTGCTCTCTGATGCTTCCACCTACCACTGTTAGGCAATGGCCCACCTCTCTGTTGCGAGCTCGTTAGCTCTTTGTAGATCGATTTGTTGCCTTTGCATGTGCTCCTCCATCATTTGCATTTTGGTCATCGACGCATGATGGAGCTCCTCCATTCTGCTCATCCAGGCAGACGACTCCTTAGGCATCGCAGTAAAGTGTGATGATTGTGGAGGAGGTGGCATTTCATATTCGGGGGCTGCATACGCATACTCAGGCTCTAAGTGGGGAGGAGGCGGCATATCATAAGAGGTGCCTGCATACTGAGGCTCAGTAACGGGTGGAGGTGCTGCCTTCTGTTTGGACTTGCGGAACCATCCGCCATCAACTTGGGTGATGCCCAATTGATCCAAGTTGGCTCTTTTGTAGGTGTCAGTGGTCGTCGCTTCAATTCTTGGCTCATTCGCAGAAATGGGAACCCCAAACTGCTCAACTATAGTCTGGATAAGCCAATTGTACAGTAGGCTCATTGATGGGTTGTTGACGACCTCTTCCATGTGCTTCGCTATGATATATCCAATGTTCACTTTTTTTTCCCTGAACACCTTCTCTAAAATATACAGATCCATGCTTGTAACATGGTCTCGATGCCCAATCCTAGGCAAAATTGTGTACGTCAATATCATGTGGATTACTCGGGCCATTACATTCAACTCATTAGCCTTTGGCCTCTTGTAATGGGCAATCTCAGGATCCTTGTGCAACAATCTAAGAACGGCTAGCCCATCTCCTTCCTTGATAAATGGTGGCTTCGTCTTAGCTATGCCATAATATTCCTCGCTTGCCCCATAACATTCAAGAATTGTATTGATATGGTCGGGAGTGAATCTCAACTCCCGTCCAAAAATATAGGTTTGCACCTCAACTGGCTCCTCAGAAAGTTGGAAATTTGCGTAAAACATCTTAATGACTCTCTCGCAATAAGTGCCCCCCATCCGACACAACCCGAGTAATCCAGCATTTTCCAGCATATGTTGAATGCCCATTTCCGTGAAAGAGTCAAAATCGACTACTTTGGAAACAATAATGCCACGGTGTTCAACATCTTCTTCATACCGTCTTCTGGCATCGTCTGTACTGAATAATAACTCTGTTTCTCCTTGTTCAGGCTCGGCGGTGTCTTCGTCTTCCACCGTCGTTGCTTGTTCAACTTCTTCAACCGCCTCGTGTTGAACATATTCACCCCACGCGGCTTCCACCGCCTCGGTTGCTCGTCTTTCACTAGCCTCCCCCCTTCTCCTCCCACGCTTCTGCATGAATTTCCTAGCTCGGTCCATTGTGCTCCCTGAGTAATTCGCCAACCTGCAGTATAATAACCCAACGAAATGTCATAAGTCAGTATAATAGTATTTACGCAAATAGTCTATCGTATATAAATCAATCAAAGTAAACAACTTGATTGCCAAGAAAAAAAACAAAACTAGAGAAGAGATTCTTTCTTCAATTCAGTACATATACTCTTTAATAAGTCTTCAAGGATAACACAATCACCAAAAGCAACACAAATCTATACATTGCATTCCAGATTGTAATCTGGAATGCAATCTGTATTACAGATTGCAATTGCATTCCATATTGCAATCTGTAAATCAATCTGTAAATTGCAATTTCCATATTGCAATCTGGAATACAGATTGCATTCCATATTGCAATATGTAAATTGCATTACAGATTGCAATTGCATTACAGATTGCAATCTGTAAATTGCATTACAGATTGCAATTACATTCCATATTGCAATATGTAAATCAATCTGTAAAATGCAATTTACAGATTGCAATCTGTAAATTGCATTACAGATTGCTCTGCAACCAAAAATATTTCATCGACATTGCTGGGTATCCCAACTTAAGTTAATCAAAGCAATGAAACTATCTGTAATGCAAATCGGAACAGGGGAGCAAATCTGTAATGCAAATCAATGAAACTATCTATAATGAAACTATCTGTACCACAATCTCTGTAATGCAAATCTGTAATGCAAAGCAACGAAACTAATGAAACTATCTATACCACAATCAGAAATTGAAACTAATGAAACTATTTGTACCGCACTCGGATATCAGAACAGGGGAGCAAAACAATGAAACTATACCGGAATCAGTTGAGAAATCGCACTCGCCAACTCGTCGTCGCAAATCGCAGTCGCACTCGCCAACTCGTCGTCGCCAACCCGTCACGTCGCAGCTTCGAACTCTCGTCGTTGCGTCGCAGCTTTGTACTCTCGTCGTCGCGGGTCTCGCAGATCGCCAGATCCAGATTTGGATCTTCTCGATCTGTGTAGATGGAATTTAAAGGCACTGTCACCGCGTAAAAACACGATGACACCGCGTTTTAACTTGTTAACAGAGAACAAAAAACGTAACTGCGATGTTTGCTTTGTGATTTTCCCATACGTCAGTGGTTAATTTGTTGAAAAAAATACCCTAGTGGTTGACTTGTCATTGACCACAAACCACGATGGTTGATTTGTCATTTACCCTAATTTTTACTAACAACTTAAATATTGAACTTCAAAAAACATAGACGGATCAAATATCACATTTACATTTTTCGTTAAGAACATTGTCATTCCGCTGCATAATATTGTCATTCTCCAGCAAAACGTTGTCATTCTGTAGCAGAATGTCGTCTTTCCACTAAACAGTTTTAAAAGATTACTTTTTGCAGTGGAAAAATTACTTTCCTCTACAAAAAATGAGACATTAATGATGAACACTAGATGACAATGATGATGGATCAGGAAGAGGATAGAGAAGATGGTGATGAGAATTGAATAGTGAAATCGAGAAGAGAGAATTGTTTTCGACGACGAGAAGATGTTTGGAAAACAAAAAAACGTAGAAATTGTTATTAGCATTTTTGTTAGGCTTAGTTTATTTTGTTGATTATTATATTTTTCAGATATTATTCTTAATGTTTTTATTATATTATTTATATCTGTATTTATTAGAAATACCCTCAAAATAGGTATTATTAATGTGCTAACATGTTTATCTAAATCCATGTAGTGAATACATATCGTTTCAGGACTTCGGAAATCAAAAGAAAAGAAGAGGGAGTGTTTGTGTACGAGGTGCGGACGAACTAGGATTTTATTTTTGGTCGCATTGCGGACGAGGTTTGAGATCGAAAAATCTCAAGTTTCGAATATGCCATTTTTGACGTTTTTGTGAACTAGACGCGATCGACGTTTTCGGACGAGGTTGGCGACCGAAAGTGCAAAGCAATGAGTTTCGGGTGTTTTCAGACGCGACGCGATTGAGCCAGCGATCGAGGCATGCAACCAGAAATGCACAGCAGGCATAACAAGCAGATTTCCAACGATCGGATTTTAACGGATATATTTCTAATGGCTAAAAGCGGTCGACCAAAAGCATTAGGTCGATTGAAAATGGACAGTTCTATATAAAGAGAGAAGCACTCCATTTGCTCTACACGAATCCGAGAATTGAAAGAATAAACACTTGTATTTATATTTTAAAATCCAATTTTATTTATCCATAACTATTCTTTCTTATCCATGATTATTTACAGGTATTTACAACTTTGGTAACTTCGTTCAATTTATTTACAATATAGGAGATACTTGCGTTTTCTCAAATGTAATCCAACCTATGTTTTCTAATTTGTAAAATCCTAAGTTGATCCAATATTGTTGACTTAATCCAAAAGGAAGTATCTTTATCTAAATACAGTACTATCTCTTTCCTATAAATCTTCTTGCTATACTATGTAGGATGGTCTTATTCTTCCAAATATTGATGTTCCATTTTGTTTTCATATATTATTTACTCTATCTATTATTATTACTTTTTACACCTCTTTCTTTCTATTTAAAATCTTTCTATTTACCCAATTTAATGTTTGTTTAATGATCCTATTTAAATATTTATTTTTTACTATTTTTCATTCCATTAAAATAAATACTTTAGAAAGAATACTTATAATTGATGGAGAATTTTCACGTCGAAGTTTGTGTTGGTAGGCAATATACAGAACTGGTTTTAAAACAAAGTTGCTCTGATACCAACTATAACATCCCGGTGTTTATTTCCTTTAAAAAATTTCGTAAAATTTAAAACTTTTCTTTCGTAAGATCAGAGTAAGACATTTGTTTTAAAACCGAGTGTTAAATCCTTTACTTAAAATCATTTTCCAATAATAACCATTTTAAACATTTTAGCAGCGGAATAATTCTTTTCTTGTAAATATAAATAATAAATTCTTTTATGAAATGCAACAAAATTAAAACAATGCATTAAAGAATATTTTACAAAACCTTTTACAAACAATGCATTAAAGAATATTCTTATTCTGTAAGTTGCATAATGAACGAATCTTATTGTCTAGAGATGTCGAGATCGAATGCACATCTGTAACAACTTCATGATCGAACGCACGACGCTCATCGATCTGAAATGCGAAAATAGACTCCACCTCCATTTCACAGTTAACGGATTCATGATCACAGGTTTCTTTTACGTCTAAAAAACAAAACATTCACTTGCCAATTACATTACATAATAAGTTACATAATAAGTTACTACAAATAATACTAGCATAAATTACCTCTCCTCAATGGTATTTGATGTGCAACACTCAAAAACTTTTATTTTTGCTACTCTTTTCGCTCTGAAATAGTGTTCAGGGATTCAGGGTCTCCGAGGATTTGGGGTTCACACAGAAATAACCACTATCCTGCTGCTACTCTTTAAATTCAATAGCAGACGTCTATTACTTAAGTACGATAATCCCGAATTAAATTATCTAAGGGGGCGGATGTTTTCTCATAACGTTCGCTTGTGTGTAAATGGGTATATGCGAACGTCCACTTGTGTGTAAATGGGTGTATATGAACGTCTATCACATAAGTACGATCATCTGTCTTTATGTAAAATGGTATAATGAGATGTCTGCAGGTTGGTGTGGGCATCTCCAAGATTTTTTTTAACAAAAAATGTAATTGCGATGTTTGTTTTGTTCATTTTCTATAGTTCAGAGTTTTAATTGTTAGCAAAATTATTTTAAGATTTGGCTTGTCACTAACTTTTATAGTTCAAGATTATTTTAATTACCCATAATTTAATCAACTCTAATTTTATATTTTTTCGATATTATGATCAGAAAAAATTAACAAAACTAACAAGGCCAAGAAATTTCTTCATCCCTAATATCATAAATTAAAGGGAAAATGACAAACCAACCATCATACTTTGTGACCACTAACCTATTTTTGCTATCAAATTAACCACTGAACTATGAAAAAATATCAACGCAAACATCGCTGTTACGTTTGCCATCAAAATCCGTCGACTTTAACGTCGCGGTTTCGTTAACGCCAAGGACCATTGAACAGAGACGTCCAAGGTAGCAACAACGGTTGTCCCGCAATGACGAGGGACGTCCAATGCTAATCCAACAGGGCGAGGAAGGACCTCAATTATCAGGGGACGTCTGTCCTGCCTGTTAGATCGAGGGACGGACGTCCCTCGATCGAAATGGGCGGCAAGGATGGAGTTTGTCATTTTCCAAAGGCGATGACGGATGATGGTTCATGGCTGTTGGATCGAGGATGGATGTCCCTCAATTGGAATGGACGGCAAGGATGGAGTTTGTCATTTTCCAAAGGGGATGGTGGACGATGGTTCATGGCTGTTGGATCGAGGATAGACGTCCCTCTATTGGAATGGATGGCAAGGATGGAGTTTGTCATTTTCCAAAGGGGATGGCGAACAATGGTTCATGGCCGTTGGATCGAGGACATATGTCCCTCGAATAGGAATGGACAGCGAAGATGAAGTTTGTCATTTTCCAAAGGCGATAGCGGACGATGGTTCATGGCCGTTGGATCGAGGATGGACATCCCTCGATCAGAATGTACGGCAAGGATGGAGTTTGTCATTTTCCAAAGCCGCTAGCGGACGATAGTTCATGGCCGTTGGATCTAGAATGGACGTCCCTCAATCGGAATTGACGGTCATGATGGATTCCAAAAGCTTTAACGTTGAAGGGTCACGTGCAAGTCAACCGCTTTTTTAAAGGACCGACTATCTCAATTAAAACTGGTGTCCCTTGGTCTAACACGGATGTCCCTTTTCCCATAACGAATATCCCTCGTCTAGAAATGGATGTCCCTCAACTTGAGACTACGTTGTTCTGCTCATATCCCTCGTCTAGAAATGGATGTCCCTAGTCTCACAACAGACGTTCATCGACTTAAGACTACGTCATTCATGCTGAAACGAACGTCTGTTTTTGGCCGAGGGACGTACGTCTTAACGGCAAACAGAATCAATGCGTTTAACGACAAACATGACAACGATGTTTGCGGCGACATTTTCTCATAGTTAAGTAGTTAATTTGTTAACAAAAATAGTTTAGTAATTGATTTGTCATTGATCACAAAAGATGATAATTGATTTGTCATTTTCCCTAAATTAAATATGTTTTCATTTAAATTTTAGTTAGGCAATGTTAGATGAATCTACCACAGAAAATTTGCAAAAACAAATAGCCAAATAACGACTTCATATCATTATCGTCCATTGCACTTTCAAAATCTAAACTGAAAAAAATTATGGAATTGAATCATTTCGAAGAAATACTTATGTTAAAATTTAATATTGCTGTATTTTTGTTTATTATTTTAAAAATTGTATAAATAATATTAAGAGCTATTAATTTTTTGTATTTACTTATAAAAATGTTAAATATATCAATTGTGTAAATTTAATATGATAGAATGTTTTCGAAGCCAACAATTAGTTTTATATTTAGAAAAATAAATTAAGTTTTTCCATTTTCATGTAAAAAGAAAGTTGTTTTTGTGGTAGTTCGTTTTTAACAAATACAATTGTGAGTTTGAATTGCATTTTTATACCATAAATACACATAATAATCACTTAAAACATAAAAACATTAATCATATATATATATATCCATCGAGAGAGAGTTAAGTCGATAATAATTTGAGCGATACTTGTTAAGCTTGGGGAGTTTGACGGGTCGATATTTTATTTAACACATCCAAGTATTTTGATAACAAATTAGCATTTGTAGTGGCTGTCAAAATACTCACAATCTAATAAATCAGCCATGAATCTTTTCATAAAGATAAAGATGATTCTTGATTAATATATAGTGTTTCTAGACACACACAATAACGCATCTATTTCCTTATTATTATGAAACTATTAAAAAATATGTAGAGAATAAATTCAATGCGCCTATTTGTCACTGCTAAGCAATGACCAGTCAACCAGTCAAAGACATTATTTTAAGTTAATTACAATTAGCTGACTACCCATTTCATTATTAATTATAATAAATAATAAATATTCATATTATAAATACTTATGTTTTGTTCTCCAAAATCTAATACTTATTTAGTTTTATGCTAAAAATAGAATAATAAAAATAAATTTATTGTAAAAGCTATTTTAAAAAGCTTCGACATGATTTTTTCATTGTCAAAAATAATTCTTATGTTTTCAGTTTTGCATAGATTTTCTTATGACTAACCCTCCTCTCGACTTTACCATATAGGTATCATCGTTATCTTTTTTTTCTCTCTTAGTTTGTCGTTGTCCAATTCTCATCATTATTATTTCTCTTTTCGCAGAAGAAAATAATCTTTTCTCTGTGAAAAATCATCTTTATGCTTCAAAAAGTAATTATTCTACTGTGACAAGTAAATTTTTAACTATGTTTAACGGAAATATAATGTTCTATTGCAAAAATTAACGTTACATAACAGAACGACAACGTTTTTAATGATAAATATAATCGTGATATTTATTTGATCTATTTTATATAGTTAAATTTTTAAGCTATAAGCAAAAATTATTTGATAATTAAGTTGTGATTGAGGACAGAGATGATTTTATTAATTTTTCTAATTGGTAAAAGGGAATGGTTTATTTATATTATAATGTTGAAAAAATGAGAGGAATTGGGTAATAAAATTTGGAAGGGGGTGACGTTGATGGTGGTATCTACAACTAACGGTAGTAGTAGTAGTAGTAGGGTAGGGTGGGGGGGATCTTTGGAGGGCCCACACGGAGGGGGTGATGCAATCGTCGATCATCTCCCCTCACACAAACTTATGGCAGACACCAATATTCAGCACCATCAACGGTTCACCATGGTTGTGGTGGGACCCCTTCTCCACAACGTCATGAGCTATTAAAGTCCACAGCATCTGACATGGCAGGTGGCTTCTCTCTATTGGCACGTAGGGGTGGGGACCATTGGGTTTTAATATAGAGGAGGACGTCGAGTTTTATATGAACACTTCTTGTGTTTTTTAATTAAGTAAGCGGAGGCATGAATAGTTGGGATTATAAATGTAATTATTTTTTTAAAATAAATATATCACTTTTTCTACGTGGTTGCTTTTTTATTCTTTTATTTTATGGGCAAGTGGAAGGAAGCAATCTCTTCCGGGGGCAGAGGAAAGTGAAAGACCATGTTGGCGTCATCATGGACCAGGAAAGTGAAAAACACTCTCCTCCCATCGCGACGTCATCGGCAAGGGACCCGCCACGACTGGCAGCGGAAGTTGTGACATGAGGACCAAAATCTAACGGTTTGGTTTGAGGGGGGAGGGTCACCACCTCCCCATGTGCTTCCTCCACGTTTATCCCCATTCCTCCGGCAACCATCCTGTTTTTCCGAACCACCACTCTTTCTGTCTTCTCCTCTTTCTCCACTCTTCTCTCCCCCCGTGTTCCCCACGCTCCACCTCTTCCCACGACGGCGACGATCCTGTAAAGCAAAAGAGTCAATGGGCGCGTGTGTGAGCGATGTACTAGTACTTGAAAATGAGGACGTAAGCAAGAACTCCTCTCCTCTCTTTCTCTCTCTCCCTCTCATTTATAAAACTCAATATTCCACCTCCCAAGTCTCCTATCTTCGTTCCACTTTCTCCTTCGTTGACATCAACGACACCCCCCCCTCTCTCTCTCTCTCTCTCTCTCTCATGATGCAGGGCCTGCGCTGCTCCAACGACGTCGTTCGCCTTGACCTACGGCCGGCCACTGCCTCGTCTTCATCCTTGTCGATTGACGTGGCGGAATCAGCCGAGACCAGAATCCGGCGATTGATATCGGAGCATCCGGTAATCATCTTCAGTCGGACTTCATGTTGCATGTGTCATGTCATGAAGAAGCTGCTTCTTACCATTGGAGTCCACCCTACTGTTATCGAATTAGACGACGATGAGATCCAAGCTCTCCCTTCCTCCTCTGACGCTTCCGCCAGTTCCAACCCCGCTCCTGCCGTTTTCATCGGCGGCTCCTGCATCGGCGGCTTGGAGTCTCTCGTCGCTCTCCACCTAAGTGGTCATCTCGTTCCCAAGCTCGTCGAAATCGGAGCTCTCTGGGTATAATTACGCTTCCATCTACGTTCTTCTCTCTTTGAGCACCACTTGTTTATCAATTCACTGTATCTAAGAAAAAAACAAAAAACTTAAAAAAAAATTCAAGCTTTAAAGAATAATGTCAATCTCCCTGGTTCCCCTTGTTTTCCTTGGTACACTGGTCAACAATATTTTGCCGGAACAGAAAGAAGGCGAGGAGGAAAAGTTTTCCATTTCTGGCTCGTCCGAGGTTAAAATATGTATGCTATTTTCGCCATTGGACTTGGAGGATCACAGTGAGACCTCGCCATAACTAAGTTCATCCAGTTCGTCCCCACAAAGTCATGGTGGGTCCCCTTCCAAATTATTGATTCAGCTGAAGCTGTGAAGTTTCTTTAGTTTGATTAGAAAATCCGTTTGCCTAAGATTGTAATTTGATTTTCAGTTCTAGTTTTAAACAGAACTATAGGAGAAAATATATAGTTTCTCTCGGTTTTCTGTTCTAGATCCAGTAGTTAAGCCTACCAACTATGGAGCAAGACACGGCCGTTTACTCTGTTGATCTAGGAGGTAATTGAACGGTCGATGATTTGTAAACAATGTCTATGATCTGGGTTTAAGTAATACGATTGGATTGTGATGGCGATGAATGACAGAGCATAGTTGCAATTATTCAAACACAGCTTTTCTCTCATCTTCTCGTACAAAACCATAAAGTTTTACAGTGGAGGGAAATGCACCAGTATGAGATTGGGGAAGAAGGTCTACAAAATATCTAAAAATGGAATCATTTGTAAAGCACAGAACAAGACAGCAAACCTAAGCCTGGAACAATGAAAATGCATCGTCTTTAGGAGGAAGCATTATTCACATCCCAATCAAGGTAAAGATTAGAAAGAGAGGATATATTATTAAGCAACTGTGGGGGGCGGGGCCCATGCCTTTTCCTCTGGGTTTGGAAACGACAGCTTCAGCCAACGCCCCGCCCCGCCCCGCCCCGCAAAACAACAAATATGCAAGCAAATAAACCACCAGCCAACCATGGGGCTCTCCGTCATTAATAATTCCCGTGAGTCTCGTTTTCCCCCATTTGATTCAACTCTGCAGACATGCAGTGGCCTTGATCTGCGATGCGGGGCGGGGAGGAGTCATTCGCGGAATCTTAGATGTCCTAGCATAATAAGAATCTTCGGTTAGTAAAATACAAAGTGATTAAGTTTGAAGAAGGCAGCAAATTAGATAGATGATTAAGCAGCATTAAGGTTAAACAACATAATTTAATTAGAGAGTGGCCAACTAAAAGTGATTGATGGAAGAATTCAAAAGTAAAGAAAAATGATTATTTTAAACACCCAAAAAGCTTCTTTTCATTTTCAATTCAGCTTTTTTGTGTAGGCGAGCATGATTACGGGGGAGAAAGAAGCCCACAGTTTTGAGGGAGTCCAGCCCACATTGTGCGTCGCCCCATCAATGGGTCCCAGGCACCATTACTCACGTGGTTAATTACATTCTAAAGTAGAGCGATTAGATGCACCTGGTACTTCAGTCTACTTCCCAGTCGGTATATTTTGATGATTGATCTGTTCATACGCTCACCCTCTCTCTCTCTCTCTCTCTCTATGCGCTTCATATTCTTGCCTTGAAAATGCTTTATTAATCTATGCAGTGATTATATCAATTTCACATCTTCTATTTACAGGAGAAAAGGAAGTGGAAGCATATAAACTAAGAGTCACAAACCAAACAGAGATTGGACGGACTGTTTGGTTTCAAGTTTTTACGGTGGAATTGGTGATGGCTTAGGAATCATATACAAAGATCTCAAGCCAGAAATTATAATAATAATGATTGAAGAAAATGGCTTTTTGATGCTCGTAGAGATTGTCGCGGGGACCAGCCACGATTTCGCAGTGATCTGGTGGTCCATGGGGGTCATTCTGTCGGAGATGCCATATGGAACAACGTCGTGCAGAGGATCCAACACGAAGAAAAGCTTCTATGGGATTTTGCCAAAGGCAACTGAGTTCATCGGCCAAGAATTGATTAGGTATTTCTTAGAGTAAATAACACTGTAGATCCTGTAGTTTACGATCAACGACAAGTCAAATTTTAGAGATTATTTTTTAACAAATAAAATCTTGAACTATGAGAAAATATCGCCGGCGACCTCACAGTCACAATTTCCGTCCAGAGCCGTCGAGGTTAACGCCCCGTTTGTACCCTGTCTAGCCGAAGGGCGATGGCAGAGCCGAAGGTCGAATCGTCCAGAGCCGACCGAAGTACGACATTCGCTGGCCGTTGGATCGACGAGGATCGTCCCTCGTCTGGATCAACGGCCAGGATTGAATCTGGAATCCCTGCCAGATGCGATGACGGACAAAGATCCTTGGCCGTTGGATCGAGCGAGGGACGTGCCTCGGATCGACGGCCAGGATTTAATCCACCTGGCGAAGACGGACGTCGATCCTTGTCCGTTGGATCCTCGCCTGGATCGAACGGTCAGTAGTGACTCCAAATTAATTAGGTCACATGCGATCCTAAATCGCCAGAATTCCCCATTATGACGGACGTCTGTGGGAATACCACGGACGTCCGTCTTTAAATAACACGTCATCAGCATCTGGACGGCGTTCGTCAGACCATGACGGACGTCCGTCATAACCAAAACGACCGGGTTTTCGTCCTGACAAATGACAAAACGCTGCTTATACTCGCGAAGGGCGTCCGTCACTCTCGGATTTTATACTAAAATCCCCGCGTCTTAACATGACGGACGTCCGTATGAAAATGACGGGCGTCCGTCACTCTCGGATCTTATACTAAAACCCTAACAGAGTCGAGCACAAAAAGTCCGACCATTGCCATAGATATTCGAGAGAGAGAACTTGTTTCCCCTGACCAACTCCCTCAACGTAAGCGAACGAACAAGAGTGTTGCACATCACATGGAGTCGTCAAGGTGTGCTTCTTCATCATACATGGTTGAAGAATCCATTGACTGTGGAATGGAGGTGGATCCTAATCCTAATCCTATTTCGGCAGTAGAGACCAATGAGAATCGGTGGTTCTACCACGAAGCCGGTATAGAATTGCGTTCAATCTCGGGATCCCTGGAATCGGAGCTACGTTCGATATGTGACTCAGAGGATGATGATTGGGCAGAGAGTATGCATCCCCAAATTGAATGTTCGTCCTCGGAGCTCTGTCTGGGTAAGAAGTATAGTGCGTTGAAGGATATTAGAGATGAAGTGGTTAATTATGCTTTGAAAAATGGGCACGGGATCAGGTTTGTTAAAAGCGAACGACATCGGATAACTGCTGTGTGCAGTGATGGATGCAATTGGCGGCTTCACGCTTCAAAAATGAAAGGTGAGCTGACCTTTCAAATTAAGAGCTATAATGAGGAGCACACATGTGCACGACAAATGGAAAGCCGACACGCTTCCTACAAATGGGTGGCAAACCAATATTTGGATAGATTAAAAAGTCAACCCAAGTGGGACCTTGCTTCCATAATTGAGACTGTAAGGAAGGACTTTAATGTCAATATTTCTCTGAGTCTTGCTAGAAGGGCAAGGAATTTAGCACAGACTTTAAACGAAGGGGATGGTGACGAACAGTACAAGCTACTTTGGTCCTACGCAGAAGAGATTCGAAGATCCAATCCAGGTAGCACACTGTTGTTGGTGGTAGATTTTCCAGATTTGGTGGCCCGTCCAAGTCCAATATTTAAAAGAATGTACATGTGTTTGGATGCGTGCAAGAGGGGTCTGAAGGAGTTTGGTAGACCCATTATTTGTCTTGATGGCTGTCACTTGAAGGGGTCGTGCCCAGGCCAATTGCTCACAGCTGTCAGCATTGATGCCAATGATGGGATTTATCCAGTTGCTGTGGCACTTGTTGAATCAGAATGCAGAGACTCCTGGACCTGGTTTTTGTGTTGCTTGCTGACGGACTTAGACAGTGACATAGGCAGAGGATGGACACTCATTTCCGATCGACAGAAGGGGTTGGTGCCTGCTATTGAACAATATGCACCAGCAGCTGAGCATCGATTTTGCCTAAGACATTTGTATGCCAATTTCAAAAAACAATTTCCAGGAATACAATACAAAGATATCATGTGGAAGGCAGCAAGGGCCACAACATCACCGAACTTTCAGAAAGAGATGAGTAAACTACTTGCGCTCGACCATACAGCGCATGCATATATGCAGAAAATTAACCCGAGGTGTTGGTCAAAACATGCATTCAGTCCTGTCCCAAAGTGCGACATGGGCCTTAATAATTTGAGCGAGTGCTACAATGCCTGCCTCCTGCCAGCACGGGACAAACCAATCCTCACTATGTTCGAGATGATTAGAACGGGCATAATGACTAGGATCGTTAAGAAACATAAGCAGCTGGCTGAATCAACAGATCTTTTGTGTCCTAAGACCACAAAGAAGCTTGCCAAACTGAAACATGCGGCTCGGAATTGGTGTCCAACACCTTCAGGATGTAATCGGTTTGAGGTAAGCGATGGTAACGAACGGTACGCAGTCGATCTGGACACGCGTACCTGTAATTGTAACCGATGGGAGCTGACTGGAATCCCATGCGTGCATGCCATCCCTTGCATCAATTTTATGCGGACTTCAGCGGAGGATTATGTGCATGCATGGTACCATCGGGACACATATATGAGGATGTATTCCCATTTTACCCGACCTGTCAGTGGCCACCACATGTGGCCTGCAACGAACCAGCCTCCAATTTTGCCACCACCAGTAAAGAGACTCCCGGGTCGGCCTCGAAAACGAAGAGTGCGAGATGCAGACGAGCCCCGTAGCAGCACGGTACTCAGCAGGAGACATATCCCTATGACATGTAGTCGTTGTCATGGTGTAGGCCACAATGTCCGTTCTTGTCAAGGCGGAGGCTCAACAGGTGGCACCGCAAGTGGCAGTGTAAGAGCAGAACGCTCATACGACACCTTCATGGGGTTTAACATTGTTGCCGATACACAGGTGCTTAGATTGTTATGCTTTCTTACGTTGTTCTCACTATGAGCGTTTCGTCTGACATGAACTTCCTTTTGTGTTTTGCAGGAGTCCGTCGCCCCACACCCACATCCTTAATCATGGAGCTTCATCTACGTATTTGTTTTGTTCATGTATAATACACTAAAGTTTTTAATACATTGAAGTTTATTTGTTCATTTACGTAGTTGTTTGGATAATATTTGTTCATGTATAATACACTGCATGTGATGGACGTCCGTCATGTTAAGACGGAGGTCCGTCATGTTAAGACGGACGTCCATCACATTCAGACGGCCGTCCGTCACCTTGAGACGGACGTCCGACCCCTTCTGACGGACGTCCGTCACATGCAGACAGACAGCACTTGCCCTGTTTTGGGCGCCCCTCGCGCCAACACAAAGCAGATTACAGCCTACAACAAACCACAAAGCAGTATGAAGAAAACCACAAAGCAGACTACAGACTACAACAAATAATTGAATTCAATTTCAATTGAGCCACTTGTTCAACGTTTTTTCTATTCTTTCAACTCTTTCACGTGCTGCACCTCTTGCACGTCTTGCACCTCTTGCACGTCCTGCGTTTCTTGTATATCTAGAATACGTTACAGGTGGTACCGTTGCAAGTGGCTGAACAGGTGGGGCCTCTGGGAGTGGCTGAACAGGTGGGGCCTCTGGGAGTGGCTGAACTGGGGCCTCTGGGCGTGGCTGAACAGGTGGTGCCTCATCAAATATGGAAGGCTCTGCGTCCCGGATGTCGATGATGTTGAAGTGCAAATCGGAGCTCATCTCCACACTCGTGCACTCCTCGTAGAGTTCATCTCGATCGTACGGATCGTGGAGATGGAAGCCCTGCCCATTGCATTTGGACATCACCGACCACCCTACAGGGCGGGAGACTTGAAATATGCCGTGTTGGCTGCAATTGGAACTGCAAATTAGTTTGTCACGTCATTCAAAGCGCAGGTCATTCAAAAACATACCGTTTTTTGTCCACAGGTGCCATGACAATTGCAATTGAATCCGGCATCAATTGTTCGTACGCATACTGCGTGTGCATGTCAATCGATGACATGAAACAATCCATCTCCGGGTGGCACTGTAGGAGGAAGAAATATTAAACCATGTATGATTTCATGAATGAATAGAAGTGGCTTACATGGATCCAGCCAATCGTCAACAAACCCTCCCTTATTTGAACAACGGCGGTGTCCTCCTCATTTGTCATCACGCACTGCATTTTAAGAACACGATTTATGTAGTTATTTTTAGTAACAATATAATATAAGTTGGTTAAACATTCTCACATAGTCAGGAGCGCCCGATTGCTTTGGCACAAGGAGAGTTGTGATTGAATATATCTTGTCACCCTGTAAATCAACAACACGACGCACAACATTAATTTTCTAATCACAACTGATAATAAATTTCAAATGACGTTGCTTCTTACCTTGGAGCCGCAAAGGAGAGCACACGTCTCCTTGTTATTCTTCGTATTGACCCGTGCAAGTGCCATGAACTCTTCCATCAAATTCACAGGCTGCAATGGAAATTCAGTGTAAGTGTAAATTCTACACATTGTATAAAACCAAATAGAAGACATACCACTTGCACTGTCATCCTCTGACGAGCGGTAGGACCCACCACTGAAGGACCTGGGGCCAAAATCTTTTGAACTTTAGCCAGGGTTGGAGGAGGGGACGGTTGCCTGATGATCGGAGACCTGCATAATTGTAACACATTGTTAATCAACGATACTAATGCATATAAGGAAATTACATGTAAAATCAAAGACATACTGGCATCCGTCTGGACCGGCATCGGAAGATGTATGAGATGCTGATGGATGAGATGGCTGGGCGGTTGTGCGAGCAGTTGCCATATGCGTTTGTACTTCTTGCATCTGTAGTACAGTGGCTTGAAGCTGGCCAAGTTGACTCTCCTGTCTATCCAACTTGGCTTGAATCTCGCCAAGTTGGGTGACAAGCCACTGCCACCTCTCTTCGCTGCTGAGTACGGAGGGCGACGATGAGGACTGGGGTGGGGGAGGTGCATCATCCGCCATAGGACGCACAAAATCGTCATCCATAGGACGCACAAAATCGTCATCCACCTCCACGTGATATGTCGGTTGTGCGTTTGCTGTCCACGGAATTATGGCAGTGCACATGGAAGGAGCAGGTGGAGCTGACGTGGATGGCGGTGGTGGAGCTGACGATGATGGCCGTGGTGGAGCTGACGTGGATGGCGGTGGAGCAGCTGAAGTGGAAGGACGAGGTGCAGGAGGTACAAGATGTGCAGGAGGTGCAGCTGCCACATCTCCTCTGAATACCCACTCCCCTCGTACTTTTTGCAACCCCATCCGAGCCAATGTAACTTCATTATACATGTCAAGTGGTTTTTCGTCTGTTCGTCGCTCTGTGTGAGGGACAACCAACCCGTTGCTGTCAATAATGCGCTGAATGAGCCAATTATATGGGAGATTCTTCCTTGCACTATTCAGAGTTGCTTTCATTTGCTGCATAATGACGTATGCAAGGTTGAACCTCTTCCCATTGTATAGCTTCTCCATTACGTACAAATCCATGGCTGTGACAAGGTCTCTATGTCCATCACGAGGCATAAATGTGTGCGTGATCATGTGATGGATGACCCTTGCTTTCGCATCGAGGTCTTTTGATTTAGGCCGGAAGAAAGACTCAACGGCTGTAGGATTGCGAACCAATTGCTTCAGCAATGCAAGACCTTCTCCTTTTTGGACAAATTCGGGGTCCTTTGTCGCATGGTAATACTCCTCCAACGGCTCCTCCGTGGAGCATCCAATGAGCTCATTTAATTGTCCTAGAGTTATCCTAATCTGTTTTCCAAACAGAAAACTCCTCAACTCTCTATCACTTGATTTGTCCAACTCCAAATTGGCATAAAACAGTTTGACAGCTCTCTCATAGAAATAACCTCCCATTGTGCACAGTTTATCCAATCCAATTCGTTCAAACATTGCCTTCAATCCAAAATCAGCAAATGAATTGAAATTTACCTTCCTGGATATGATTATTGCACGGGGTACAATGTCCTTCTCGTACCGTACATGGGCGGAGGCTGAGCTGAACATCCCAGGTTCTACAGACTCCACTGGACCCGTCGTCTCGGTGGGAGCCACCACCTTACGCTTCTTCGACGCTTGACTATTCCTCGGCGCCATTTTCAGATTCAAAACTCGGGGGTTCGGGAATTCGTCGGGGGAAATCGGGAGTTCGGGAATTCGTCGGGGGAAATCGGGAATTCGCTCGCGATTTGAAGTACAGGGCGATTTCTAGGGCTTGGACGCCCTTCGCGAGTATAAGCAGCGTTTTGTCATCCGTCAGGACGAAAACGCGGTCGTTTTGGTTATGACGGACGTCCGTCATGGTCCGACGGACGCCGTCCAGATGCTGATGACGTGTTATTTAAAGACGGACGTCCGTGGTATTCCCACGGACGTCCGTCATAATGGGGAATTCTGGCGATTTAGGATCGCATGTGACCCGCACGTGACCCAATTAATTTGGAGTCACTACTGACCGTTCGATCCAGGCGAGGATCCAACGGACAAGGATCGACGTCCGTCTTCGCCAGGCGGATTAAATCCTGGCCGTCGATCCGAGGCACGTCCCTCGCTCGATCCAACGGCCAAGGATCTTTGTCCGTCATCGCATCTGGCAGGGACGCCAGATTCAATCCTGGCCGTCGATCCAGACGAGGGACGATCCTCGTCGATCCAACGGCCAGCGAATGTCGTACTTCAGTCGGCTCTGGACGATTCGACCGTTGGCTCTGCCATCGCCCTTCGACTCCGTTCGACGCCGCTAGACAGGGTACAAACGGGGAGTTAACCTCGACGGCTCTGGACGGAAATCGTGACTGCGAGGTCGCCGGCGACATTTTGTCATAGTTCAGGGTTTTAGTTGTTAAAAAATAATATCCAGGGTTTGACTTGTCGTTGCTCGCAAACTATAGGGTCTACAGTGTTATTTACCCTATTTCTTAATAACAAATCATAACATTCTTAAACAATTTAAATATATTTTTTTAACAAAATCGAACCTTTAGATCAAATATAAAAACTTATCAAAAATACTTTTAGTCATTGATGTTGAATTTAAGAAAAGTTATTTTCCTTCCTCTGCATAATTTCTTCATAGTCAATCAATTTCGATACGATGGTGTATTTTTCTAAATGAAACAAAAGGATAAAAGAACCTCTTCTGAATGTTTTTCTCTTGATGAAAAACTCTCTGTAAAACTCATATTTTTCTTAATGTCTCTTATTCAAATAGTTTCTCTGATCAAGAATATATCTTTGAATTGACTTTCAAACTATACACTTATCTCATTCTAATGCATGTAGTTTTTCTAAATAAAAAATCAATTAGAAAACCACATCAAAAATTGACAGTTCATTAATAAACCAAAGTAACTGCTACTTGTGTGAGGCATAATGGGAGTCGGAAATAAAAATACGTAGTTATCGATTCTTCTTCTCTTTGGACAACAAAAATGGTGTCAAGAATGACAAAAGCCAAGATGAATTGTAGGAACCACGTATGAACTCATCTGCTGTAATTACTATGCCATGCTATTCTACCTAAGTCTAGTCCAAAAATGATAAATAATGGATTTAAGTTCTTCTCAAAATCCACCCCATCTCATAAACTTCTTTATCTCGTCGTACAAAACCAGAATTGCGGCCGCCCCCGTGCTCCTAAATACGTTTGAGACGGCCCCACGATAAAATGAAGCCACCCCTTCTGTCCGATATATCTTCCTCCAGCAGTCCAGTGTAGAACAGTACATAGACCCTTCCCAACCAGACTGCATCATGATTCGCCTCCGAACGGTGTCCAGAGGGTAGGATAACAAACCGGCAGAAGTCGTAACTCCCTGAGCTACAATCCAACGCTTCCACAGAGCCAAGTCAGTATTGTAATTTTCCGACAGGATCTCTTTTGTGGTATCGAAACCTCCGAAGTAGAGGCCTCGGTGGATGACCATCCCTTGTAGAGACGCAGGAAGGCCCCTGTAAATTCCTTTAATTCCATACTTTTTGTGTATTGTCGTAAGGAAATGGTAGATGCCTCGAAACTGACGGTCACCGGTTTTTCCGATGTCAGCAGCGAGTCGGGTGTGTGCAATGTCGAGAGGATATATTAGAATCAGTGTGGTGCAACCAGCAGCAGCGCCAGCCACAAAGTTAGCTGAGGGACCAGACCAAAAATTACCACCATTTTCACTGGAGTTCCCACCTCTTAACATAGTCCTATAAAGATCCTGCAGAAGATAACACACAAACCATTCCATTTAGTATTATAAAGATCTAAAGCTACTTTTAACATCTGAAAAGTTATAAAAAGTATCAACAAATGTGATAACAGTGATTGTCAATGTAAACTCAAACATGCTTTGAGAGATTCCACAGACTCTGATTTTAATAAACACTCTATGTGCACAAAGCAATGGAGATTAGGCTTAAACCTGTTAATATCGGGGTCACAGCAGGCCTGTCTCCCTACACTGAACTGGTGATGATACCAACGATTTGAAAAGGGCTAGAGTGCAACTCTAAATGAAACTTCCAATATTTAACTCATTCTTTCAAATGTCTTGATATTCTAAGATATTAGTTCTTTTGCTCGTTCTCCTTCCCATATGTATTGTTGAGGCGTAAATATAGATGTTAAACTAAGGTCAATCAATGTAGTTACAAAATTCCCAATCTATTTCCCTACTCTTGACAAAGGTCATTATTTGAAAAGAGATCTGAAGAAACAAGTCATGAAGTTGCAGTTCTTGATGTTCCTCTGAAAACCTATCATTCTCAAGACAACTAAACAGTAATCCGATGCCCAGAATTGGAAGAGATGTGAGCATATTGTCATCTCATTCCAGAAGCTCGCTATTCATAATCTAAAAAACTCATAATACCCCTAGACAACTTACCTCCAAAGAAAAAGTTCCATAGCAAAGAACCAACCTATTGTTTTTTTATTAATACAGCGCAGCCTGACTGGATGAATCATAGGAACAAGCTACCTGGATTTAAATTCAGAAAAGAATCCATTCACTTTCTCTTGTAGGTTGTCTTCATCAATTTCCTTTTCCTTTTTTTAAATTGGTAAGAGTACGGATATTGAAGAAAACGACAACAAAAGACAACCCATAAGACAGACACTTCCCAGAGGACATAAATTAATACTACACTTTCCCAACCAAAAAAGGATATCACAAAAAGAAAATCTATAAGCCTCCTGTCATAAAAGCACTTCATCAAAAATCAAAATCACCCTCAAGGAATAATTAATGTAACTGAGAAAGGAATACCTCAAGAAAACTTGTAGAAATTCGAAACTACGCGCAGGTTTATTTATTATAACAGATTGATTTACAAATGTACATATAAGTAAATTGTACCTTGAGCGAAAAATTGAGAGCGACTGACGGATAATAACGCAGAACGCTACTACCATTGCCTCTCCAGAGAGAAAGAATGCCTTCTTCCCTTACTGTTCTTGCAATACAATCAAACAGACCTTTAAATTTTTTTCGCCCAACTCCAACAATGGCCAAATTGCTCTCTTGAGTCTGTAAAAGAAGCTTCGACCTCTCAATTGGGGCAACAATCGTGTGTACAACTCCGCCCATCACCGCTCCAGCCATCAAATCACGGTGAAAGTTCGTCAACCATCGTGGGGAGTGCGACCCAGATGATCCGAGCCTTGATGCTAATTCGCCCTTTCGTGGATCATCATCGTCTTTGCTCATTCCTCAAAACCCCAAAGCTCGCTCTATCGACTGATTCTGTCTCTCTCCGTATGATAATTGGTGGGATATATCTTGTAGACCAAGACTGAATGATATCCAATAAAGAAAAAGCTGAAATTGTAATAAGATAAACTTTCTCAGATAAGCGTCGGCCGGTTTTCCCTCGCTTTCTCCCTCCCAGTTCGACGGGCCAAATACACGCCTCCTTGGCCAAACGATAAGTTGAAATGAAGCAAACATGAATTGGATCCACATTCTGACCCGAAAAAGCTGACGATATAGGGCTTGACTCTTGAGCAGCATCCGCCACCATTGTTGGACCTTGCTGCTTCTAGTACAAACCTTCGTTATTATGGTATTAATATTATCATTACGCGTAAGTATATTATTACATGGAGAACGGCCTTTTACTTTAAAAGCCTAGGTTAGGTAGACTATGGGCCCATTCCCCCCTTCACATGCAATTACCCAATTACCCCTCAATCATATTGGACTAAACCTAAGTCTTTTTAGCTTTTACACGCTTTATGGATCCTACGATATTTCATCATGTTTATTGACTACATATCATAATATAAAATTAGAACGTGACATTACACATGCAACATAATTCTACCATCATTCAATTATGTGTATTTATCAAATTTCTTACATTTTTTTAATTAATTAAACAATTTTGTAGTTGAAATCTCAAAATTATTCATACTACTACCTTACCACTTTAAAATTTAATCAATTACTAAGATGGAGGAGTCTCCATTGGAGTTATTTTGTTTCTAATTACTATTTTTTTAACAATTTGAATATAAAAAAAAAATGTAATTGTTAATTTAAATGGTAAAGTATAAATTAAACCCTCAACTTTAAAGATCAGTTTAACTTAAACCCTAAACTCTTTTTTTTTTATCAAAATGAATATCAAATTTTGGGATTCCTTAAACTTAAACTTTGAATTTTTTTTGTTTGATAAAATGAACATTGAACTTTGTACCATGAACAAAATAAATTTCAACAAATTTTCCCCAATGTCGTTTCGATTCGGTTTGACTTTGGTTTTAGATCTTTTTTTTAGTTTAGATGCTGGTTTTGGCTGAGTTCAGTTGGTTTAGGTTTGATTTTGGGCAGCATAGTTTGGTCTTTGGAATTTTTAAGAAAATAATTTAACTAACATATAATTTTTATAATATCGGTTCAGTTTGGTTCGGATCGAATCAAAAATTAGCATGATCTGATTTTAATAGCAGCGTCTAATTTATTTACTTTTGTGAATTAAAAAAAAAAATCAAATTATATGAAAATGTTCCCCCACACTTTCCCCTAAATTAAATTAGTAGTTATTGATGCCTTGGCTCTCCATTTTTAAAGTAATTTGAAAAACAATGTCTCCATTCTCACGTGCTTCTAGAAATTGAATTTAAATAACAAACTACCAAAAAAATAATTTATTAAATATATTTAAAAAATATTAATTGTAAAATTATTAGTCTTTATTTGGCCACAGACCACTAGCTCGTAGTTACGCAGCCGAGTACAACTTCTGTATGATCTCCGCGATTTGTGTTTATTCTTTGTAAAGATGACTCTTTTTAAGATTGAGTTTTTGAAAAATAAAACTATTTTAGCCCGTTGTCGCAATTGAAAATGATATTCACCTTCACCTGCTGTATATTTCAATCTTGAAATCTAGCTCTAGTAACTTAAGGGAAAGTAACATTAAACAAATATTTCAATAAACTAATATTATAAAAATTGAGAAAATGACAAACCAATCATCATACTTTGTGATTAATGACAAATCAACAACTAAACTGTTAGCAATTTAACCATTAAACTATGATAAATTGACGGAGTAAACACCGCGGTTACGTTTTCTGTTAAATAGTGTCGTCGATCTGTAGAGGGTTGTGATTCTTTGAAATATAATTCAAAAACATCATCTATCCACCGCAGATCTCGCTGCGGATCATAGGCAATCTACAGTGGATCATCTACAAATAAAAATAAAATTCATAGTCTTCTTCGTAGAAAAATACAGATAACATAGACAAAACTGTGATTATTCCATGAACTGTCAAAAATTATAAATTATCTGAAAACTAAAAACATTAACATTCTTTTACAAAATCTTATAAATTATAAAATCTGAAATATTCTAAATCCATTCTCTATAGATATTAACTTTTTTTTACTGAAAATCTCTTGTAAAATCACGAATTCTTTCTATTTTTTCTATGGGTATTTGTTTTTTTCCATAACAATTTTCATAAAGTGATATTCGAGATGGCAATTTTTTAAAATTCAATAATTAAATTGTTAAAAATAGTTAATTTATCAATAATCATTAAATTACAATAGTTGGTTGGACATTTTTCCTCTAAATTTAAAGATAATAAAAAATAGAAAATAACTGCATGGGAGTAAAGGGAAGAGAAAATACAAAGACACGCGCAGACACGTTATAAATGAAGTGATGAGGGGTGGGGTGGGGTGGGGTGGGCAGCAATTGGCCGCGACGGGGACCGACACCGACTCATCCACCCTCCTCTCTCTCTCTCTCTCTGATTGGAAAACCCTGAAAACGACAGCACTTGGCTTTTTAAATTTCTCCATGATCAATCTATGCATCATCGTTCTTTCCTTTCTTCTCCATTTTCGACCTTTTTACTGGATGAAATTGCTGTTAACAGAGAGCAATGTCGCGGAATCAGTCACTCAACAAAAGGGTTTTCTCTTCTTTTTTTCTTTTATGTTTCCCATGTGTTTGTGAAATGTTCTCAATGAACTGCCGTCTGTTCGTTTCTCGCTTGTTCTTGATGGGCCGGGTAGTGTATTTTATTTATGGGATTTGGGTAATGAATGTGGGGGTGAGAGAAAATAGTTATTCAATTAAAGTATATATCGTCAATTATTGAGAGGAGAAAAATTTTGAGGGACATGAAAGAGCACAGAGGAAAAGACAGAAAGTATGCACGTCAGGACAAGCTTGTTGTCGTTCACTTAGACTACAATATTGAATGAGTGGAGCTCTTCAAAAGGAATCCTTTCTCATCCTCATCTCTCTCTCTCTCCTCTCTCCCTCTCTATCTCTCTCTACAACACGTCTTCTTACCACTGTATAGAACACAAATCCTGGTTTGGTTTCAATGGTGTTTGCAGCAAACAAGCTACAAAGAGAAGTTGAAATTCTAAAATTAGGTTTGGTGCTAATCCACCCGATAATTCATTTCCATGTCTTTCTGTGTGCATATATTTTTACTCTTTTGTCTCAATATTTCTCTAATTAATTTGAAGGGTCGAGAGAATTATTAAAGGAAGAATGGCAATAATTGTTACTTTTGAGCGATTGAATGAGCCTAACCCTTTTTCGTTTGATCCTTTTTTCAGAATTCTCACTTCCTTTCTGTTTATTTCTTTTTGTTGGGTTTGGGAGCTAGATCTCGCGACATAACCGACGGAAGAGAAAGTTGATCCTGATCTGCGGCTAATAAATGAATGATCTTGTGGTCTGTGTCGTCATCCAGTCTGGCCTCTAATTTAATAAAGTGAAAGATGATGAGAAGTTCGATTATGGCGAATGAGAGCTTGTCCGTATTGTCTTCTGCATCTGGCGAGGTTTTAAGTGCGTCTTCCGGTTCGAGAATTGAAGAGACTGTAGCCACCACCCTCCACTCTCATCACTCATACGGTTCAACAAATCAACCACCTTTATCGTCAAAGAAGAAGAGAAGTCTTCCAGGCAATCCAGGTTCTCCTCCACTACATTAATTTCTTAATCAATTGGTCTAAGAACTTGGAGGGCGCAGTATTTTGCTTCATCTTGATTGGTCAATAAGCTATTAATTTCATATTCTTTCTAATAATTTACCAGTTTCTAACAAGACCCATCATAATGATAATTTTTCTATGGATTCCAATCAGACCCAGAAGCTGAAGTGATGGCTTTATCTCCCAAAACTCTACTGGCAACGAATAGATTCATGTGTGAGATTTGTAACAAAGGGTTTCAGAGAGATCAGAATCTGCAGCTACACAGAAGAGGACATAATTTGCCATGGAAACTGAAGCGAAGAACAAGCGTGGAAGTGAAGAAGAAGGTGTACGTATGTCCAGAAATTACATGTGTGCATCATGACCCTTCACGGGCTCTCGGAGACCTCACTGGAATTAAAAAGCATTTCTTCAGAAAACATGGCGAGAAGAAATGGAAGTGTGAAAAATGCTCTAAACGGTACGCTGTTCAGTCAGATTGGAAAGCTCACTCTAAGATTTGTGGAACAAGAGAGTATAGATGTGATTGTGGGGCCATCTTCTCAAGGTAAGAACAAGCCATTTTTTGAACATGCAAAAAAAAAAAAGAAGAATTTATGACAGTGAGGAGAGAGAAAGCTATTGATGATATACTGTTGATAATTGAGTTTCAAGTAATTCAAACTAGATTCGTTCTGAATTATGAAATGAGTTTCTGATTGTCTGCTGTTTTTTGTTTTTTTTTGCGTTTGTTGTTTCTTTATGGTCTCAGGAGGGACAGTTTCATCACGCACAGAGCTTTCTGCGATGCTTTAACTCAAGAGAGTTTTAAAGCAATGGCAGCAGTAAACCCACTTCTTTCAGCTTCTCAATCTCAGCTCCATAGCTATGGCTGCTTCCCACAAGTACCAGTGAAAAATGAACCAGACCTTAAATCAGGTCCTCAAGTTCCTCCTTGGCTGACGAACCAATCTGCGTTAATAGGATCTGAACCGGTTTCATGCCTCCAGACTATGGATCATCCAACCGCACTATTGTTTTCGTCTTCCTTAGAACGGTCTCTTCTTCACCACCGAAACCCAAACCCTAACCCTAATTCTACATCTTCCTCCACCATGTCTGCAACTGCGTTGCTGGAGAAAGCCACGCTAATTGGCTCAACTGCGGGCAGCTCTTCTCCGCTGTTTGTACCTCACGAAGCTCATATAACTCGGAATAATGGAGCTGCGATCAGTTCAGCTCCAACAACGTCATCAATGGCGTCGTCTTCGCGTGAAGAAATGGCGGAAGATCAGCTTGGTATTGGTTCTGCAATTTTTGGGAACAAAACTGCTTCTTTTATTTCATCTGGGGCGGGAGGTGGAGCTCCTTCTCTTCTTCACGATATGATGCTTTCCATTTCTGGGTTTGACGAGCCGTCTTTAGAAGAGACGCTGAGTGGAATGTTTTCTCAGAGGAAAGACGAAGACGGTATGGAGGATATACCATCGAATCCAAACGCAGAGGTCTACTTCGGGAGAAGCAATGGAGGTGCTGGTGGAAGAGGAGGTACTGCCAGGGACGGCTTTGGCGGTGGAGAGACGAGGGACTTCTTGGGTCTGAGACCATTCTCACACAGAGACTTCATCAATTTAACTATGCTCAATGACGTTGATTCTTCGTCGGCTTTCTCTCAGCATAATCAGAACCAGATCACTTGGCCTTCTTAGACTCTCTCTCTCTCTCTCTCTCTCTCTCTCTCTCTCTCTCTCAGTCTGTGAAACTGAGTTTTTATGTCAGAGAATATCATCTTTCGACAGTAAGTTTTATTTACCGAACAGATCTATGCAATTCACCAAGAAGTTAATTTAGAACAAGCTCCGTTGGAATATGCTTATGGTATTTCTTTCAGGTAACGTGGGAGAGAAATCTAAAAAATACTAAATTCAAGTTTCAAATCAAATAATTAATCAAAAATATATAATTGTTGGTTTATAGGTCTAAAATGTAGTATCATCTGGAGCCTTCTTCATTCCTATTAGCCATTAGTGTATTTTAGATATTTGAAAATAATACATAAATATTTAAAAGGGAAAATGACAAATCAACCATTATCCTTTACTATTTGTGACAAACCAACCATCATCATTTTTTTGCTAACAAATTAATCACTGAACTTTAAAAAATTGCCGCCAATATCACTGTTAACTTTCTGAAAATCACGTTATCTTTCTCAAAATCACAGTGCAAAAGAACAAATACCTATGGGAAAAAAGGAAGAACTCGTTATTTGAAAATAGATTTTTAGTGGAAAAGAATTAATATTCATGGAGAATGAATTTAGAAGATTTCAGGTTTTATAATTTAGAAGATTTTGTAAAAGAATATTAATGTTTGTAGTTTTAAGATGATTTACAATTGTTTTACAGTCTATGGGACTTGAGAGAACACAGTTTGTCTGAGTTTTTGTACAAATAAGACAATGAATCTTTTTTTATTTGCAGATGAACCGCAGCGGTTTGTCGCCAAACTGCGTCGGTTTCTGGTTTATAGAACCAGAACTTTGACCTCTTTAACTTCAAAAGATCATAGCTTTGGCTATGAGTGTTAGAATAGGCTTCGTAAGATGTCAAATCGAAGCTCTCTCAGAGATCTACGACTTGTTACTATGTTTACCCCATGACCCCCATTTCTCGGGGCCAAAATTGTACGTTTAAGCTCTCAAATTTGCGATCAAAAATTTTAGACAAACCGTGAGTCATGAGACCGTGGCGGTTTCACAACAAACCGCCGGGGTCTCATGATAAACCGTTGTGGTTCGTCATCAAACCACTGCGATTTCATGACACCCGCTGCGGTTTCACGACAACGCTGCGGTTTCACGACAACCGTTGCGGTTTGATGACAACCGTTGCGGTTCGTCATCAAACCATTAATGGCAAACGTGACAGCGATGGTAACAGCGTCAATTTCTCATAGTTCAGTGGTTAATTTGTTAACAAAAAAAGGATGATGTTGGTTTGTCACAAACAGTAAAGGATGATGGTTGATTTGTCATTTTCCCTATTTAAAATAATATAGGAAAATTAACAAAACAAACCCTATAGTTTGACCTCCGCAACAAAGAATTTTCGCAAACAACCAAAACCTCGAACTAAGTAAAATAAACAACGTAAACCTTCCCGCCATGTTTCCTGCTTAGAAAATGCTATGGACGTCACCTGGATCTCCAGGAAACGTCCAAGGATTAAGCATGAATTTTCTAATTTAACTCAAAAAATTTGGATCATATCGTAATATTTTCAAGAGTTCAATAGTTAGCTGAGGGACGTCCAAGGACTAACCATAGATTTTCTGAGTTTTTTTTTAAATTACTAAAGATTATCCGTTGGATATGCTTATACCATAAATGAAACTAGGGTAGGACATGAAACTTAGTTTCAATTGCAAAATAAGATTCACGAAAAAGCTTGAACAATCTTTCTCCTAATAATTTCTCTTACAGTTTACATTTTAAGTTTAGAGATGTCCTTCTTAAGTTGAGAGACCTCCGTTTGAAGCTGAGTGATGTTCGTTGTGGGCTTAGGGACGTCCATCGTAAAGAAAAGTCGTATGTCTTAAGCGAAAGACGTCCGTAGTTAGCTAATGGATGTTCGTTTTAAGCTGGGGACGATGTCGTTTTTTCATAATCCATCATCAACACCCATCATAAGCTGATGGGCGTCCGTTTTAAGCTGAGGGACATCCGTTGTGGCTTAGAGACGTCTGTTATGGTCTTAGGGACGTCCGTCATAAGTTGAGGGACGTCCGTTTTAAGCGAGAGACGTCCATTTTAAGCTGGGGACAACTGTAATATCCCAGATTTTTGGCGTAAAGTATAAATGGTGATTATTAAAAATTTATGGGGTGATTGTGGTATAAAGATGGGATGATAAGTATTTATAGGATGTTATTGAAGGGTGTGGTTCATCACTTAAAGAAATGATCAAGCCTAGTTAGAGTAATTGACCCTAGTTAGAGTAATTGAAGGGATTGAAGTATTATGAGGTTTAGTGGTCGATCATCAATGGAGGCGGTCGATCACTGATGAAGTGAAACATTATAGAAGCAAGCTATATTCGGAGCGGTCGATCATCTGAAGAGGGTTGATTGACTGGCTCCAAAGAGAATTTAATCCAGAGAGCAACGATTTTTGAAGCAGTCGATCATCTGAAGGGGGATGATCGACCAGGTCCAAAGCAGACTTGAAAATATTGATTTGCGATCGATCGTCTTCTAAAGCGATGATCTACCGGTAATTCTGGAGAAAACAAAATTGCTGTTGATCATAATTGAACAGCGGCCGATCGTGCCCGTGACTGTAGGAAATTTTGGTCGATCATGTGAAGAAGGTGATTGACGGGGAAGAATGAAAAGTCGCCTGAAACTGTAAGGACGCATACTCTGAGTGGAGGAAATCATCGATTGATGCTTCATGGATGCTCAAGCATCCCTGCTATAACCTTTCACCTTCAAATGGACACTGAAGGAGTGCAAATGATGGACTATATGTAGAAAATGAGTGGGAGTTGCAGAGGAGTTTAGAAAGAAAGGGAGAAAGAGACCGAGAGAGAGTGTTGCTGGAATTTTAGAAAAGAAGAGAGAAACTAAGGAGGCTAGTTCAAAAAAGAGGAATTATTTAGAAAAGAAGGAAGTGTGTTGAGAGAAATCGTGAAGGAAAGTTGGAGGTAAATGTCGTTCTTCATTTTGGATATTGCACCATAAGCATGAATTGATTGCTTTACTTCAGTTATTGCCTGAGAAATATATGAGAATGGATGTTATGCTGTTTGGTTTGTTACTGGGAATTTCCATGAAAGTATGTGGTGTTGGATTGAAACTACTCTTGGCTAATTATAGCATTGATGATATTGGTTCTTTTAGTAGACATATTATTTGCTGCATAAATCTTTAATGGGTTTTTGCCACTTGGATTGATATTGTTGAGGATTAATGTTTGATAGTTCGATATTATTTCTGTACTGTTTTGATGAACGTCATAAGAGCCATGTTCTGTTATTTAGATTTATGATGTTATCTTGGCCACTGTTGTATGTTTGGGCTTTATTTCCAAACATGGTTAAGTTGGAATAAAACTGTTAAGTTGGATATATGATTGTGGAGGTCTATTGGACAAGGGTTTGTTTATAGTTAGAAGTTGGGACTTTGTTTGCTGGAGAATTATTGTTGATGCTTATATGTTTAATTTTGAAGGTATTGAGAAGGGCAAATCTAAGTGCTAACTCACTAAGAACTCCAGGTAAGTGAGACTGCATGTGTTTTGCTTGAAAAGACCTATATCACAATAGTATAGAGATTTGTATGATGACTGTGTTTATCAGATGCTTAGGTTGTTAATAGTGCCATCGTTCGAGAATGTATTGTTGACTGCTTAATGTTTGATGTTGTGTTTATTAGATTTAAATTCAGTTCTTTAAGTAAAGAATCTTGATAATGCATTGAGGTTTAATTGAGGATATGCATGATAGACTTGTATGCGTTCATATTCATTCATGTATCATTGTGTTATAAAATGTACGAAAATAATTTTCTGCATTGTTTTGAAAATGTAAATGAAATAAATGAATAAACGTAAATAGGTGTTACGAGATATGAGTTTTTGAGTTAGCTGCTCATATGGGTTATGAGGTGTTATTCTGCCTTGTTAAGTTGACATCTCTAACACTTGTATGGGTAAGTGGAACTAAATGAAAATGGAATACACGTGAATAAATGTAAATAGATGTTGTGAGGTGTGGGTTCTTGAGTTAGCTGCCCGTATGAGTCATTAGGTGCTACTCTATCTCGTCAAGTTGACATCTCCAACGTCGGTAAAGGTAAATGTAATGGAAAAATGAAAACGAAAACTGCATGTATTTTTATAAAGAGCATAGCATGAGTATTTTATAGTTTATGTCGCTTACTGAGCTTTTGGCTCATAGTTTAAGTTTTGTGATGTAGATAAGGAGCCAATGATTGGATAAAGCTCGTAGAGAACGCAGTTGATGGGGTATTGCAGTGTTGAGCCCTTTTGTACTGTTAGTGAACTGACCGGTGGGTTATGGCTCAAGAAGTGAAATAAGTATTTTAAATATTTTAAAGACTTTACATAGTTTATTTTCGTTGTGACAAAAGTTTTATATAGTTTTAAGTATTAATGTTGTTTGCTTAAAACCGTTTTAAATTGTGATTGTATGTTTTAACGTTCCTAAAACCTTCCGCTTTTGTTAACTCTGATTTGTCCTCACACGTTTTTAAAAGAAAATTTTTAAATGAAAAAAAAAGAGATGTTACAACAACGTCATCTTTTAATAATCCATCTTGAACGTCCATTTCCAGCGACAGACGTCCCCCAGCTCTAAAGGACGTCTTATTCGTTCATCCAACAACTAACAACTTTTGTCTTCGACTCTACTCCCATTTAAAATAGTGTGTGCCTTGCATGTGACTCCCTTCAACATAATGTCCGCCAGCGCCTTTGGTCCATCCTGGTTGTCCATCATCATTGAGGAATGACTGTCCCCTCATCGAACGACTATGAAGCTTCGTCCGCCAGCATCTTCCCCTCACGTTGTATCTCTCTTAGTCAGATACTCTCCCGACAACAAAGGGGAAGAACGACAATTTGAAACGGACATTTGTACTGCTTTCGAGATACATTAGCCTTGGACGTCCCTCGTGGTCGAAGGACATCCGTTGTTGATCCTTGGACGTCTCCATTGGACAAGTCTTGACGTTAATGTGGCTGCGACATTTCCCTATGTTTTTTTTTTATGAAAAACATGACGGGAAGGTTTGCGTCGTTCATTTCACATAGTTCGAAGTTTTAGTTGTTCGCAAAAATTATTTAAAGTTTGCCTTGTTGCGAAGATCAAACTATACAGGTTTTTTTTTATATTAATTTCAAAATAATATATAAATCATCAACATTTATTATTAGGCTTATTTTCATCTAATACCTCCAACTTTGGGTACCTTTTTATCCAATGCCTTAAGGTTTCATTTTTTTTTATTCAACAACTAAGACTATCAGCCGTTTTCAACCATCACCTTTTGATTCACTACTGTTAAACATATCTCCTGAAGAGCACTCCTCTACAGCAGCTCTTCTCTCCGAAGCACGAAGGCGAAATGTAATATCCCAGATATTAATCTCATTATCTCTGAAATTTTGGAGTTTTAAAATAATTTCTTTCATTAGATTTACTACCCCGATTTCCCGTAAAAGAAATTTAGTAGAATTAATTGGAACATTTATTGAGGGTAAATTTATATAAAATATTATTTAGATGGAGATTAAAGGCTGTTAAAATGGAAAAATTTGTTAAAAGTAGAATTTTAAATTAAATGGGAATTATATGAGTAGAAGAAATGGCGGCCTTTTTTGATTTGAAGGAAGAATGCAGTCTGTAGTTTGACCGGTAGCACTACATTTTCAAAAAATTTGCCAAACTTCCGTGCTTGGAACAAGTCTCTGTTTATCTGCCTAACTCTTAGCATATGGCAAAATCCCTGTCGTTAAGTCCTCTCCCCCTTCAGCTATAAATAGAGAGAGTTCTTCTCCCTTGAACCTCACAAGCATAGAGAGAGAGAGAGAGAGAGAGAGAGAGATTGAGGAAATTGTGAGAAAGTGGAAGCGGTTTTTCGGGCAATTCGAAAGGAGGAATTCGCGGGAAAAATTCTTCAAGAGGTAAGAAATAAGATGGGGTAGTGAAGGCCTTGCATCATGAGACTACTTTTATGCTTTAAATTTCGTTAATTATTATTCTTGAAATTATTTAGAAATTGTTATGATTGAAATTATTATTATATTTATAAGAGAATTAATCTGTTATAATGCACGAAGTTATAATGACAAAAGTGATTATTTTTATATTCTTTATTATATTCCATGAACTGTTTTAATATAGTGTTATAAATTGTGGCATTCATGCATCACGATAGGATCTATGAAACTGCTAACATATGCATGACATGATAAATGGAAATGAACCAATAAATGTAAATAGATGTATGAGATAGACTGATAATGGTGGTGACAATCTTGACGGTTAAGTCACAAGACTGTATACTAAATTTTAAGACTGATAAATCTCATACACCTAGACTGATAAGTGAAACTAAAGATGTATGAAAGAGGGGATTGGTTCTTCTCTATAACAGATTACATAAACATTGCATAAATCTTATTTCTTGTTGAGCCTCTGGCTCATTGTATTGCCTGTGATGTAGGAAATGAAATAAGTATTACCAATGTGGACGAGGAAGCATTGACAGTTGAAGCATTGGGTTATCAACCGGATTCTGCCTGCTAAAGTTATGGCTTAAGAAAGATAAAATTATGCTGTTTTAATTCCATAAAGATTTTGTAAATATAAACTTTGTTTAAAATTATGTGAAAACTATGTTTATTCCGCTTAAACTCTGAATTATTGAATTAATACACATTTTAAAAGAATAAAAAAAAATATTTATTTATGATTAAAAATAAAAGGTTTTTAAAACAAGATGTTACAAATGGTATTAGAGCCTAAGTAGGTCTAATCCGGTGTTGATAATACAAGACTCATCAGACAATGCTCCTCCAAATGTAAGTAAAAATTTTATTTTGTTAAATTGTGTTGTTTCATATTACCTTGCTAAAAAGTTAAATGATATTTGTTTAGTTAATTAGAAAATAAATAACTATATTAAAAAAAAACAGATAAAAAAAATAAAAAATTAAAATTAAAATTCAAAAACAAAATATATTTATATAATAAAATATAAGGAATTAAAATAAAAATTAAAAACGAAAACAGAATAAAAATATATTTATAAAATAATATAAAATAAATAAATAAATAAATAACAACGAAAGATAAAAGAAAAAAAAATAAAATTAAAATGAAAATTTAAAAACGAAAACAAAATATATTTATATAATAAAAAATTATATATATATATATATAAAATAATAATAATAATAACAACAATAATAATAATAATAATAATAATAAGACTAGAAAAAACGGCGGTGTTTGTTGATTTGAAGGAAGAATATAGTCTATTGTTTGACCGATAGCACTACATTTTCAAAAAATTTGTCAAACTTCCGTGCCTGGAACAAGTTTCTGTTTATTTGTCTAACTCTCAATAGATGGCAAATTCCCTGGCGTTAAATCCTCTCCCCCTTAAGCAATAAATAGAGTTCTTCTCCCTTGAATCTCACAAGGAGAGAGAGAGAGATTTAACACGGGGGAAATTCTTCAAGAGATAAGAAATAAGATGCGATGGCCAGTGAAAACCTTGCATCACGGGACTACTTTTATGCTTTAAATTTTGTTAATTATTATTCTTAAAATTATTTAGAAATTATTGTTATATTTATAAGAGAATTAATATGTTATAATGCACAAAGTTATAATGACAAAAGTGATTATTTTTATATTATTTGTTTTGTTACATTCCATGAACTGTTTTAATAAACTGTTATAAACTATGACATTCATGCATCACGATAAGATTTATGAAACTGTTGACATATGCATGACATGATGTTAGAGTTCGGAGTGACCCGAATTCTAGTTGGGTCGGGTCGGGCCCATATCCAATATTAGAGTTATTTATTTTCTCTTTATATTGTGCTTGAGTCGCAAAACTCATTGTACCTTGATTTCATATTAGTGATTTCTCATATGCCTGTGGTTTTTCCTGTAAGGGTTTTCCACATAAATCTTGGTGTCCCATCTTCTGCAGTTTTCTTTTTTCGTTTCGCATTCGATTCTCAACACATGATAAATGGAAATGAACCAATAAACGTAAATAAGTGTCTGAGATAGACTGATAATGGTGGTGACAACCTTGACGGTTAAATCACAAGACTGTATACTAAATTTTATGACTGATAAATCTCATACACCTGAACTGATAAGTGAAACTAAAGATGCATGAAAGAGGAGATAGGTTCTTCTCTATGACAGATTGCATGTACATGAGCATAAGCATTGCATAAATCTTATTTCTTGTTGAGCTTCTGGCTCATTCTATTATCTGTGATGCAGGAAATGAAATAAGTATTACCAATGTGGACAAGAAAGCATTGCCAATTGAAGTCTTGGGTTACCAACCGAATTCCACCTGCTAAAGTTATGGCTCAAGAAATATAAAATTATGATGTTTTAATTTCAATAAAGATTTTGTAAATATGAATTGTGTTTAAAATTATGTGAAAACTATGCTTTAAATTAATTATATTTATTTCGCTTAAACTTTGAATTATTGAATTAATACACATTTTTTTAAAAATAAAAGAAAACATTTTTTTGTGCTTAAAAATAAAAGGTTTTTAAAACGAGATGTTACACAAAGACGACGACTTGAAGGTGCAGGTGCTGACCAAGGCAAAGCCCAACTCTGTGAAGGCGACCTCTGGCTGAGCCAAGACAAACCCTACTCTGCGAAGGTGACCCCAGGCTCGGCGAAAGCGACCCCGTCTCTACGAAGATGAACCGTGCTCTGTGAAGGCAACCCCGACTGTAATACCCCAATAACGTTTTTCCCGTATACACAATGTAATCAAGTTCGGGAAAATTATATATTGCATTGCGTATCAGTACGTGTTAAATTATGACGTATATTTATGGGGTAAATATTATAGAAGAAAAATTAAGTATAAAAATTTGAGGAAAAACTGTAAAATTGGAATTCGGACGCATGTGGACGACTACCGACCAAGAAACATCGTCCGAAACTGCATAACACACCATCCCTGAACTTTGGGACGATGCAGGACGACATTCATCATCCCAATCCAACAGGACTTTCGGACGGAACCAGACAAACGCGGATGCATGCGGATGCATGCAGACGCAGTGAAAATGAATCTATCCAATTTATGGACAATTTCGGACTCATGCAGACGCTTGATGCAGATGCCTTCCTTTGTCCAAATGACAGATGCGGACGAATGTGGACGATGGTGGATGATTAAGTTTTGAATCTATCCAATTTCTGAACAGTTTCAAACGAATGCGGACGATGGACTCGGATGCTTTTCTTCAGACGAATGTGGACGAAGGTAAGGACGTCATCCTTCGTTCGGAAATGAAAAATTTTCCTGATGAATGGTGATATTTGGACACATGCGGATGAGGCGAGAATGACCCCTATCGTCTGAAAAACCCCAGATCTGCATATAATTAGGGATTCAATGATTGGAATCTTGTCATTTTATCAATTAAATCCCACTCACCCGACACGGAGAAAAGCCCCAAAACTTGGACCGTGTCGACGCAATGCTTTCCTCCACCTTGTCCCTATACTTCCCTATCTAGGTAATGATTTAAGCATTCTCTGTCTACTTTCCAATTCATTTTCCCCCTGCGAGTGAGAGAGTTTCCTGCGTGCGAGAGAGAAACTTGTCCAGTAGAAATTGTGAGTGACCGTGTGTTCGTGTAATTGCTTTAGCGTGATACGTGGGTGAAGTGAGACTCTGTAAGCTGGGATTTTTGCTATCTGTGTTTGATTTCTTCAACAAAGGTAAGGATTTGGGTAACGTCTTGGCCAGAGGAGGCCCTACCCATAAGTAGTGTGTGTGCGTGATGTTAATCTTTTGTTGTTAATATTCTTAAAATTCTCTACTGTCATTCAATAATTTAATTGTTAGCTAAAGAAGTTGATAATGATCAATGAATGAAGAATGCTTATTGCTAGTCATGGTTGTTGCCGGAATAATCGTCTCTTACCCTGTAGTTGTATAGAATGATGAAGTAAAAGTCATATTATGTTGTGTGAAGCATGAACGAGTTATGAGCTATTTCACTGATGACGATTCTGTTCTGTTGGATGTATATTTTAGTGTCTTGCTGCTGTCATGATAGACTCGATAAATGTAGTGTTATATATATTGTCTTGCCATTTCTATTGTTTATATATCTCCATGCAAATAGAAGTTATAGTTTCCTTAATCTGAACATGGGTAGATAATCATGTTAATACACTGTTAATTTACTTTGTTAATGTGAGCATGTGTAGTTAATAAGGTTAACATTCTGTAACGATAATCATGCTTTACTTTCAAATATACTCTATAGCTCAACTTGCTTAGAATCAATTCATGTTATTAACTCTTAGCAAATTACTAAGCATGCTTCCGTTATAGTGCTGCCTTCATGTCTACTTAATAATGTCGAACATGTCTAATTCCTTTGAGCATCTAGTAGGATTTACTGATTTAAGTCTCAGCATAAAAGTATGTAAATTGTTAGCATGTTCACTGTCATTGTTAGAAGCATACCAATTTGCTGTCAAGATTCGATATATGATTTTGTTATTAGAAGCATGCTAAATTGCCATTTCTTTTATTATCATACTCAAGCATGATATTTGCCTTGATTAATTCGTAGCAGTATTCGTTCTCTTACTCATTTTTAATTTCCGTTATTCAATTACATGTGTGGTTTAATTTCCGCTATTTTGATACTGTGTGATCATGTATCATGATAATAGAAACAAGTAGGGAGTGCCAACTTTGGGGTGGTACTCACATGCATTGTGAAAGGAAAACTGATAAATGAAAAGAACGAAAGAAAAGGAAATGAGGAGTTAGGGGACAGACAAGTAGTTGGGATCTAATCAGGTGGACTGGACTAAGCCCCTCCCTCGTTGGGAACGGGACCAACTACCCTAGGTGATTAGAAGCTGACCAAGACTATACCTCCAACATGGGTTCCTCTATTCTCCTGCTCGATGTACGAGTAACGAATAAATGAAAGAACAAAAGTAAAGAAGAGATTGGTTGTGGCGGTACCCATTCCAAAAAGAACTAAAGAGAAGCATGAAACATATTGCATTACCTAATTCCTTATTGGGCCTTTAGACTCACGTCTTACTTGTGGTGTAGGAAACGATATGATAATGCCAGGAGCAGTGGAGGACGCATTTCCCATGGAGTCTGCAGAGTATCCAGATGAATTGCGACTCGAGTAGAAGTACAACCAAGATAAAAAGGAATAAATTCTCTATTTTGAAAGGGTTTGTTAACGGACATGTTTTGTAAAATGTTTTAACCCTAAAACCATGTTTTGAATATTTATTAAGTTTCTGCTTTGAACCCTAAACTTTATTGATGGATTTAATAATGTTTCTGCTTTACTCTGATTTATTTACGCTCCTTAGATTTTCGTATTAAACTCAAGTTTTTTACGTTCGCCTATTTTAAGTAAATAAAAAGAAAAAGAAAAATTTGTACTAAAAAATTTAAAGAGGAAAGTTAAGGAAGTACGGTTTTTGACGTGGGGAGTCACACCGGCACTGCGAAGATCGAAGCGACTCGTCTTCGAGCCCCTTGTAGCTCGATTAGGGTACGTTCATTTGGTTCTTCGTATTTTGTTTGTTGAAGAAGTCTGTTCTTCGGTTCAATTTGACTGTAGTATTTGTTATGATAAGAACTGATCTATTCTTCGTAACCAATGAAAACTATACGTTCACACAGGGTACGTAAACAGAAGCTTTCGTTGGTTGCAACTTATCAACTGTTTCGTTGGTTCCAATTTCGTTTCTTTGTCCATTGCCTCGATTCTTCGTCTGTTTTTTATTGCAAGTTATAGACTGTTCTTGGTTTCAAATCTGGTTGCAACTTATTGATTGGCACAATTTTATGGATTTGTGTAGATGAAATTGACTTTTGTTGAAATTGGTTTGAATGAAATTGGATTCCCGTTATGGTTTCGTTGAATGAAATTGGCTTGAGTGAAATTGTTGAATTGGCTTGAAATATGATTTGTGAATCGGTTATGTGCAGCCAAATAAGGCATGCTTAATTGCTCCCCATTGAAATTACAGAATTGAAATTGTTGCCGGAATTGAAATTGATGCAGAATTGGCTTGAATGTAACTAGTGAAAATCAATCGATATTAAGACATGCTTTTAATTGAAATTGTTGAATGAAATTGGCTTGAAATTGTTGAATGAAATTGTTGGATGAAATTGTTGAATGAAATGGGTTTGAAATGGGCATGAAATGTATTTGTTGTTGGAATTGAAATTGTTATTGGAATTGAAATTGTTGCAAAATTGACTTGAATTGTTGTAGAATGTCACGTGATTCTACTACTAGTAGCGGTCAGTACTCATCAAGGTCTTTTTCGTTAATATTATAGATTAGTCAATATTGTTTTTGTCTAATTTTTTGGGTCCATGAGTGTGTTTTATGTAGATGTTTCAAAAGTTGTTTCAGATGTTACTTGTTTTTGTAACATAAGAGCTGCCATACATATGTTTTGGACACGAGCAAATCCTGGACGAAGATTTTTCGGTTGCCAAAATTATGAGGTATAAATTATACTTTGGAAATGTGACAAATAGTAAGCTTTTATACTGCACTAAATAATTTCTTTTTTATCATGTTTAGAGAGAAAGTGGAGGATGCAACTTCTTTGCATGGCATGATGTAGCAATAGGCGTGCGAGAAAAGAAGATTGTTAATCGTCTACAATTAATTGTTGCACATTTAGAGGCCGTTAATAAAAAGCTTACAAGAAAGTGTCTAACTTATTTATGTTTATTGTGGATTGTAAACATTATTTGGTTTCTAGTATTTTATGCATTTTGTGGTTATTCTAGAAGTTGAATTTTGATTGGTTGTTTATGAGAGTTTTGACGACATTTCGGATGCAACTGGGACCAATTTCATCATTATTATTGTGATAAATAAGATTGAAATTGTGGTAAATTATTTAAGGTTAGAGAAATAAATAATCACATGAAAATTTTTTATAAATCTAAAATAGATGTTAGTACAATAATACAAGAACATCATCAATTCAACTACATTGTTTATGTGAATATTGTTGTATTTCTTTATCTGATATGTAGCTTCATTATACATCTTAGATGCATGCAATCTCCACTTACAACCATCTTCATATATTGTTGTTAACCGTGTCGCTTCATTTTTAACAAATCGGACATTATGTCCATTCTTCATAGCACTTTCCACCACCGACTCCTTAATTGCTGCAAGTGAGCTGAACATCATTTCTAACGCTACTTCTATGGAAGTGGATGCAGATGTGATATCCGTATAATTCTCTTGCATATGATAATCTACCTATTCACTTGATTCATTTAACGAGTAAAATTCTTCATTAATGCTTTCAGAACTGGATATACCCTCATGCAAAATGCTCTGTATACCGCCCTCAACAAGATCCCCAACAAGATGCTGCCTCTTGCTAAAATTCATTCAATAATTAAATTCAATTGAAAGATTGTCCATATTCGAATAACACCTGCCACAAAGAAAATTTAAAAAATGAATGAGATTCAATAATTAAGGACTAAATTGAAACACAATTTGAAAACAGAATAACTTAGAATTCGAAAATCTGTAGAATATTTTGGTCTCAAAACAGAATAACTAATCCTCTACCATTCTTATTCAAGAACTAGTCCTCAAAACAGAATATGCTTGAACATATTCTGAATATGGATTGATAGATTGATGGACTTTGAATCTGTAGAATTCAAAAATCTGTAGAATATTTTGGTCTCAGAACAGAATAACAAGTCCTCAAACATATTGAAGAACTACCATTCCTATTGAAGAACTACCATTCAGATTATTCAAAGGTAAGATGCATATATCTAGTTAAAAATAACAATCACGCACCAATGAAAATAACAAGCACAGAACATTTTCAAATTGGAGAACAAAACATTGTAACGTTTTTGTTCTTTGGCTGCAACACAGAACAGAGCATAACATTAAACAATCGACAATCAAAATACGAAGAACAGACCAATTGTTATCATAACAAATACTACAATAAAATTGAACTGAAGAATAGACTTCTTCAACCATCAAAATACAAAGAACTGAATGAATGTACCCTAATCGAGCTGCAAGGGGCTCAAAGACAGTCTCTTCGATCTTCGCAATGTCGGGGTTGCCTTCGCAGAGCATGATTTGTCTTCGCAAAGAAGGGGTCGCTTTCGCCGAGCCCGGGGTCGCCTTCACAGAGCAGGGTTTGTCTTCGCCCGGCCGGAAGTTGCCTTTGCAAAGTCAGGCTTTGCCTTTGTCAGCACCTTTGCCTTCAAGTTGTCATCTTCGCCTTCATGCTTCAGAGATAAGAGCTGCTGCAAAGGAGTGCTCTTCGAGAGATATGCTTAATAGCAGTGAAATGGAAGGTGATGGTTGAAAACGGCTGATAGTCTAAGGTGTTGAATAAAAAAATGAAATATTAAGGTATTAGATAAAAAAGTATCCAAAGTTATAGGTATTTAGAGGTGGCTAACGAGCCAAGCTGAGCCGAGCCGGCCGAGCCTGCAAAAGTCTGGCTCGTCGAGCCTGCCGAGCTTAACGAGCCGAGCCTAACGAGCTTGCCAAGCCTAACAAGCCTGTCGAGCCTAACGAGCCGACCGAGCCTAACGAGCCAAATATACATAAATAATAATATTTTATATAAATATATTATAAATTATTTTCAATATTATACAATTTAAAACTATAATAAACATTTATTATTATAATGTAAAAATACTATAATTAATAATTTAATTGAATAAATATTTTTATTGAATTGAATAAATATTTTTATTACAATTTCAAAATGAAAATGAAAATGAAAATTTCAAATTTAAATTACAATTTCAAAGTACAACTTACAAGATAAAGAAAATATATGAAAATAAAAATTACAATTTCAAATTTAAATAAAAATTTAGTCTTCGACATCCAAATTTTTGAATTCTTCAATTATGTCATCTTCTCATTGTTGATCTCTCGTCACAGCGTCATTCCAATCCTTCATGCAAATGAGTGCCTCAACGATTTCTGGTGCAAGTCTTCCTCGTTTATCATGGTACACACGTCCACCTGCACTAAAAGCACACTCCGATGCTACTGTAGAGACCGGGGTATTAGTAGATCACGTGCCATTCTAGAAAGAATAGGAAATGAAATAGAGTTGACTCTCCACCAAGCCAAAATATCAAAATCCTCGGGGCGAGAAATGTTATGGTAGGTGTTAAGATAAATATCGAGTTCATTTCTTTGTGAATTATAAGAATGAACATTGCTATCTATTTGCTTAAATATATCATACATACAATCTTGTGGATCTCCACCACAAGCACCACTACTAGAACTAGCATACATATCATATGAAGGAATTGAACGATTATTAGAATATTTAAATTCATAAGAAGAAAATAAATTATCAATTTTATTTTTTAATTGAGCACCATTAATTGAAGAAGAAATACCTAAATTATAAGAAATTCTATCAACATTATACACACTCCATTTAATTTAAATCTAGGATGCATTATACATGCAAAACAAAAAAATGAGGTATGTTAAGCCAATATTTTTTAAATTTTCTTTCCATTTTTTCAATTAATGCACAAAATTCGTTTCTTTGTCTAAATTTTAAAAAAGTACCCGTTAATTTTATAAAAAGTGGGAGAAAAAAATGAGTAGTGGGATAATAAATTCTCGAACATTCATTTGAGCTTCAAAAAATGGTTTTAAAAAATCAAAAAATAAATTAGCAATATCGCAACTATTATGATCAAGAGTAACATATTTTGTTTTTTCACTAATATATAGCACAAATAATTAACCAATATGGCTTAGCATTTTCTAACATTAAATAAGTCGAATTCCACCTTGTATCTACATAGATTTTTAATTTTCTTGGTTTAAGTTGAGCAGCTTTACAATATTCTTTATATTCTTGCTGTCGTGTATTAGATAAAGTAATATAAGAAATTGCAAATCTAATAGATTCAATATGTATCGAAATATGTGACATGCCATCTCGAACAACTAAATTTAAAATATGACAAACACATCTCATATGAAAAAGAGTATTATGAGCCGTATCTAATTAAAATAACCTTTTAAATTCAAGAATTGCAACATCGTTAGCAGCAACATTATCTAGTGTAATACTAAAAATTCTATCTCTAATAGCATATTCTTGCAAAATTCCAACAATATATCTATAAATGGTAACGCCATTATGTGGATATTCACAACTTCGAAATCCTAATATTCTTTTATTTAATTGCCAAGAGTCATCAATAAAATGAGAAGTTACGACAATATATCCTAAAGCATTAGGTGCACTCCATAAATCAGAAGTAATACAAATAGACATAGACGGAGCATTTGAAAAAAACGCAATTAATTCATTTTCATATTATTATACATTTTAATAATATCACTTCGCGTCGTATTTCTAGGGACTCGTTTAAAACTAGGATTAATATACTCTTTCATAAAATTTTCAAATAACTCGCTATCAAACATAGATAAAGGTGTCTCAGATTGTGATATATATTTTGCTACTCCTTCTCTCATTTAATTATGTGAATACATAAAATTACCACTACCACTAGCATTTATGAGTGTTTGTGTAGGGTCTCTCACTTGCTTGTATGAGTGACATTTTGTATAATGCCTACCAAGTGTGCTAGTAGAACTACCGAATTCCTATGCATAATGTTTAATACAATATTTGCATTGTGCTTTATTTTTTATTTTTCCACCAATTTTAATATCTTTCATTTCAAAATGATTCCATACATTCGACGTTTTACTTCTTTTTTTTCTAGGTGACGATGTGGATGCATGTGCAGATGATTGACCAATTGAAATTATGGGATTATCCCCCATAATTTCCTCAATATCATCATTAGTGTCAAGCAAAAAATCACGTGGATCCATAATTAAAAAAATTGACTAATGTGAAACAATTAATAAATAAAATGATACTGCACACCAATTACGCAACAATAGTATATAATTGTTGTGACCACCTCCACAAATACGACGAGTCCTACAGAAATCGGGAAAAAAAAATTGTTAGTTAATACACATACACATTACATTAAAAAACATAAAAATGAATAAAATAAAATATACCTTTAAAATGGTGAGAAATATTGAGAAATTGAGAAATAGATAGATTGATGAGAAATGTAATAGATTGAGAGATTGAGAGGAAGATTTGGTGAAGAATTTAGGAAGAATTGTAGTGGTATTTATAAAAAAAAATGAAGGAGGGGGATGAGGGAAACAGTCTTCAGACCGTTCCAATTGCAACGGTCTGAAGACCGTTGCTTCTCTGTGCTGTGATCACAGAGAAGCAAGCAACGGGGAAGGCAAGTAGGCAATGGTCACTGGACTGTTGCCATTCTTGCCAACACCAACGGTCTTCGGACCGTTGCAATTGCAAAGCAACGGTCGGAAGACCGTTGCAAATAGCTCGACTCTCACAGTGAGTGAGAGTCGACGCTCTGCTCTCTCCGACTCTCACAGAGAGAGTCGACACTCTCTGTGAGAGTCGACTCTCATAGAGAGTCGTCGCCCGATGCCTTCACGGTGACTCACCGTCGGTGAGTCTCACAGTGAGAGTCGATGCTCTCTGTGAGAGTTCCGACTGGCCGACTCTCACAGAGAGAGTTGACGCTCTCTGTGACTCTCACAGAGAGAGTCGACACCCTCTGTGAGAGTCCCGACTCTCACAGAGAGTCGACAGAGTCACCCGACGGCGACGCCTTCACGAGTTCACGCCTCACGGTCACGGCTCATGGTGAAGGCTTCATGGGCTCGCCTGGACGGACTCGCCAGTCACCAAGACAGGGGACGCCATCGTCTGCGAACTGCGAAGCGCCAGGGATGAGTCGGTGAGTCCGTCTCTGCCACTTCGAATTTTCTTAGTTCTCCACTTCGTCGCAGGGTAGTCGGGACTCCCGACTCGGGAGACTCTGGGAGTTGGGACCGCCAGGGACCCTAGCGGACAGGCTCGCCGGGCCAGCCTGCCAGGCTCTCGAGCCAGGGTTTTCGGGCTCGACTCGGCCCGCCTACCAGGCCCGGGCCGAGCCCACTCAGTTGCTGTAGCAAGCCGAACTCGCCAGCCCGCCCGTTAGCCACCTTTATAGGTATTAGATGAAAATAACTCTTATTATTACTGAAATAATAAAAATTAATTTCTTTTCTCGGTATTTTGATATCACCGTGCCCAATAACGTCATTTCGCCAGCTAGACGGGGGTAAAATCGGAAGGAAAGTCAATTACCAGAATTCGTAGATATACGTTCACTTGAGATATTCCGCAACCCTTTCTCCTCTTGTTCTTTCCCTTTTACTTCCCCTCCACAAACAACCTCGAGATTTACAGGCCATAGCAAGCGAGGTTCCACAGACCTAAAATACATAAAGAATAGAAATTTGAGGGTCGAAAAATCGAACCTGCTGGGTTCTTCGATAGAGGATGGCTTGGAGGCATTTGATCAGTCAGGTATTTTTCCCCGCTGGATTTTTAAGGCACTTTTCCCTATTTCTTTTCTTGGATTGAATCCTTTGGTTGAGAGAAGTTTTTACAATTATTGTGATATTGGAAACCCTAAATTGTATTTCGCCATCGTCATTTAAAATTGGGGCTGCCATTTAAATTACTAATTTCCTTGGGCGTAGTTATGCGTGCTTTTACACACGGGGTTATGTAGTAAATCTTGTGGGTTTGATAGATGTCCTATTTTAGATGCTCGCCTATTTTGTTAAAGCAAATGTATTGTTAACTGAAGAAAGAATTTAAGTCGTGATTATCTTTCCATGTACTGGGGCAGGATGAAGTCAGATTCTTATTGGTACACTTGGTCTTTGTATTTTGTTAAAAAAAAAACTAAGGTTTTGATAAGGTTTTTAAGTATTTTGATTCACAATGGATTCGTTCTTTTTCAGCCTTTCCCATTTTAGCTGCTGCCGTTATTTGGGTTTGCTCGGATTTGGGACTTACGATGTGAGATAGAATATAAGTAGCGTCTGAAACAGTGAAAATGTTTTTCTGGCTTGAGTTTAGCATGTCTCTTCTTTGTAAATGAAGATGTCTTTCAATATATCTGTGTTGGTTTTTCATATTTTGATTCTCTGTGAATTCATTCTGTTTCCGCATTTTTTTCATTTCAAAGGTACCCTTGTTTACTGCATCGTAGGCCTAGATTTTAGCACGTCTATTCTTTGAAAATGAGACGTATTTCATTATTTGACATTCCTTTCTCGCCCATCTTTTGGACATTAGGTTTTTTGTGCTGGCAGAATTTATGTTCAGAATGAAGTTGTAGTTTCTGTATTGGAAATGAATTCTTTTTATGAATGGAGGTTTCCAGCATAAGAGAATTATGTTTGTCTCAAAACACATGTTATGCATTCTCTGTCTACATCTAGACCAACAAAGTTGTTGGTGTTGCTTCTCAGGTCTCTGTGCTTGCATTGCTTCAACCAAGGCGGTGTGAAATATGAATTTAATGCATAAATTTATTTTGAAAAAAATATTTCTCTTTTCATATGTAGCACATTGAGACCAAGCTCCATTAGTATATGTAAAACTATATAAATATTTATCTGCAGATAGTTTGTGGTGTTAGGATACATCAAGTCAGCGTTAATTAGTTTAGTCTGCTTTGTCACAAGAACCAGTTGGACTAGAACCTCTAGCTTATGCTATTGGCACAAATTACCTTGTTTGAATTGATGAATAACTTTTGTTCCATGTGTGCTGACATTTTTTTATTTTGTGTTTCAGGTTTCAAGGAGTCGATCAGAGTTGGACCACTTTAAACATTTGTTTCCTGAAACTTATTTATTTGTGAACAAGTATGGAGGTAGGTTTGCACTTATTGGTAAATCAAATCAAGTTTAACTGATTTTCTTGTCAATATGTTTGTGTGTGTGTGTCTATGTGTGAGCGTGTACTTGTATGGACATATATATATTCTAAAAATCTCCCTTCTGGCCAGGAAGTAGGCTTTTAAGTGCTCAAAGGAGGTTTCAGTCGAGCTATGTTGGTAATATAGCTCGACGAGTGCGTGATGCTGATGAAGCTAGTGAAGTTGCTCATCTTAAAGAGCTTTACCATCGAAATGATCCTGAATCGGTGATTAGATTATTTGAAAGTCAGCCATCATTACAACACAACTCATCTGCGGTATCTGAATATGTCAAGGCATTAGTGAAAGTTGACAGGCTGGATGGAAGTGAACTTCTCAAGACTTTACAAAGAGGTTGGAAGGAACAGAGACTCACTTCATTTTTGTTACTTGCTGTAGTTATATCATGTGTCTTAAACCTCCAACTTCTTCTTTGTTGGCAATTAGAATTTGGATTTAACCAACTACAAATTGCTGGATCTTATCTTTAGTCATCTTTGGAATTAATATCATATGGATCCTTCTCACACATGCTTTCACATTTAATAATGATATGGTACCTAAATTGGAATACTAAAAAGACATTTACGTTACTGATTGGTGTGAACAGATTTCAGTTTTGGATCATTATCAATCTATATTTGACATCCTTAATATTTTCTGATTGAATTTAGCAATTAGTAAAAATGTATTTGATTTTTAGGTATTTCAAACGCATCTAGGGAAGAAGAAGGCATTGGTGCCCTTTCAGCTTTCAGGAATGCTGGAAAATCTGTCAAAGAAGGTGTTCTTGGAACTGCAAATGCTCCCATTCATATGGTGGCTACAGAAGGAGGACATTTCAAAGAGCAGCTATGGCGAACTATTCGCCTTATTTTATTAGCCTTTCTCTTGATCTCTGCTGTAGGGGCACTTATTGAAGATAGAGGAATCAGTAAAGGTGAATAACTTTCTAATGATATTTACATGCTTTCATATCTTCATGTTGATTTGAATAAAATTGATAAAAAATATACTTGCTTATCTATACTTTCTAGGGCTTGGCCTGAACGAGGAGGTGCAGCCTACCATGGAGTCAAACACAAAATTTAATGATGTCAAAGGTGTTGATGAGGCAAAGGCAGAACTTGAAGAAATTGTTCACTATCTTCGTGACCCAAAGGTAAATTCATTTAGATTATGTTGGGTAATCTACTGGTTGCATGGTCAATATATGAGACCTTTTACGTGTTAATTAGGATCTGTTGGTTTCCCTCGTTGTAGCGCTTTACTCGACTTGGGGGCAAACTCCCAAAAGGTGTTTTACTTGTTGGCCCCCCAGGCACAGGCAAGACAATGTTAGCAAGAGCTATTGCTGGAGAAGCTGGGGTGCCGTTCTTTTCATGCAGTGGCAGTGAGTTTGAAGAGATGTTTGTTGGTGTTGGAGCTAGGAGAGTGAGGGATTTATTTTCTGCTGCAAAGAAGCGGTCACCCTGCATTATCTTCATCGATGAGATTGATGCCATTGGTGGGAGTCGGAACCCAAAGGACCAACAATACATGAAAATGACTCTCAATCAGTTATTGGTTGAACTTGATGGCTTTAAACAAAATGAAGGAATAATTGTAATTGCAGCAACCAATTTTCCCGAGTCATTGGATAAGGCGTTGGTGAGACCTGGGCGGTTTGATCGACACATTATTGTGCCTAATCCAGATGTTGAAGGAAGACGACAAATTTTGGAGTCTCATATGTTGAAGGTAACCTTTTTTCTGTTGACTAGGAGACTCAATATCTATTAGTTGAAAGACAGTCATAGTATACTTTGTTCCATTTGCTGGAAGGTCTTTTTTGCATTATCTATAAGTAAAATTATAGAACCAGCTCCATCTCAATTGTAAGTAAATGCTCTGTTAGTAACATTGCAATTTCATGGTGCATATGATTAAGGCTATAAAAGGCAGTTGCATTTTACTTGAATTTTCTTCTGGACACTTCCCTACCTGTAGAGTCCTATTCATGATTTTGATAAGCCCCGGCCACCACCCGGATAGATATTGTCTGCTTTGGGCTCAGGCCCGCACGGGTTTGTTCTCGACTCAGCTCACGCGCGCTGAGTCAAAACGCGTCTATTAGGGAGGGAGGGCCAGCACTTATAACCCAGCCCTCATCACTTCCACCATCCGATGTGGTACTAAGGGTCTCCTGGCTCATTAGGCCTAACCCAATAGTCCACCTCGATCACGGGGCCCAGTCCGATCACCCGGCACTGGTATTCCACCATCGGACCATGGGGTGGCTCTGATACCAAATGATAAGCCCCGGCCACCACCCTGATAGATATTGTCCGCTTTGGGCCCAGGCTCGCACGGGTTTGTTCTCGACTCAGCTCACGCGAGCTGAGTCAAAACGCGTCTATCAGGGAGGGAGGGCCAGCACTTATGACCCAGCCCTCATCACTCCCACCATCCGATGTGGTACTAAGGGTTTCCTGGCTCACCAGACCTAACCCAATAGTCCACCCCGATCACGAGGCCCAGTCCGGTCACCCGGCACTGGTATTTCGATCGCGTGAGCTGAGTCGAGAACAAACTCGTGCGGGCCTGGGCCCAAAGCGGACAATATCTATCAGGGTGGTGGCCGGGGCTTATCATTTGGTATCAAAGCCAGCCCACGGTCCGATGGTGGAATACCAGTGCCGGTGACCGGATTGGGCCCCGTGATCGGAGTGGACTATTGGGTTAGGCCTGGTGAGCCAGGAGACCCTTAGTACCACATCGGATGGTGGGAGTGATGAGGGCTGAGTTATAAGTGCTGGCCCTCCCTCCCTAATAGACGCGATTTGACTCAGCGCGCATGAGCTGAGTCGAGAACAAACCCGTGCGGGCCTGAGCCCAAAGCGGACAATATCTATCAGGGTGGTGGCCGGGGCTTATTAGATTTCAACTCATATATTGTTTTGTGTTATAGAGGCTGCTGAAATCGTACCAATTACCTTTTAGTCTAGTCTGTAATTGCTGTCTGGATCTTTGGGTTCGATGCAACTCATACCCTGGAATGAAACTATGATTTTTGTTTGAAACTAATGTCAGTTCAAGATTGTTTGTAACACTGAGATTGACCATGATTTTTTTTTTCGTCTCGGTAAGTGAGAATGGGTTTGAAATTGTTAACTGGTTGTATAGTTCTTATTTTTGTTGTTGCTCTCCTAGAGATGTCATTCTTGTTCTTAATTCGTTGTGGTTACATTTTTATTTCTTTTTCCCTATTATCAACCCAGCTCTTCACATGCTTCTTAGATTTTGTTGGGTGATACTGTTTGAAATTTTATAGATTACAGAGATTTTGATTGAAGGTTAACATTGTTGATGCTATCATCACACTACTTTGACAGGTCCTGAAGGGCGATGATGTTGACATGATGATCATTGCAAGAGGAACTCCTGGTTTTTCAGGTGCTGATTTAGCAAACTTAGTGAACGTAGCGGCGCTGAAGGCAGCCATGGACGGTGCAAAAGCGGTGACCATGGCCGATCTGGAATATGCAAAGGACAAGATTATGATGGGAAGTGAACGCAAGTCGGCCGTTATTTCAGACGAGTCACGAAAGTTGACGGCTTTCCACGAGGGTGGCCATGCCCTTGTCGCTATTCATACAGTTGGAGCACACCCAGTGCACAAGGCAACAATAGTGCCCAGAGGGATGGCTCTCGGCATGGTTGCACAATTGCCTGAAAAGGATGAGACGAGTGTTTCCCGAAAGCAGATGCTGGCTCGGCTTGATGTTTGCATGGGAGGAAGAGCTGCAGAGGAGCTCATCTTTGGAGAAAGTGAAGTTACTTCGGGTGCATCATCTGACCTTCAGCAGGCAACCTCACTTGCTAGAGCGATGGTCACAAAGTACGGAATGAGCAAAGAAGTGGGCATGGTTTCTCACAACTACAATGACAATGGAAAAAGCATGAGCACAGAGACGAGGCTTCTAATCGAGAAAGAAGTGAGGCAGTTCTTGGAAACAGCTTACAACAATGCGAAAAACATCCTCATAACCCATAGCAAGGAGCATCACGCCCTTGCCAATGCCTTGCTCGAGCACGAAACTCTCTCGGGCAGTCAGATTCTGGCATTACTTGAACAGGTGAACTCTCAGCAAAAGCAGCAACCACATCAGCAGCCGATAGTTGCCACACAGAGCAGCTCACAGTCGAATCCAGTGCCGCCCTCCACCTCGAGTCCGGCTTCATCTGCTGCAGCCGCCGCTGCCGCTGCAGCCGCCGCTGCAACTGCTGCCGCCAAAGCTAAAGGCATAGCTCCGGTGGGATCTTAGGGCAGAAGAGAGTATTACTTGCTGATTCAATGTGCAGATAGATAGATTACTTGACAGCCATGAGGAAATGGTCAGACTGTTGCTGGCACTGAAGTCTGTATCGTTGTTGAGTGAAAAACTGAGGAAGAAAGAAATGACAGTCATTGAAGCTGTTGTATTTATGTTCCATTAGATTGTCCATTGCTTTCAAAATTTTCTTGCCTCACTTATTCGAGTTCTAGTGTGATGAATAAAAGATGGAGTATTGTGTATTTCTCCCTGGTAAATGTCACTGATGAGACCTACCCATTTGATGGTGGGTTCTCTATTTCCAAGTGAGACTCGGTCATGTTTTTGCATCTTATTCTTGCGCCTCTCTTTCTACGCGGTGTCTAATTCACTGGACCGCAGAGAATGCTCTGTTGTTTGGTCAATTTCGAGTAGATGTTTGTAGACGACTCATAGGAAAGTGAGATTTCACCAGACGGAGAGTGAGATTCATGCGATTATGTCCTCAATCGTGAAGTTCGCTTGATACCCCGCTTTCTTTCTCTACATATCTTTGTATAGTCCCTTGCATTTCTGGCGGCGATGGTATTCTGAAAATTAATGGACGAGTAGATTAGGTAATAGCTTCACGATAAAGATCAAGCGATCTCAATCATAGTTCGCTGTTCCTTCCCAACTACGCACGAAACAGCTAGGCGATTCTATGACGGTGAAGCAGCCGCAACCGGCACCGGAAGAGCGACTCCGACTGTCTCGTGAGCCTTTTTTCTTATCCTTTTTCGAGTATCAAAATCCATTTCGTCGTAGTTTCTAAACGGTTCGAAAGTCCTTCACCGTGCCCACTCGACGAATTTCCTATATTGGCTTTTCCGACTGACGAACTCTTGAATACTGCACTATGATAACTAACGAGAATGATAAATGCCCGGTTTTTTTATTCATATCTTCTACCTATCAGATTGGCAGATGCGTGTGAATGATGAATCATGTGTTGATCATCGCTTTGGCATGTAGTTCAGCAAGTCTTATTGTTGCTAGGTTTTGAAAATCTCCTCGAAATGATAAGGTTAAAGGTTTGCTTGTGATATACATTAAGACTCAACAAATTAGGATGTTTATTGGCTTTTCTCTCACAGTTTCTAGTAATTTCAGTACTAGGTTAGCTCAAAAACCATACTTTGAAATGGTAATGTTGAGTCGATGTGATTATCTATGGCTGGCCTGCTCCTCCAGTTTCTCCAGTGACTATGGAGTCAATAGATTTTATTTTCACATTATAGTTTGAACAATTTTTGTCTGGAATCAGATGCATCTTCCGTTTTCTCTTTCTATTTGCAGCAACTCAGAATCGCAGAGTTGCGATAGAGAACAAATATGGAGAGAAGCTCGTAGGAATATTGCGAGACACAGGTTCGAAAGAGCTTGCCATCTTGTGCCATGGATTTAGATCCTCAAAGGTTGATGATTCCTTGTTTCTAAGCATTGTTTTGGGTATTTCAGATTGTAGTTTTACAAGGCATATGAAAGATAATTGCAGTGAATTTTATTGAAGACGGAATTTATGGGTAACTATAGCTTGTGCTAAAGCATTTCCAATAACCCATAATTCGATGGTTTATAATTTCTGTAACTCGCACGGACTTTATACGGTGACAATTATTAAGCTATGTTAGTTATAGAGTGATATCATCCAAAATTGATGTCAAGATAAACCGTATCGACTTTTTTAGTTTTGGGTCATAATTAGCTGTTGATTTGCCTCTCTTCTTTTCTTTTCTATTATTAAATCTCAAGTTACATTATGAAGGAAGACATCCCCATGGTGAATCTCGCTGCTGCATTTGAAAAAGAAGGGATTAGTGCTTTCCATTTTGACTTTGCTGGAAATGGGTAAGCATTTGGGTGAAGAAAGGGTGCAGGCTTTTGATTTTTATTTTATTTTATTTTGCAAGATTAGAAACTAAATTTAACATTCAAGATGTGCTTTGCATTACAGGATTATTAATTCAGAACTCTGTAATTTCTGAAGACGAATAACTATTTTGCAGAGACCACTTGAAGCTAGCATAATTGATAATTTGCTGCAGCTGGTTTGATTTTCTTTTTCTTTCAGGGAAAGTGAAGGTTCGTTTCAATATGGTAATTATCGCAGAGAATCTGATGATTTGAAAGCCGTAGTCCAGTTTTTCCGAAAGGAGAAATACATCATAACTGCTATGATTGGGCACAGTAAAGGTCTTCTCACCTTTTGAACTTAATATGTTATTGTTTTTTGAGTAAGAAATTTGACTACTTAACAAGGACATTGAAAAATTACTGAAAAATGCCGAACGTGGGTTAGCGGGCGAAACCTGGTTCGTGAAGATCAAAGTAATAGGTTAACCCTTTTTGCAGTGTAACCCTTAACACCCCTAGAAAATATCGACCTTCGCAATAATGATCCTAAGATCTAAAATTTTGGTAATCCTCAAGTATTGCTTCTTAGATCCTTTGACCATTGGATCGGAATCCAGATTCTTCACTTCAATCTGGCTTTTAGTAGATCCTTAAAATTTTGTTAACGCCCCGGAGATCACTAATCAATTTTTTAATTGGTTAATTTAACATATTAACACTTTTCCTTGCAGGAGGAAATGTGGTGCTTTTGTATGCTTCGAGGTATAATGATATTCATACGGTAGTCAATATATCTGGCCGTTTTAATCTCGAAAGGGGCATTGAAGGTCGTTTGGGTAAAGATTTTCTTCAAAGAATCAAGAAAAATGGGTTTATTGATGTGAAGGATAGAAGAGGTACACAATTTGATGTGCCTGCCTTGCAATTGTTCATATCCTCGTTCCTTCACTCTCACATTATTGCTTGAAAATTTCTCACTGTGCCTAGCTGTTTACTTTTAATTCCTAATCGGAGGCCGAGAATGTAGTTATCCCGTCCTGAAATACATCTCTAGGATTGGAGAAAGTAAGATCATAGCGTTGCTTTTTAAAAATAATAACAACCCATCTTTCTCCCTCCTTTATTTATAGGGAAGTTTGAGTATCGTGTCACAGAAGAAAGTCTGACGGACCGACTCACAACCGATACGCGCGCAGCCTGTCATTTCATTCATCAAGACTGCAGGTTAGAACTCTCAACCCCTTGACCGGATTGTGGCTCAATGTAAAAACGCTTGAAGTATGGTTGCTTGATCTAATCAACCACCATACTTTCTGCTGTCTATGTGCTCCTGTCTTGCATGTTTCCAATCTTGATGTTTTGAATCTCAGGGTGTTGACAGTTCATGGATCCATGGATAAGATTGTACCAGTTGAAGATGGCATGGAGTTTTCGAGATCAATAAGCAATCACAAACTGTGCATCATCGAAGGAGCAGATCACCATTATACATCACATCAACAGGAGTTGGCTTCAGCGGTAGTGAGCTTCGTAAACAGATACCATCATAAACTTGATGCCAGAATGTGAAAAACTTGCGTTAAACAAAATTCCCACATGCGAACACAAGCAGATACCATCATAAGACTGGAATCATGGGAATAAAATGTTGGTTAAGTTGTCGAAGAATCAAAACCCGACACACAATCCAGGCCTAAATATCAAAAAGTAGGCCGAATTGGGCAGCTGCGCTTAAATGGAGGCGTCTGTTTTGATTTTAATCACCACAAATCCAACTCCCATGGCCAAATAAGTTAAAGAGGAAAATGAAAGAAAGTGGTAGCCATGTTTCCCTGATCAACCAAGTGCTTATTTCTTATTTAAAAGATTCTACTTGTAAATAATATCCACATACATTGCGTCCAATTATTATTTAAGTTAAGAGTTCATCCTTCATATTTTACCACCATCTTAATCTTAGTGCCCACCTAATAATTTATTTCCAACTTGTCACGTGTAATACGAGAGTGCCCCAACCCCATATTGCTTTTCTGTAATTCAGGTGAAGATGAAGGATTTAACACATGTTAACAATTTAGCCCTTCTTCTTTGATGGGTTCACACAAGGACCCTGTATTGTTTTTCTGTTTTCTCGTTTTTGCCCAGGCTCCAGTCCTCGTACCTCCGTTTCCAAACAAGTACTACCAAAATCACAGAAGATTACTCCACAGTGGAAGCAAAGGAAGTCATTTCAACTTGAATACAAAAGTTTCTCCCCCCGCTCCCTCAGCATATTCCCTTTCTGTCTTCGTCACCGTTTCCTACACCTCCTCCCTTTCTCTCACCGCCGAAAGGGTGAGAAAGAGAGGGGGAGACGGTATAAGTATCTTCCCTCAGAATCCAATCTTTATTCACACTTCGATTCAATGGCGGAGGAGTCTGAGTCCAGGCACATTTCGCTCGAGGAGCTCGGAAAACACAACACTCCCGGAGATCTGTGGATCTCTATACACGGCAAGATCTACGACGTTTCCGATTGGGTCAAAGACCATCCCGGCGGTGAGCTTCCTCTCCTCAGCCTCGCTGGCCAAGAGGTAACTGACGCTTTTCTTGCTTACCATCCTCGCTCTGCATGGCGTTATTTGGGGAAATTCTTTACTGGATTTTACCTCAAAGACTCCTCTGTCTCAGAGGCCTCCGACGACTACAGAAAACTCGTCGCCGAGTTCTCTAAATTAGGTTTATTTGAAAAGAAGGGCCATGTGACTCTTTTCACCCTAATTACCATAGTCGTTTTGTTCTCTGTGAGTGTTTATGGAGTTTTGTGCTCTGATAACACTTTAGTGCATCTCGCTAGTGGTGGACTAATGGGACTCGTCTGGATTCAAAGTGGCTGGATTGGACACGATTCCGGCCATTACCAGGTTATGAACAGCTCTAGATTCAATCGATTTGCGCAGCTTCTCTCTGGCAATTGTCTTGCCGGAATAAGCATCGCATGGTGGAAGTGGAATCACAATGCTCATCACATTGCTTGTAACAGCCTTGATTTCGATCCGGATCTTCAGCACATGCCTATTTTCGCTGTTTCTTCTAAATTTTTCAGTTCTTTAACATCTTACTTCTATGAGAGGAAGATGGATTTCGACTCTGTCTCCAGATTCTTGGTCAGTAACCAGCACTGGACCTTTTATCCTATCATGTGTTTTGCTAGAGTTAATCTCTTTGCTCAATCAATTCTGCTGTTGTCGTCTAAACGAAGAGTAGCCAATAGAGGTCAGGAAATTCTAGGGCTCCTCGTGTTTTGGATTTGGTACCCTCTTCTTGTTTCATGCTTGCCCAACTTCAGGGAAAGAATACTGTTTGTGATTGCCAGTTTTGCTGTTACTGGAATTCAGCATGTTCAGTTCTGTTTGAATCATTTCTCTTCCATTGTTTATGTTGGTCCGCCCAGTGGAAATAACTGGCCTGAAAAGCAGACTTCTGGTACTCTGGATATAAGCTGTTCGCCATGGATGGACTGGTTTCATGGTGGGCTGCAGTTTCAGATAGAGCACCATCTGTTTCCTCGAATGCCTCGATGTCAGCTGAGGAAGATCTCGCCATTGGTGAAGGAGCTTTGCAGAAAACACAATCTGCCTTACGATTGTGTGTCTTTTTGGACGGCCAATTTAAGAACTTTGAAAACCCTTTATTCTGCAGCTCTGCAGGCTCGTGATCTTGGCAACCCAGTTCCAAAAAATCTTGTCTGGGAAGCTCTAAACACCCATGGATGAAATGAAGGGAGGTATAGAAGTCGAAGTTTGTTTGATTGAAATTTGTTTTTTCATCTCGTCTGAAGTTTAGTTTTTTGTTGGGATATACCATCTACTTTCATTTCCTTAGTTTGATTTGTATTGAAAGCTTGCTGGAAGATGGAGTTTGAATTCGAATTTGTCGTTAGATTCGTTGTCTAATACTCTAAAATGTGAAACTCCATTGCAATCATCTGCAGCTTGAGCTTGGAGTAGAGAAAAAAACATTATCTCTGAAATAGCTCTGGCAATTATGTGTGTTAGATTGAAGATTGCCAGATCCAGGGAAAGAACAGAAGATGATAAAGTTATGTTTTTTTTTTTTATTCTTAATATAATTTAAAAAAAAAAAAAAAAAGGAAATGGACGACAACTGTGTTCTACAAATCCAGGCATCTACCCACGTTCACCCAACCATGACTTTCTATTTTCGGAGAATAATCTAATTTTATTCGCGAATATGATAATTATGATGTATTAATAAATTAATGGCATGTGAAAGCTTGATAGGAGAAGATTTTTTAATGATTATAACGTGCTAGTGATGACTATATAATTTAATGGTGGAAAATTGCAGAAGAATTAATGGTGATTGCTTGAAGATAGCTGTAACATTGAACATGGATGTAGTAGTTACAGTTGATCGGAAAATAAAAAACAGAGGTGATAATTCTGGAAGCCATAACTAATCCGGTCAAATTAAATTCTCCATTTCCAAATCTTGACTCTCAGACCTGTTTCACACTCCGCCTCCGAAACTGAAGCCGCCGACGTCGAGTTACCTTTTGGTATTTCCGCCTTTATCCCTTCGCACGTTACTCTCAGATCCAACTTCTTGCTCTTCAGCTTTCCCATCTTCACCTTCACCTTCGTCTCCATCTCAATTCTCAGGCTGATTCCGCCTTTTTTCCTCAGCTGTGAACGAAAAGACGTTGCTGAATTGTCGTCCAGATCTTCAGACCCTGTGAGTATGGATCGAAAATGACTCTCGCTCTTTGGCTCGCTGTTGAAGCCTGCAACAGAACCGTTGGTGACGAAGACGGAGCCGGAGAAGCACGACAGAGAAAAGGAGTCGTAGAAGAAGGAGAGGTGAGAATTGGGGTTGTGAGAGGAGAAAGTGAGGTTGAGGAGGGAGGAGAGGTGAGAGGATGACGAGTCGGAATCGGATGTGAGATTGAGTCTAGCAATACGAAGAGAAGAAATAGAGAATTGAGGTCGATGAGGACGGTACAATAAATAAATCGAAATTCCGGCAATGGCAACGAGGAGAATCAGGACTAAGACAACAAGGACAGTCCAGAAACAACAGCGACAACAGAAACCGCGACGGCTCCGGCGTTCATTCCGGCGGTGCTGGTAGTGAGGCTGGGGACGGTAAGGGTTGCGCAGCCCAGGTTTAGTGGTAGTTATGGCGGCCGAACCGTTGGGAGGATTGTCGGCGCCATTAATGGATGGTTTGGCAGAGGAGTGGTCTTTGTCACTCATATTTGCTTGCGTTATGAAAAATGACCGACGAAGCAGATTGCAGTTGCAGATGAAGCAAGTAAAGGGCAGCAGCCAGCAAGTGCTTTCTTAGAATGCAAATGTGGGGTCCACTACTCTCTATCTGTAAATTTCCTCAATCAGGTATGGGGAAGATCCGGGGAGTAATAATGATGAAATCAGGCTTTGTTTTTGCTAATCTCGCGATTAATCATTTGATTAACTTACTCCCTGCATTTCAGTAGTTGAAAATGAGCAAGAGGAAGTGCGATGCGATTGGGTTAAGGTCACTAATCCCACAATTATCTGGACAAAGAGTGTGAGATGGGCTGCTACACCCACATGAGAGTTCCTGAAAGTTTGGACCACCGACAGCTTTAGAAGGTAGGTTATATTGAATTAGTCCTTTTGAAAATATATATATATATATATATCTGGATTAGGACGAAATATCTGACTGGATCTTATATTAATTGTGTTTACCAACCCCTACCCAATAGGCTTTCACCACGTGCAAGTGGCTATAAGATGCTAGCTCCCCCCCCCCCTCAATGTACGGAATCTCTAAGAAATGGGGTAATCTTCATTTGGTACACTGAGGAGATGTCAGAAAAGGCAAAGATCAAACGCATTACTAAATAATTGATTCATCCAATCCAAAGTACAACACACGGAAAAGATGATGACGATGGCTGCATCTTTCCTCATTACATTATTAGCCAAGAGATTGACAATGGCGTTTCTCATTCCCTCACTAATCATTTCCTTGTACCTAATTATAGAGTCCATCCTCTGCAACTTCAATTGATGCTTTAATTTGTTGATCAAGTCGTCGGCTTTTGCATCTACCTCCTCGTCCACCTCCATCGCTTTTGCCTTCCTCTCCTTTACACTCTCTGCCCGACCACTCTTTCTCTCCCCGATATCTTCTTCTGCCAACTGCGAGAATGCCGATTTCTTCATCTTCCTCGCTACCATAATTGGAATTTTTCCGCTCCCGTTTGAGTGGCTAAAAATCTCATCAGATGTCTGTTTTTCTTCTTCTCTCTCTCCTCCGTGTTCAAATCCGCCGGATTGTTCAAAATCGTAGCCTTCGCCGGAATTGTATAAATTGGGGTCTTCGGAGAAATAATCCTCGAGATTAAAGGATTTCATCCTCAGCAGCACAGGAGGAGATCTATCAACTTTGGGCTGCTCTTCCTGCTGTTCACCAGGTCGTTTAAAATGGAAATGTAAGTTTGATTGGGGGGGTTTCTGAAGCGCAGAAACAGGTTGTTGAGACGGGTAGGAGGAAATGGATTTGAGAGTATGCAGTAGGGGTTGAGGTTGGTGAGTTTCAGGGCCATTTGGTTGGGGTTTCTGGGAGGCTAGGGACGAGGAAGTGATAGCAATGGTGCATATTATCAGATTGAGGACGATGAAGAGGACTGTGGGAGTGAACCAGGTGTTCACTGAAGCCCACATGGAAGGTAAGGAAGACGAGGAGGCTTCTTCAAACATGGAGTTACTGTTCTGGTGTTGCCCGGTGAGAAAGTAAGAGATGAGATGCTTATATTTTCTCTGACTAAGAAAATCATCTAAAATATGAAAATTTAGATGAGAATACATATTTTATTAATTAATAAAAATTATTAAATAATAGAAAAGAGCTAAAACGAGGAGATGTGATTGGTGGGTGAGGAAAGAACAAAACTTGAGATGTGGGTTACTATAACCTGAGGTTGTGGTTGGTATTATTTAATAAAAGTGAATCGACAGTGACGGGACACCTATTCTCAATTTGGAACGGCGTCGTTTCAATTTCTTTTTTATATAAATTAAATACTAGGTTATGGTTAATTTGGTTCTAACTTTATTTAGAATTATAGATATATGATTGTTGTAAGAACCAAATTGGGACATGTCGTACGCTAGATCGAGAAATGATTTAGCATAAAGTGACACGTCGTAGTGCAGGGTGGGTAAGGTAATGCATTAAGAACACTCCACTACCTAAGCGCCAATGATTGGCAAAATACTAAAACATAAATCTTTTGTCAGTTTTTTCCTGGTCAAAACTCACTAGATTCTCCACTTACTTGCAAATTTAGAAATATTCATCAATTTAAATTTTTTATGTAGCCATACAATGATTTGATCAAGTACTCATTCAACTCCACAAAATTTGCTTCTAATATTCAAAAGAAAAATTATCAAAACAAATTTTATAGTTTGTCATCAACAATCATGCAAACCTTAAAATTTTTTTGCGTATAACTCAAATCTCCAACTATGAAAAATAAACAATACAAACATTCCTTTTATGTTTTCCGTCAAAAAACACAAAGACAAACACCGCACTCACGTTTTCCTCTTAGAAAATGTCATTGACGTCATCTGAATCTCCAACGGACGTCTAAGGATCAACCTTGATAGTCTTTCAAAGATGAGGGACGCGCAACGTTTTTCGTCGATTATCGATTATTCATGACGAGATTATTCGTTGATTAAAATTTAATTTAATTTTATTATCTGTCGAATACGCTACTACCAAAAACAAAACTAGGGTGAGACTTGAAACTTAGTTTCAATCACGAAATAAGATGTATGGAAAAGCTTGCACTATCATTTTCATAGCAATTTCTCTTACAGTTTACAGTCTAAGCTTGGGGACGTCCGTCATAAGCTAAGGGACGTCCTTCTTAAGCGAGGGACGTCCATAGTTGGCTGAGGGACGTTCGTTTTAAGCTGGTGATAACGTCGTTTTTTGATAATTCATCCTCAACGTCCATCGTAAGCTGTGGGATGTCCGTTTTAAGCTGAGAGACGCTTCGTTGTGGCTTAAGGATGTTTGTTGTGGGCTTAGTGACATCTGTCATAAGTTGAGAGACGTCCATTTTAAGTAAGAAATGTCTGTTGTTAGCTGAGGGACGTCCGTCTTAAGCTGGGGATGACATCGTTTTCAATACTCTATCCTGAACGCCCATTTCCAGCGAATGATGTCCCTTAACTTTGAAAGACATCCGATTCGTTCATCCAACGGTCAACAACCTTCGTCTACGACTCTGCTCCCATTTAAAATAGTGTGTGTCTTGCACGTGACTTCCTTCAATATAATGTTCACAAGTGTCTTTCTTTGGTCCATCATGATCGTCCATCCTTATTGAGAACCGTTTTGTAACATCCCAGTTTTCTTACAATTTAAAACTTATGATTTTGAAGACTTTTTCTTTTTAAATTACAATGGAAGACTTTTCATTTGAAAACTAGCTTAAATAAGAAGTGCATAGATAAACTTTTTTTCGTTAAACCGTTTATTATTTAAAAACATGTCATAATTTAAAGCTTTATAACTTTAAAACATTTACAACAGCGGAATACTTGTATTTACAAAGACAAAGGAATTAAAACACTAAAAAACTTTCTTAATAAAACAAAATACTACAATTAAGGTTCACTTTCTTTAAAAGCATTATTACCAATCATTACGTTTCCTCTTTAAGCTTTTAGCCTAACTAGCCACCAAGCCCGCAACGTACAAATGTCTCATCAACTACTTCTATCCTCGATACTATTCATACTTACATCACAAGACTTAACTATGAGCCTAAAACTCAGTAAGCGATATAAAAATAAAAGTGTTCATGCAATGCTCTTTAAAACACATACAGTTTTCGATGTTTATTATTCCATTACTCTTTATAAAACGGTGATGAACTTTATACTATAACAGTAAACTTACTTATTTATAAAAACAGTAATGAACTTAAATCACAATGAACTTTATACTTAGTGAACGTGTATTCTGGCGGTGAACTTGTACCTTACTGGTGAACTTAAAGCAGGTCGGTGAACTTATACCGCAACGGTAAACTTGTATCATGATTGTGAACTTATTCCATCATAATGAACTTAAACCATTTCCTTTCTTTTCAATAACTCAAGAATGAGCGGTGAACTTCAACCTAACTCAGACCCCCTTTTATTTTTTTTAAATATCTCTTTTATTACATCTCTTTTATATAAAATCTATGTATGAGAAATTCATTTTTGTTTTAGAAAACAATGATGCATGAATGCAAGTACAATTCTATTTAACACGTCCATCTACCGTATTCTCTTGATTCCTAACTAAGGAAATGAACTTAAATCTAATAAACATACAATTAACATCAAGCAACAATCAACAATACATCTATAAAATAACAACATAACCTAATCATCTAGTAAATGCAAATATCAAACAAACTCTAATTCTCGTGATGTAGGTCCTTTCAGACAAAATACATGCAGTACCACTTACCTGTAGTTCTTAGCTTTAAAGAGTTAGCACTTAAAGTTTTTTCTCCTAAATACCAATTCATTAGTAAACAACAACTTATTAAACGAAGTGAAATAACCATCAACCCAAATCTTGACAAACTAATTTCTCCAACGGTGTACAACTTCTCTAACACGTCCAACAGAATAATACTTTAAAGAATAATATCTCAACCAGTAGAGTATAATTTCCAACCACTTCCACATTCATTTAAAGAAGTAGTATGTAATCATAACAACCTTACATATGTTAGAATCAGTTTAAACATAAATACTACATCAACCTAGTAGTGTACCCTATTTTCCAAAATATACCCATTCATATGCAATAACATTTCCATACTACTAGCAGAGTACAAACAACTTCTTCAATATAATCCAAATCATCAGTTTATTCTTATTTAATAATAATCCACAGAATTTAAATCTTAACCAATTGAATATAACCATGATTATTAAACTAAACATCATAATTTCATTGACAACAAATCCTATAATTTTGCCGAGAACAAGTCAACAAATAACATGCTGATATCATAATCAAAATCCAACTTAACAGCAACAAATGACACCAACCATCCCATACAATAAATCCTTTAAGAAAACATGAGTGAAGATCGAATTACCTGAATAATCACAAATAATAACTTGCCTCTGAAATCTTCCTCCATTTCTCACACTCCTATTTCTCACAGACAAACTCATCCTCAAATCTTCACAGCCATGCACTCACTCTATGTCTGTTCCTCAAACTTCAGAACTCCTACAACCTTCTCTCCTTTTGGTTTCCCTTCAAATTCCAGAACCTCATGACCTCACTTTTTTCCATTTCCAGTTCCTCTCGTCTCTATTTATATGCCACCTTCAGCGACCAAATGAAGGTGGAAGGCCAAAGGAGAAGGATACCAGATCATCTACAAAGCTTCAAATGATTAATCTTTCCATTTCTAGGTGACGACTTGCATTTCCAAATGACTTTCCAGATTTCCGGTCGATCGATTCCCTTTGGACAATTGACTGCCAATCCATATTTTACAACTCAATGAATTGCCGGTCGATCGATTCTTTTTGGATGATCGACTGATAATCAGAAATTCTCACTTCAGAGAATCGATTCTCTTCGAACGATCGACCGATAATCATTAGTTAATATTTTCCTGCCTTCAGAGATCAACCGTTAACTTCCTCACGATCAACCACAATATTATTTCTTCTTCTCCAAACCAATATATTCCAATTTAAAAAATTCCAATAAATAAATAATATATATATATATATATATATTCATAGTAAAATACAATATTCCAAATCATCCAAACTATCCTTAATTTATCCTTTTATACATAAAGGTATATATTGTCCAAAATTCCTCCTTCACATTATTCTTTACTAAACCCAATATACCCATAATTGTTAACAACCTTATTATTTTCAACCTTACTATATCTAAATAAATTTTACCAATACCTTAAATAAAAGCTTTCACCCATCACCTCCAATTTCACTGACTATCAATCACTAATACAATTCTAATATCATCATATTTAACAACAAATATCATCAAACAATTCTCCAATAATCTTAATATTTCCTTAAGCAACTTATGAACACAATTCGGGGTATCATAATTCACTTCTTCCAAATACGTTTCTTTTGACCAATATCTTCAATTTGTCTCATTCAGCTCCTGACATCCCAAAAATCATCTCTTAGGCCTTGTGCTTAGCTCTACAAAAATTTAGGATATTACATGTGTGTCCCTTCATCTAACGGTCATGAACCTTTGTCTGCCAGCGCCTTTCCGTCACGACGTCCCTTCATAATACTTATGGCAAAGCAATCTCATCAATTTATGGAGAGACTGAGAAGCAAAAGAGTCGACTGATACAAGGTTAAACAACCTACAGGCAATGCAAAAAAATGCAAGTGACAAACTAAGTTCAATGAATTATAGCTGTAATGTGGTAAAAACAGTTGCTAATTTGTTTTCCAATGATAGTAACCGCTCCATGGACTATGATGATATTGATTTTCTCTCTCTTAGTCAGATACTCTCCCAAAAACATAGGGGAAGAACGACCATTCGAAACGGACATTCGTACTGCTTTTGAGAAAATCTGGATCAACCTTGGACGTCTCTCGTGGTTGAAGGACATCTGTTGTTGATCCTTGGACATCGCTGTAACGTCCCTAAGTGCTCCAAGTATAATATTGTCCGCTTTGGGCTGAAGCTCACACGGTTTTGTTCTTGGGGTTTGCCCAAAATGCGTTGTCCTAGGTTGGGAGAAGAACCCTACTTATAAGCCATGTATTTTCCACTTTCCCAAGTGATGTGAGATTGTGCACCCCTACTAATATAGGCTGGACCCACACCTAGGACATTCCTAGCCTTCATAGGGAGGACTGCAACAATCTCCCTCCTTGGAGACTCGACGAGTAATGACCCGAATTTTTCTTCCTTTGAAAATCGCGTGAAATTTAAAATTTTTATTTTTTTTATAAAACAGTAGAAAACCTTTTAAATTGTGATAAGAATTCTTTTCTAAAAATTGGATCGCTAAAAATCCTTTTCTTAAATTCTTTACTTCAATTGTTATAAACAGTGGAAAACTATAATTATAAAATTATTATTTTTTTTCTGAAAATGTAATGGAAGCATAAATAAGTCATTTAAAGACAATAACAACTATTTACATTATTGTTTTCAAAACCATTTTCTCTTTTACGTCTTTTAGCCTAGCCAGCCACAACATCTGCACGTGCAAATCCTTCATCAACTGCTCCTCGAAAGAGTATCAGTGTCATTACCATCACCTACACCACGAAGCAAATATGAGTTAACACCCAACAAGAAAGGAGATGCAAAACAATGTATGCTTGTAACTGATTATGTCATAATGGAATCTACCCAAATTGTTCTTTACTCAAGATTACACATAACATTAACTCATACATTGAGTTGGGACATCGGAGGTTTCGTCGCAGGGAGAATGGCCGCTAGTCGGCATCTAACCCTTGGGTAGACAGGCTCTCGCGACCCAACAAGGGAAGGGCATAATCTCAAGTTTACCCGATTACGATCTGAACCACCTCCTCAACCTCCAATTCCCTTGCTTTCATTTACTTTATCCATTTTTCCTCTCATAATGCATATGATACCAACCCAACGTGACATTTCTAATTGTTTCTATTATCATGATACATGTCAATGTAAAGCAATAATCACATCAATATAAAAGTAGGAAACAAGGAAAATCTACTAACATGCTATACATGGCAACATATTCTAAAAAATGTTTGGCAATTAAAGGAAACAACAACTATATAGACATGCTCAGCAATTTAAAGGAAACACTAAAAATATAATAACATCCTAAACATGCTTAATAATTAAAGGGAACAACGACTATAACATGAATGCTAAGCATGCTTGGCAATGAATCGATAACATAAAATGAGCGTAGGCATAATGAATGAAGGCAACATAATATAGAATCACTCATAAACACATTTTCAAGAATTTAACATGGAATACACTGTTTGTGGTGTAGGGCCTCCACTGGCTAAGACTCAATCTCAATTCTTACCTCGAGGCTTTAATGCTTATTAGCACTTAATCGTTATCCTCCTTCTCATTTTCAATACCTTCACAGAACTTTCACAATTAATAGCATTCAATTATTAATAGTCACTGCTTAATAACTTCTACATCATTGATACCACTATTCTTTCTTCATTTACTTAATAGGATTCCACAATCCAAATATTACTTAATTCACTTAACTAAATAATAGAACAGAGTCCTAGGCCCCATCAAAATAGTGAACCAATAAAAGAGTAGTCTCCCATGCATATCATTCGAAGTAGTACACAATAGAAACATACAGTCCGCACTCAACAGATAACCCCAATATATTTTATTATCCTTAACTATCACTAATAAAATAATATATCCAAGTGAAATCACCTCACACAACCAAGAAGCAGTAACAACAGATAGTAACATCCAACCAACAAAGTATCATTCCAATCGTGATCATCAAGACATGACATAACTCCCAGCAGCAACTATCATTTAGAAATCGAGACACAGAACATAATCTAACCAGAGCATATTTCATCACAGAGAGCATTATTAATGTCCATAAAAATCCATAACAGTGAAGAAATTCCTCATACTAGAGACTCACCTGAGGAGCAGAGGACAACATCACTAGAAGCTCACTCGGCCGTTCACAAAATCCCAAAAACTTTCCTCACGACCTCACTTTTCTCTGCTGCACACATGACCATTCTCACAGCAACACACACCAACAGAAGACAGACATAAAAGGAATGCCTCAGAATCCACCAATTCACAACACTCGGCATTGGAGGCCTAGAATCAAAACATGACACTTACCTTGCATTGGCGTCGGAAAAGGTTCTGTCACCCATCGCCACTGCTTTCCACACACTAGCGCTGGCGGGTTGCCACCGCTGTCTGTAAACCAACCCCAGCAAGGCGCTGCAAAAGTCATAGCCTGCCATTAGTTCGATTCCACAGTGTGAACCTTTTTCCCGACGCCAAGCCCCGCGGTTTAGTGGACAAACGACAAAGCCCTCGCAATTCACCAGACTAGGCAGCGACGCTCGTACGCCCACTCAACACCGACGACCCATGCTCGCGAGGAAGAGAATCTCTCCCCCCTACGGGATCGCCTCCCTTGTCACAAAGTCCTCTCTCGAGTTCTCTCTCTCCCTATGAAAATTTGGCAGCGGGCCTTCCTTTTCACTCTCCCCCCTTTTCTTCTCAAAACTAGACCGTATTGGTTCAAGGAGAGAACCGTACCAGTTCAACCCATATCTTCTTCCTTTTATTTCAATTCTTCTTTTTATTTTAAACCCTTTTCTTTCCTCCATTAAATTTTTTTTTCCATTTAATTTCTCTTTTCATTTTAATTTCATCACTTTTTATTTAATTACTTATTTCATTTTAAATTAATTTCAATTAATTCTTTTATTTAATTTCCCCATTAAATAAATATTTAATTATCCAATTACATCCAATTAATTTCTCAATTATCCTTATTAAATTCAGTTACGAAAAATCGGGGTATTACATTCCTCCCTCCTTATATAAATTTTGTCTTCGAAATTTGCTCAACATAAACACTTTTTTAGCTTAACACCTAAAATTTCTCCCTCTTCATCCGACAACATGACAAATCTCTGTAATGCAACCAACTTAACTGCACCAAAAGCATCATTACGCACCAAAAATACCGATTCATTTGCATCTTCCACTGTAGAAAACATCTTTGATGCAACCATTTTCTGTTTCACACGCAAAAACTAGAAAATCATTATCAGAATGACAACCACGTTACCCTCTAAACATCATTTCGAATAAACAAGACATCTTCCGAATTGGTCTCTCTTACACTTTTGGCACTACTTAACTCTTGAAGGCGCAATATTTTCTCTTTAAAGTGATATATCTCCATGTGTATGTTCCTTATTTCCTTGTAACTAACCTTTAATGAAAGGTTTTTCTGATCCTCAGCTCACTGGTCGACCTTCCTAAGTTGTTGAAGTTGTATTCCCTATACTACTTTCCCTATCATTCTTTCTGAATTCCACGGTTTGGAACTTAGCACACCCATCTTCCTCTTGTTCTTTGGCCTTAGTGTTTTCAAAAATAATCTTCACCCTTTGTACTTTTCCTTTTGAGTTCATGGGATCACAAATATCTTCTTCAATTGATGACAACTTAGTCATCAAAACCCTTTGTACCTAAAATCTTTGAAAATCCATTGTTTGTTTCTTCGTTCCTTTAAGTCACTACTCTGCTCCATAATTTGAGTCGAACGCTTCCACACTTTTGTCAGTCTACTATTCATTTCGCCTCTTGGATCCCCATTCTGTCTTGTTTCCCTCTTCGGATCTGTACCCATTTTCGTTTCTATTTCCGTTTCTATTTTCATATCCGTATCTGTTTCTATCTCCATTTTTGTCTTCGTCTTTGTATCTGTATCTGTATCTGTCTCTGTATCTATTCCCGTATCTGTATTCGTATCTGTATGCGACTCTGTCTCTGTCTCTGTTTTCGTATTTGTATATGTTTTTGTATCTGTTTCCGTATCCATTTCTGTTTCTATTTCCGTATCTGTATCCGTAACCGTATCTGTTTCTATAAATTCATTTCCAGATATTCTTTTCCGTTTCCATTTTCATTTTTGTTTCCGTTTTCGTTTCCATATCTGTGTTTATATCCGTTTTCGTATCTGTTTCCATTTCTGTATCCATATCTGTACCCATTTTTGTTTCTGTTTTTGTTTATGTTTCTGTTTCCATACCTATTTCTGTGTCCGTATCCGTTTCTGTATCTGGGTTTGTGCCTATTTTTGTATCTATTTCTATATCTATGTTCGTTTTCGTTTCCATATCTGTATCTGTACCCGTATCCGTATCCGTTTTTGTTTCCGTTCTATGTGTGTGGTTGTAAACTTTCGATAGAGTCATTCCATTTTGAAATTCGTTCTAAATTCTTTCAACGTTAAGAGCTTTTGATACCACTTCAGAGTAAGCCACGTCTCGAGTTCCCGACACCACTACTCCTCCTCCAAGAATTCCTGCTTTAAGTCCTTGCATGAAGTGGTGTACCATATGCCCATTATTGTTCACCATATGCGAGGCGAACCGCGATAACGCCTCAAGCTTGCGCACATACTCTGAAACCGACACTTCCTGCCATACTCGTGCAATCGAAATACTTGTCATAGAAAATCTCTTTGAATTTTATCCATATCATTATAGCCACCTCCTTGGTTATCTCAATGGAATCCCACCAAGATCACGTATTCTTAACCAGTATAAACCTGGCACATGCTACCCTTTCCGCTTCTCTTATACTAGCACCTCTTGTTTTAACATATGCAACTATATCCTCCACTGTTCTGATTTATTCTTTGGCACCGCCTGAGTCCACATTAGAATCCGTATGCAGTTTCTCTTTTCATTTTTCTTTTACCTTTTATCTTTTACATTTTCGTTCTTATCTTTCTTTATCAGTTTTATTTTCTGTTTATATACGTTCTTAGGCCTTTTGACACATTGTCTCATCTCGAAACACTGACGTTCCTAGGCCTTTTGGCACACTGTCTCATCCTGTAACGCCTACGTTCCCAGGCCTTTTGGCACCCCTGTCCTCACCTTGTAGCGCCCATGTTCCCAGGTCTTTTGACACCTAGCCTCATCCTTTAACGCATTCGTTCCCAAGCCTTTGACATTGTCTCATCCTGTAACGTATTCATTTGCGTTCATATCCATTTATCTTTCAAGTTTTTGTTTCTAAGTGTAATTATTCCCATAAACCTCTCCATCTAATCCTTTACAACATACGCAACCCTGCCTAATTGTTTACTTAACCTGGTTTATACCAGAATTGCTTTTAACCATTTCTTTTTTTCCCATTTATAAAAATTTGGGCAGAGTTTTCCGTATTTCATTACTCTCCCAAAGCTAATTTCATTTATCCTACATCTAAAATCCAAATAGTGCCCGTATTCTTTATTTTCTATCATGTACATCAATACACTATAACTTAAATAAAATTCTCTCTTTATCTACAACAAGAACATACTCCACGACTCGTCCACTGACTATGATATCCTTTTAGTCACAATTAGAATGCTTAAATTAAGAAAACACTTAAATGAGAAAAACAATTCTATTAACGTACTTGCAGTTGATGAAGTATTTTCACGTCAAAGTTTGTGCTGGCAGGCAGTCTACAGAATCAATTTTAAAACACAGTTGCTCTGCTACCAACAGTAACGACCCAAATTTTTATTCGTTTGAAAATCACATGAAATTTAAAATTTTTATTTTCTTTTATAAAACAGCAGAAAGCCTTTTAAATTGTTATCATAGTTCTTTTCTAAAAATCTTTTCTAAAAATCCTTTTCTTAAATTCGTTACTTCAATTGTTATAAACAATGAAAAACTATAATTATAAAATCATTTTTTTTCTGAAAACGTAGTGGAAGCATTAATAAATCATTTAAAGACAATAACAACTATTTACATTATTGTTTATAAAATCCTTTTTCTCTTTTACATCCTTTAGCCTGACTAACCACAACATCCCTACATGCAAATCTTTCATCAACTGCTCCTTGAAAGAGTATCGAGGTCATTACCATCACCTACACCACGAAGCAAACATGAGCTAACGCCTAGCAAGAAAGGAGATGCAAAACAATATATGTCTGTAACTGATTATGTTAGAATGGAATCCATCCAAATTGTTCTTTACTCGCGGTTACATATAACATCAACTCATACATTGAGCTGGGACATCAGAGGTTCCATCACAGGGAGAGTGGCCGCTAGTCAGCATCTAACCCTTGGGTAGACAAGCTCTTGCGACCTGACAAGGGAATGACATAATCTCGAGTCTACCCAGTTACGATCTGAACCACCTCCCAAACCTCTAATTTCCTTGCATTCATTTACTTTATCTATTTTTTCTCTCACAATACATATGAATACCAACCCAACGTGGCATTCCTAATTGTTTATATCATTATGATGAATGTCAATGTGAAGCAATAATCATAGCAATATAAAAGTAGGAAACAAGGAAAATCTACTAATATGCTATACATGGCGACATACTCTAAAACATGCTTGGTAATTAAAGGAAACAACAACTATATAGACATGATTGGAAATTTAAAAGAAACAATAACAATATAATAACATTCTAGACATGCTTAATAATTAAAGGGAACAACAACTATAACAGGAATGCTAAGCATGCTTGGCAACGAATCGATAACATAAAATGAGCGTAGGCATAATGAATGAAGGCAGCATAATATAGAATCACTCATAAACATATTTTCAAGAATTTAACATGGAAGACACTGCTTGTGGTGTAGGGCCTCCACTGGCCAAGACTCAATCCAAATTCTTACCTCAAAGCTTTAATGCGTCTTAGTACTTAATCGTTATCCTTCTTCTCCTTTTCAATACCTTCACAGAACCTTTACAATTAATAGCATTCAATTATTAACAGTCACATCTTAATAACTTCTACATCATTGATACCACTATTCTTTATTCATTTACTTAACAAGATTCCACAATCCAAATATCACTTAATTCACTCAACTAAATAATAGAACAGAGTCCTAGCCCCCATCAAAATAGTGAACCAATAAAAGAGCAGTCTCTCATGCATATCATTCGAAGTAGTACACAACAGAAACATAAAGTCCTCACTCAACAGATAACCCCAATATATTTTATTATCCTTAACTATCACCAACAAAGTAATATATTCAAGTGAAATCACCTCACACAACCAAGAAGCAGTAACAACAGATAGTAACATGTAACATCCCGATTTTTTAAGTCTAATTTCTTTATATTTTTATTCATAAAAATAATACAAAAAAAAATGTTTAAGTAAATCAGCCAAAGAGTGAACATTATTTAACAAAATTACATTTGTTGTTCAAAACATTTATGAAGTGCATAATAATATTTTTGAATTAAAATTGTTATTTAAAACAGTCTTTTAAACCTTTTAAGCCATAACCTTCCAGACGGTATCCAACTAATAACCCAAGAATCATCTGACAATGTCTTCTTGTTTATTACCTGCATCACGGGTCATACCATGAGCCGAAGCTCAGCAAGAAATAGAATATATGCAATGCAATGAATATGCAGTCGTGATAGAGAAGCACCTATCTCCTTTTCGTGTTATTTTAGTTTCACTTAACAATCCAGATGTATGAGAGTATCAGTCTAGGGTATAAAAGGATACAACATAAGGTCTTGTGGATTATCTGTCACTCCGACAAAGAGATACATCATCATGGCATTATTAACAAGACCGTCACCAACTTATCCCAAACCCATACACCTATTTACGTATATTGATTCATTTATTAACATTCTATGCATATGTCAGCAGTTTCATAATTTCTATCATAATGCGTGAATGACGATTTATAATAGCATAATGAATACAACAGTTTAATGAAACTATTTCTTTTGACATTTTCGTACATTATAGTTATTTGTAATAATTATTTTAACCTTTAATTTAGCATTTTCGTGCATTCTAAAAACTATAATTATTTTAATATTTTCGTAAAGCTAATACCAATTTTAACGATAATGTAATAAAAGTAATTAACTGAAATTAGATCCCAAGATGTAGGGCCTTCACTGACCACTGCATCCTATTTCTTACCTCTTGAAGACTTTTCTTTGCTAATTGCTCATTCCAAAATTTTCTCTCGAACCGCTAGTAAAACTGCACCTATTTTCCTTCCAAATATATTCTCTCTCTCTCTCTCAAGCTAGTGAGTCTCAAGGGAGAAGGACTCCATTTATTTATAGCTGAAGGAGGGAAGAAATGAACGTCATGATTGTTGTCATCTGCTGAGAGTTAGGCAAATTAATAGAGGGCACGGAAGTTTGGCCATTTTGAAGGATTTTTGAAAAATCACTTGGGTCTAGTCCAACTAACTACAAACTGCATAATTCCATCAATTCTTTATACGCTATCATTTCTTAACAATAATAATAATAATTATTATTTCCATTAAATCTTAAACAAATTCTTAATCAAATTTTCTAATTCATCAATTTTTAATAATTTTCTATAAATTTCCAATAAATATCTCATTATTATTTCTTAGGAATTTATTCTCAATAAATGTCCCGATTAATTCTATTAAATTTCTTTACAGAAATTGGGGTAGTAAATATAATAGAACAATTATCCTAAAATCCAAAATCAATGAGATTAATATCTGAGATATTACATAATATCCAACCAACAAATCATCATTCCAACTGTGATCATCAAGACAGGACATAACTCCCAACATAAACTATTATTAAGAAATTGAGACACATAACATAATCTAACCAGAGCAGATTTAATCACAGAGAGCATTATTAATGTCTATAAAAATCCATAACAGTGAAGGAATTCCTCATATTAGAGACTCACCTAAGGAGCAAAGGACAACATCACTAGAAGCTCACTTTGCCGTTCACAAAATCCCAGAAGCTTTCCTCACGTCCTCACTTTTCTCTATTGGACACATGACCATTCTCCCAGCAACACACACCAACAAAAGATAAACAGAAAAGGAATGCCTCAGAATCCACCAATTCACAACACTCGGCATTGGAGGCCGAGAATCAAAACAGGACACTTACCTCGCATTGGCGCTGGGGAAGGCTCTGTCACCCATCGCCACTGCTTTCCACACACTGGCATTGGCGGGTTGCCACTGCCGTCTATAAACCAACCCTAGCAAGGCACTGCAAAAGTCATAACCCGCCATTAGTTTGATTCCACAGTGTGAACCTTTTTTCCAACGCCAAGCCCGCGGTTTGGTGGACAAAAGATAGTGCCCTCGCAATTCACCAGACCAGGCAGCGACGCTCGTACGCCCACTCAACACCGAGGACCCATGCTCGCGAGGACGAGAATCTCTCCCCCCTTTTCTTCTCAAAACCAGACCGAACTTGTTCAACCCATATCTTCTTCCTTTTATTTCAATTCTTCTTTTATTTTAAACCCCTTTCTTTCCTCCATTTAAATTTTCTTTTCATTTAATTTCTCTTTTCATTTTAATTTCATCCATTTTTATTTAATTACTTATTTCATTTTAAATTAATTTCAATTAATTCTTTTATTTAATTTTCCCATCAAATAAGTATTCAATTATCTAATTACATCCAATTAATTTTTCAATTATCTTTATTAAATTTCGTTACGAGAAATTGGAGTATTACACAATGTCCTCGTCGGCCACACTTCCAGTTAGGATTTGAGTCTGATACCATTTGTAACATCTCTCAGTGTTCACAGTACAATATTGTCCACTTTGGGTCGAAGCCCATTTTTGTTCTTTAGATTAGCCCAAAACGTGTTGTACTAGATAGGAAGGAGAATTCTACTTATAAATCATGCATTTTTCACTATCCCAAGCGATGTAGGATTGTGCACCCCATTGATATAAGCCAGACCCACACTTGGGTCATTCTTGGCCTTCACAGAGTGCTGGCTGCCACAGTCGCTATTGGACGAGCTTTGACGCTAACATTGTTGGCCTAATAGAAATTAGGTTATTTGTTTTGATGATATCGGTTTTATTTATATAATTAAGTTGTTTATTACGCAATTGTTTGAATTAAGTGTCGGGCTGATGCACAGCTATAGAGGGGAGATGGGTGAATTAGGTGATCTACCTTTTTTGTGTGATATTTATTTTTCTAAACCCTAAGTGTTTTATCTACAATAAATATGCAAGCAATTACAAATAATAATAAAGAATAAAGGGATAGAAGAATTGCAAACCAAATTTGTTCATGTGGTTCGACAACTCCAACTTATGTCCGCGCTCCAAGTTCCCGACTTAGAGATCCTTAATCATCCAATCTTCATAGTTGGTGATGATTGACTTCACGGCTTTCAATCAAACCTTTACAGATTGTTCTCAGGGCATCACCCTTTGGATTGATCTTTACGAGCGTCAATCTAGCCTTTGACTGTTGTGGGGCATTACCCTTTGTTTGTCGAATTACAAATGCGAAAATTAAAATACAAGGTAGAACCTAACTCTCAAATAAACAATTTCAAGTTTAGGAATGAGAAAGTTAGGCCAAGGCACTCATTTGTTTGGTGAGAATACGAGTATGAAATTTAGGAGTGTTTCGGTATGATTCTCACTTGTTGAATTAAGATTCGGAGTGTCTTCTATTTATAAATTCTGCTAGACCGGTCGATCACCTCCATTTTTGTCGACCGCCTCCCAACCGTTGGAATGTGCCGTTGTGAATTCCAATCGGGCAGTCAACCATTTTGTCTCCGGTAGACGACATTTAGTGATGTGCCCCAAGTCCCGGAACTTGAGCCCGAGCCAGGGGCTCTTTTTATTCTCTAACTTTTTATTTATTTTGCAGGTTTTGGAATCAAATAAACATCATTGGAGTTGACATTTGGGCTTATGGAGATTTTACAATCTTTGGGGAAAAATTGTGAGCTGTTTTCCCGCCTAGATTCTGCCTCTGACAGTTCAAGTGGAGTTTTGACAATTGGGACTGAAGTTGAAAAACTCCACTTGAACTGTCGGAGGCAGAATCTAGGCGGAAAAATAGCTCACAATTTTTCCCCAAAGATTGTAAAATCTCCATAAGCCCAAATGCCAACTCCAATGATGTTTATTTGATTCAAAAACCTGCAAAATAAATAAAAAGTTAGAGAATAAAAAGAGCCCCTGGCTCGGGCTCAAGTTCCGGGACTTGGGGCACATCATACTCCCGGGGTTGAAAAGGATTTGCCCTCAAATCCAAGGAGTATTCAACATTATCTTTTTTTTCTTGCCTTCCGACTGGATCAAATGGGAAAATTTTGTTGACATCATGAGTCAACTCATTCTTATCAGAGTGCCCATATAAAAGAACAATAATAAAGTCTTCAATGATCATATCAAGATAGTCATTCCTTCCCTTTCGGCCATTATGGCTTTCTTTCCATGCACTTTCTTGATGTTGGCGATACGAAAAGAATATATTCCGCCAAGTCTCACAAATCTTCTTTTCTCCAAAGTATCGAGTTATATCTCCACCTTGAACTACAAATACATTGGAATTTGGAAACCCACTCGTTAGTATCCTAGGATTGCCATCTTTCAAGAAAATGTCTTCCATGGGGTCATACCCATCCTTAAGCTCTTTAGTATATAAAATATTCCAAGGACCAGAGCCTTTATCATCAATATGCAGCCTTCTAATCCAATAAAATCCAAAAATTTTAGCATTTAACTCAGACAAGAGAAAGTACCTTGGTTTTAGTGTGGCGGTCAACAATATTGTCTTCCTCTCCTTGCATTTTAAGAATTTTAGAAATGCTTCAAAGACATCCTTCCACCATGGTATCTTTTTATAGAATTTTTCTTCACCCTCATGGCTTGCAAGCTCTAGAGTCTCTCTTTTTATGCATAACTCCAAGGGTACTTGGTTTTTGTGATCAAAAATTGCAACAATGTCTTGATTAGCCTTTATGATATCCTTCCAACAATTGAGCCAACTTAACTCGTAGAATTTAGGGCTCACCATTGTCTCAAAATAAAATTTATCAACTATAATTATTGAAGACAAATCGAAACAAGTTTCCCCACCAATGCTAATAGGGTTAACTAGAGCCATGTTTAAACACCGGTTTTGATCTAATTGTTTCTTTGGAAACTCTTCTTGGGTACGGAAAGCGAGAGCCATTTGAAGCACCATATGAAGAGATTCCTCTTTAGCATTAAATCCATTCTCATCTTTCAACTTCTCTACTTTAGTTGCTGCCAATAATGTTTCTTCAATCTCTCTATGCTCATCATCGAGAATTTCAACTTGTAAACACTCTTTCTCAACTACCCGGAAACAATTTTCTTCATCCACTCGAGTCTCCATCACGAAAAGTGGTCCTTCGGGAGCATAAATAGTCTCTTCTTCATTCTCTTCATTACGTGAAATAGATCCCTCTTCCTCATCTTCGCTACCCACTTCATTAGTTTCTCCTCTTAGAATAATCACCTTTGAATTCGGGCATTGTGAGGCAATGTGGCCAAATCCCAAGCATTTGAGACATTTCACATCTCTCGATCTCGGTTTGCTATTGTCATTAAATGGCTTCTTTTCATCACTATACTTCACGGTATTAGGCTTGTTGTTCCCTTTTAGAATCGGTTTTGAAGGATGAATAGCTTTTGAGTAAGGTCGAGACAAGCCCTCTTTAATCTTTCTTTTTCTTTGTCGTTCAATTCTCAAGGCTAGTTGAATAACATCATCAAGAGTCACATAGGATTGCAATTCTACAATGTCACCGATCTCTTTGTGCAACCCTCTAATAAATCGAGCTACAGTTTGCTCCATTGGTTCTACCACATTATAACGGATCTTAAGTATCTCGAACTCGGTCAAATATTCATCCACCGTTAGTGAACCTTATTTCAAGTTTTGAAGCTGGAGGAACAACTCTTGCTTGTAGTGCGTAGGAACAAATCGCCTCCTCATGAGTTCCTTCAAGGCTTCCCAACTTCGGATTTCAACTTCCCCCATTTTTCTTCTTTGTGATTTAAGATTTTCCCACCATATACTTGCATATCTGGAGAACTCTAGTGTCACCATTTGCAACTTCGTCTTTTCAGAATAGTCATAACAATCAAAAATACGATCCACCTTTTTGACCCATTCTAGAAAATCTCCTCCATTACTAGAGCCTTTAAAATTAGGGATAGAGACCTTAACATGCCTCATCTCATGCTTGTCATTAGAACTCCTTCTAGCACTTGGTGAATCCGACTCCCCGGGTTCCTCCCAATCTTCATCAAATAAACTAGCATTCCAACCTCTAGAATCATTCAAAGTACTAATCCTCCTTCTAGGTCTTGGAGTTCTAGGACCCCGTATATGATCATTATCTGAAGTTCCTATTTGTTGCTGTAGTTTGAGGATCATTTCAAACATCTCCTTCATAGAAGGCTCGGTTGTCTCATGATTTTCCTCGGGTGGTGGTGCACCTGAATTATTTCTCATATCTCTAGGGTTGTGATATTGAGCCCCGCTTCTAGTACTCATAACAAACCCTTTTAATAACAATAATACAGCAATAATACGTGAACCAAGGCTCTGATACCAAATGAGAGGCTCCAAAAAACAAATGGAGAGCCTTAGAGAAATCTGTTCCGGAAAATTTACAATACTCGAACCAGCAGCAATGAGATGAATCAAGCTCCAAATATACACGTGAACTAAAGCTATATTTTGGAGGACATAAACTTAATATATTCAGAAAAGTTGTATAAAAAATCCAACCCAAAAAGCACTCTGGATTAGGAGATATATCAATTTCAATAACAACCCGGTTCCAAGAATCACTTAGAAACCTTAGTGAAATCTGTCCCAAGAAATAACAAAATCCGACCCAGCAACAATAAACCAGTTAAAGCTCCAAATCTGTAATTGAGATTAAGCTGAGTTTTGGAGGACCTAAACTCAATAAAGTCACGAAGATTGTGTCAAAATTTCAGCTCCAAAATCGTTCTAGAGCAGGAGATCTATCAATTTCAATAACCACTTGAAAAACTGTTTCAGCAGGACAGATTTAACAGTGCAGATCTAAAGCGTAATAACTTGAGCAACAAATACCGAACGATGCCCAAATTTGGACGTGAGCTTCCTGACTTAACCCAGAACAAATCACTAGAAGACCTCAAGCAGAGACGATCATCATAAGAGCCTCAAACAGATGCTCTAATCAACGACAGTAACATTCAATAAAAATCACAGATTCAGCAGCTCAACATTAATCCGAAAATTATCACCTTTAATTCAATAATTCCCACAAGAGTTTCTCCAGCAACCAACATATATCAGATCTCCATAACATAAGTTAATCAATCAAAAGAATAGTTCTTAATAACCTAACGAAAAACAAGAAGGAAACAATGGAGTTTCGCGGACCTCCTAAGTGAGAGGGCATTTTTAGGGTTGGCCGAAAACCAACACTCTCCAAGGTTGGATAGTTCTCTTGCTTCCACACCACAATCCTACCTTGAAGATGAAGATTGGAAGAGGCAATATCCCAATGATGCAAGGTTGAGAAGCTTCAAGAGGAACCTTGCTTGGGTGGTGGATGAATTGGCGCAAATGGGAGGGTGGCCGCGGCTAGGCTTCAAGGAGCACTCCAAATTTCTTCAATTCAAAATTGGTTTCATTTGCAGCAAAGAGGGCTTTTTAAAACCCTAAGAGTTCGTACACTAAAGGAAAAAAAAGACTAAAATAACCCTAATTAGAAAATGACCTAAACAGCCCTTTAACAATAACAAAACAATAAATCCGATTTTGGAAAATCAGTCTCTGAAAAAGGGATATTAGATATAGTAAACCAAACCCAAATAAAGCGCCAAATATGTCCTTGGAAAGCTCTTTATGTTGGCTGCATTTGATATGAAGGACTAAAGTTGAAACAACGCCGTCTTGGTTGTCAAAATAGCCCTTGATCATCTGCTGCTCAGATTCTAGGCGGATTTGGACAGCTCCTAATTTTCTTCTATGACATTGAATAAAGCTTTCCTCCAAATTGGATAGAAAATTAAACACCTACAAAACAAATAAAAAGTTAGAAATAAAGGTGCCCTTAGCTCGGGCTCAAGTTCCGGGAGTTGGGGCACATCATTTAGGCATAGCAGAATTCGGCTCGAATCTGTCTTATTTTACGATAGACCATTTCTTCATTGGTCGACCGATTCTTCAGCAGTTATTCACTTCGCTGTTGATCACATCGACCACAAGACCACCGAGCCTTCTGTCTTTAAGACCAGTCGACCACTCCTCAGTTGGTCGACCGCTTCCATAGTTTTTCACAAATTTGGTCAACTACCATTGTGCTTTTGTCAACCTTTTCTCCGTGTTTTGGTCTTTTTCATTCTTTTAAGTCTCAATGATCATCATATAAGCTACATGGACTTAGGCAAACACGTTAGTAAACATTAATACTCGTATTAAGAGCATTTCCAATGAATATAAATAACGTATTTACTAACATCAACAATTACAAATTAAACAATTTAATTATACAAATTAAATCGTCATCATCAAAACAAATAACTTAATGTCTATTAGGCCAACATTAAGTAAAAATATTTATTCGTTATTGAAAATATCCTTAATACGGATATTATTGCTTACTATCATGTTTACCTAAGTCTATGTAGCTTATAGTATGATTATTGGGTCTTAGAAGATTTGAAAAAGACAGAACACGGAGTACAGGTTAACTAAAGTGAAGAAAGTGGTTGACTAGTTGGCTAAAGAAAGAGTCAAAACAATGGAGACGATCGACCAGTTTATAGGTGGTTGACCTGCCATAAAGACAGATTGCTCGACATTTTGAAACTGCTGAAAAAGCAGTTAACCGGAGTTGAAGTGGTTGACCTGCAAAATGGACAGATTCGAGCCAAATTTCTGCTATGCCTAAAAGCAGTCGACTTAGGACAATTTCGTTGATCGCCTGATTGCATTTCACAACAGCTATATTCAAATGGTCGGAATGAGGTTGACCAAAATGGAGGTGGTCGACCGGCCTAGTAGAATTCTATAAATAAAGACACTCGAAGCTCAAACTAACCAAGATAGAATCATAGTGAAGCTCTGCTAAAATTCTTACACAATTTCTCATTTGGAATTGAGTGTCAAACCTAACTCTCTAACTTCCAAACTCGAGATTTTATATTTGGCAGAGTTAGGATTTTTAGTTTTACCTTTTATTGACTCAAACAATAAGTGAAAGAGTGATGCCTCGAGAATAGTCAAAGAGAAGAAGGTGACGCCCTAGAAGAGTCTATAAAGGCTTGATTGACGCCTGTGAAGTTCAATCAACAATAACTGGGGAGGTTATTGAGTTTAAGGATCTCCAAATCGAAAACTTAGAGCACAAACGTAGGCCAGAGTTGCCGAACAGTGTGGACAAATTTAATTTTCATTTTCTCTATCCTTTAAGTCTTTATTATTTGTTATTAATTGTATGCATTAAATGTGTTAAATCACTTAGAGATAAGAGTTAATAATCATCGCACGGAAAAGTTTAGAATGCCTAATTCACCCCCCTCTATAGGTGTGCACACGGTCCAATAAACATGGTTGTGACATTTGCCTCTGGATTTTTTGACCAAAAACATGACGGTTTGCGTCGTTCATTTCCTATAGTTCGAAGTTTTAGTTGTCCGCAAAAATTCTTCAAGGTTTGCCTTGTCGCTGACACCAAACTATGGAGTTTGTTTTGTTAATTTCCCTAATCAAAACACGATTAATATTTGTAAATTTATTTCCAATTTTTTACTGTACATTACAAAGACTTGGCGTTTTTAGTGCTGATTCAATTTTTTATATTAGGTAATACAAATTTGATTCATTGTCAAGTCATTCATCAATGTGTTATCTAGCTAGAACTTTGATGGAAGGCATTCATTGGATCTTGACAAGGTTTTGTTAGTTTTGCTCTAGCAGGTCAAATAGGTTAAGCATATCGATCTTCGCCAACTAGTATAATATCGTACGCTTTAGGTCGTAATCTGCATGACTTTGTTCCTAAATTTTACCATAAGAGGCCTCGTACTAGTTGAAAATGAAATGTTATTTGTATGTGTTACAGATCGAACGATAACTGGAAAAAGAAAATAGAATGTGGATCACTAGATTTACATGGAAAAACCCTTTCGGGAAAATATCATGAGTAGAGGAATAAATCTATTATGAAGATCAAAATATAACCGTGAGTTTTGCAACTCTAACTTACATTAGTTTATAGAAAAAACAAAACCATAATGAGATGTACAATGCTGACCCACCGGCTCGGCCCAATAGAATTCGGGTCACACCAAAATCTAACAATCTCTACCTTGACATGAATTCTATAAAGGAGATCTGTAGCATGTGCTCGTTAGCCTGACTCAACAAAATAAATTCAAAACCCTGAATTCTGACAATCTCCATCTCGAAAAGGAATTCTGCTACAAGGAACCAATTTTTAAATCTTCAAAATTTTCTCTTCCAAACCCTTAAAGAAGATCTGTAATGAGGGTCTGCCTACTTGTCTCAAAGAAATATATAGATCACCAATATAAAAATTTTCAAGGGTAAATTCAGCAACGGATGCTGATCAAGTTTAAGAAATACTTAAATAACGATGATGACATTTTCAAATCCTACAAAGTGTCATCCAAATTTATGCAAATATATCTCGCCTTTTGACCTGCCATATCAAATCTCTCTTTCAAAATATTTTAAAATTATACTATCGTATCTTACCATAACGAAATATCAAATCTCGATCCAAAAGTAGAAGATCTACTTCAAAGATCTCGTTGCCCTAAAAATATAATTTTTAACAAAATATCTTACCCTAAAAATCACTGGTTTCAATGAAATATTCACCCTAAAAATTGAAGAGGAAAACCATGAATATTACAATATTCTAAAAGATATCCCAAAATATTCAGATATATATGTCATAACAAATCATCCTAAAATTATATCAAATCTAATCGCCATAATAATTACAGATATCACAAAATTCAAACTTGATTTGAATTTCAACCGAAAATAATCTCTAAGATTGAGATATTCCTACGATTCCAGGTCTGCCATAAATCATCAAACTTAATCTCCCAAAAATCTTTCCAAAAATGTCAAAGATTTTTAACGATTATTATCTTTGGCAAAAATCCAACTTTGCAAAGAACATTCTTGCGACAGTCCCAATCAAAATGACTTGATAGCAAGAATGGAGAACAATGATGCAGATCTATGGTGATTGACAATGAATATATACCATCCGATGACGAATCTATTGCTCGGAGGTACAACACCTCTGACAAACTCAAAAGCAAAGAAAGATCGGAACTTTCACGATGGACATGACAACAGTTTCTGATGGCGGCTGGATGACAAAGAAGAACAAATCTTCATAAACAATACAAATGGCAGATGAAACAATTTTTCTTTTTTTTTCTCTTCTTTTTCCAAAAATTGTAATTTTCTGAAAAAATTACACAAATCTTATTCAATACGGAATGACCCGAGAGAATCTGTTTCAACACACTTAGAAACATGAACTCTCGAAACCAAATATCTAATACCACTTGTTAGAGATCGAACGATAACCGAAAAAAGAAAATAAGATGTGTGACATCAAATTTACGTGGAAAAATCATTTTGGAAAAAAAAAATCACGGGCAAAAGAATAAATTTACAATCAAGATCAGAATACAACTACGAGTTTTACGACTCTGGCTTACATGAATGTATAGAGAAAACAAAATTTTAAATGAGATTTACAATGCAGACCCACCAGCTTGGCCTAATAAAATTTGGGTCACACCAAAATTTAATAGTATGGTACACTCAAGATCACAACAATTTAATGTGAGATTGTGATTATATCATTGGGCTAAAAAAAACCCTGAATGAGTGGTCGCAAAAGGACTATCAAGAAACTCATGTTCCAATATTTGTTGGTTCTTCTTGTGCAGCATGGATATGAGAGGTCTGTGTGTATTTTTAAGGCACACCAACCCTGAAGAGATTGAAGGGCAGCCCTTTTTTGTTTTCCCACAAAAGAAAATTGTCCGGTAGCTTAAGGCAGTGGCCCTCCAAATGGGCAACCCAAATCCTTGGTGATCAGTTGAAATGAGACACTTTTTGTTTTCTTTGCCAACTGACAATGCCCGTCTGTCATGACAAACCCTAATCCAATTTTAACATCACAGCTTACAGGAGTGATTCTCACAACCCTTACGTAGCATCTTTCTTTATCATATAAAAGTATAATATTAATAATAATATAGATCATCATCATCTCAATCGAAGCAATATATATTCTTCCTGATTTATATGGTCAACCCAACGTTATCTGCTTGAATTCTTCCAGCATGTCGTGCCAAAGCTTGCTTTGTGGTTCACTTTGCTTGGTGATTTCCTTGTGGCTTAGATCATTATCTTTTTCCCACGCTGTTTGATTTGATGTTTCTAAAGTACCCTTTAAACAGTTAAGTATACTTGGTCACTTTAATTTGTGGTGATGAAAAATAAAAAGGGTATTGCTGCTACCAGAAAAACTAATAAATATTCGCTTTTTAGGGTTTTGTGTTATTATTTTCTTAATAATTTAATGTTGCAGGCAGGGCTTTTGGAATATCGAAGAGTTTCTAAAATTAGTATAGAATCATAGAAAGGACTAAGATAAATATATAGCTGATAGAGTCTGAATCTCAGCGTACCTTTCGTTCTGTCTGTCGGCACCAGAGAAAATTATTAATTAATAAAAGCCTTAGATGCTGTCTCTCTCTTTTTTCCGTTGATTTTTATATATTATGCTTGAAACCAGAGCCTCTCTCTCTCTCTCTCTCTCGGACACTCTTTCTCTCTCTACCCAAGTGTGCTAATTAAATGGGAAGCAGAGAAAGAAAATCCTGTGAATTAAATGAAAAACTGCGACCCGTGAAAACTGAGTCTACAGACGCTAACTTTATTCCCCAGACTAAGTAATCATTGCTTGCTCCTGTGGGCTACTCGTCTGAGTCCATCCAATGATTAAATTCTGATAAATCAAAACAAATCTAATCCAACGCCCTAAATTTGTCTAGCTAGATAACCCTAATCCAACGGCCAGTTGATATCTGGTACGAAGTGTAAAGAGAGAAGCAGCAGCAATGAAACAGTGGTAAATGGGGTTTCGAGAGAGATGTTTTCTCAGAAATGAGAAAGGTAAAAGAAGGAAAGTACTGGAGGGAAGATGAAAAAACAAAAGGGACAGGTTAAGTGTTGGGAGAGTCTGTGGGGACTAACGAAGCTGTCAGCACTGTCCCTAGCCTGCGCAAGCAATTTATGTATTTTGGCTAGATTAAGGAGGTTGACGATCCGCCAAACGCATATCTATATTCCCATCTCGATCTCCATATCTGTCATCACAACGACACAATTTCTAGCTCAATTATATAATATATTTGGCTGTGTGCTGTGGTAACTAGAAATGCGCAGTATATGGTACTCCACTCTTATCTGGTACTTTGGATCATCGCACTCATTCTCTGTACAAAATATGATCTGGCTAAGTAGAGAAGCTAGAAATGGCGGAGAAATTCAAGGAAAATTTGAAAATAGAGCATTATAAGCATAGTTGTATGTAAGGGAAGTGGCAGGGTGGGGTGCAAACAGCAGATAGGGTTGCGTCATACGAATAGTTGCATTCTCTACTTCCTTTTAGTTTGTCTTTTTTAAGGCTGTTTTTGTTTGAACAACATCAAGTCACGTGAATGGCTTTCAGGCCAGAACCCTTCTTTCTTTCTTCCGCCCTTTCTCTTCCATTATAAGTCTCCTTCCACTGTTATATTCTGCCCCTTTGAACCCTTTTCTTATAATTCTTTACCCTATCCTTAATTGTCCACCTTTGCGGGATAGTCTCTCTCTCTCTAGCTCTCTTCCCTCATGACTCCAGTATACCAACAACCATCCTTTGTTGATCAGAAAGATGAAGATCAACGCCTTAAACTCTTCGGTTTTTCTTCTAGTCAAGCTTCTTCTTCACTCTCCTGTGCTGCTTACTTGAATACTGGGACAGATCAAAGAGAGTGTCGGCTTGAAGATCACCAGTCTCGTCAAATACTCCCTGATGATCCAAAGGCAAGAATATCTTCTCTATTTTATTCTTGATCCATCTCTCTAGCTGTTTCAGACATCAACCTCGTGATAGATCAAATCTCTATATGGATTTCATTTCTTGATTTTCTATGTGTAGGTTGGTGATTCGTTCTTCTTCGGCGCATCAACTGATCGCATGGTGATTTCTTCTCCGTCATCATCTTTTCCTCCTGAGGTCTGCGAAGAGAAAGCGACCGTAGTCTCTGGAAATGGAGAGGAAGATCATTCGAGCAAAAGAGAACTCAATGGATCAATGAAATGGATGTCTTCAAAAATGAGGATTATGCAGAAAATGGTAAACAAGGAAGCAGAAGCCAGACAAGATTTCGGAAACCGTCAACATCAGATGAATGGCATGAATTCTTCCAATAGCAACAGCAACCACAACAATATTACAATTAGGGTTTGCTCTGATTGTAAAACCACCACTACTCCCCTCTGGAGGAGTGGACCTCAAGGACCTAAGGTCATCTCTTTTCTCTTTTTATTTTTTTATTTTATTTAAAGACACAGTAAGGAAACAAAACTCACATGACTTATTTTACAGCATGCAATTATCTGCAATTTGCAGATATGGTAATCTAGTGATTATCAGCACTAAGAATCACATGTATTTTTCATCAGTTAAACGACAGAAAATTATAGTTTCATGTAATGAAAGTTAATCACCTGTATTTCGTGCAGTCTCTTTGCAATGCCTGTGGGATTAGGCAGAGGAAAGCCAGACGGGCAATGGCGGAGGCTGCCGGAGCAACTACAAACAGTACAGATGTGTCTTCCAATTCTCCATCACCGAAGCAGAACAAAGAAAAGAAATCAAGAACGACGAGCCATGTGGGTCAAAACGAGGCTAAATTCACGCTGCCAGACAGTGTTGTTAATGGCGAGAGGAAGCTTTCTTTCAACAACATAGCTCTGAGTTTGAGCAAGACTTCCGCATTTGGACGAGTGTTCCCTCGGGATGAAGAAGAAGGTGCAATCCTATTAATGGAGCTCTCCTGTGGATTTGTTCACGGTTGAGTTGATTTTCTGTCTCTAAATTTACTTTCTTACAACAATAAGTACTCAAACTTGTTTGTGAACTTGACCTTCTTCCATTGCCCGAAATCTTGCGATTTCTAATGAAATTTCTCGTGTCAATTCGCATTTTAATGGCTTAGATTTTTCATGCTTGAAGCTCAGATGAGAAATCTAAAACATTAATTTGAAAATTAGACACCATGAAGAGGAAATTGAGAGAAGTTGAGTAATGGAAATGCGAGTGTCTTCCTTTTGCTTGATGGTGTTCGAGTTAGATAAAAGGAGCTTACTTGATTGAGTATTGTGCATTCAAACCCAAATCAATGTGTTTACCTTGTGATGATGAATAACTCTTTCCTTCTTGTCTTATGCAATATAATTTCTCATATTTATCAAAAATTTTTCATTCATACATTATCAATGAGATTAAAGTCTTAGAGGCGAAAGCAGAAAATGTGAAGTCTCGGTCTTACTAGTATAATACTGCCATTTTAGATTAACCCTGTGTAGTTTTATTCTCAAGTTTTACCTTAAAACATGTTGCAAGTAGATTCAAATAAAAACTCTAATTATGAAATATTAACCTTCACCTTCCTCGAGTAAGGTGACATTGTAAATGTAAAACCCTTTATTTTTATTAATAAATTTTTCATGTAAGATTTTTTTTCATGATATTCAAGGTTAATTTCTTTCGTATTGATTTGATAGTTTTAATTCTTAATTTTTGATCACGTGTACAATTTTCAGTCAATTGGTCAAATAGGTAAAGTTTGGTGTTACCACGCATTTAAATTACACAAAGGAGGTGTTTCCCATTCCTTGGGCCTAACTTCGGGGGATAGAAGTCGCGCGAGAGTGAATTTTGATGCTAGATCCACGTTCACGGCGTTCTCAACTTCGATCTTTGTGAAAGTTCTATGTGGGTAAGTCAAAATTTAAGCTAGTTTTCTCATTTGAAGTTTCATTATTGTCAGATTCAGATTTTAGGTTGGAAAACCCAAAATCTTTGGTTGTTTTGTGTTGTTTCAGTCAATTTATAGTTTATGAGTAATCTTTAACCGATTGGTGGGGGAAAATAGTGAAAAGCAGAGAGTTTCCTTGCAAATTTTGGCCGAAAACGTCGTCCCCGATTGACCGCTGTTTGTGTTTGGTTGATCGTAGAAGCTAAGTGCTTCAGGACTAAGCGTCTGCGCCAGTCGTCTGCACTTGGACTCAAATGTCTGCTTTTGGTCTAGGTGTCCCCGCTGGACTTTTGCTGCAAGAATCTGGGCTAGTTGTTTGCGGTTGATATCTAGGCGTCTGCGCAGGATGTCTGCAGTGAGGCCCGGGCTTCCATAAGGGGGCCCAAACATCCACGCTGAAAAGTGCTTCGGGACTAGGCATTCGCGCTGATCGTTCGCGAGAGGGTTTAGACGACCGTGGTAGTCTTTAAGAGGAGAAGGAGTGACTCACATTGAATGATTTTCGGAAGCGAGCAGACGACAAGTAGCAGAATTTTGGTCTACCGGACCACTTGAACGTTGCCTTTGTCAAAGGAGCAAACGACCGAAGACTGGGATGTGGACGACCAGAGATGCACAACTTTGAAAACGTCAGTTTCTAGAATATTTGCGGCTGACATAGCTTGTTCAACAGTACGTTTGTTTTTATACTACACATACGCATGTTTTCCACGTTTACTTTACACGTGCATGGTACTTTAATATTTTTTTGTATCTATATATTGGTGGATAAATCTTCTAATTGTTTTGGACGATCTCGGTGTCAAAACAACATGAGACTATCACACTACACCTCCTATTGTGTGAAGGAGTTTTGTTTGTACGACACGACAAGGGTAATAGGACGACAATGACGCGTTCTTGGATTTCGAATCCCTAAACATGGTCGGGGTATATTTTGTTTATACAATTGTTTTACATTAATGTTGTTTGATCTTTAAATTGCCATCATACTTCTTTTTGACTTATGTGACGCTACTTCATTTTCGGATCGCTGTCATTCTTTATGCACCTTGTGGGCAATTGATGTGTTAAGGGCCCGTAAGTAACCTTTCTTTTTCATTGAGGCTATTTTTAAAATGTAAAAGTGATAGAGACCTTTTTTTTTATGTATACAACAAGGTTTTGAAGATTGTCTCATCAACGACTCGTGAAACTTGTTTGTTAAAATGATAAAAAGTTTTCAAAATTTTTTAAACCCATGCATGTCATATTAAATGCATCATGGTTTGAAATGAAAGACAAAACAAATTTTCTAATTCATAGCATATAGTATAAGTTTTCTACTAAGTTAGTTACTCACCCCAAACGAACCTCTCCTTCTCAGGTAAGAGTCCAGGTGGTCAAGAATAGTAGTTGGTCCAAAGTTGGACTGAAGACCCATTTTTCTTTATGATATCTCATGAGTGTTTTTAATTATTGGTGAGGTTTGTTTTGTTTTTTTTTCCTGTATAATACTTTAATCTTTGCACGTATTCTTACACATTATTTTTATAACTTATTGCACTTTCATCTTGTGATCATCATATGGAATTCGACCCATTCCATACGGGCTATGCCTCGATTTATACAAGCAGAATGCACGTTCACTTGGTTGGGTCGACAAAAAGTATTGTCACGACCTGGAGGCGGGCCGAACAGAACAGCAGGGTCAGGTGACCCGATTCTCAGTGAGAACCCAGTTACCAAGCCCAAGGCGTGAATTTTTATGCAGAAGACTTAACGGGAATAATATCAAGCCCAAACTCAAATCACATGGGTTGAGGTCCACAGAGTAATCAACTAGAGATATGATAGCATAATAAAGGAAAGTACTGTAATGACCCATATTTTTCTTTCTTCAAAAATCGCTTAAAATTAAAACTTTTCTTTTTCCTTTATAAAACAGCGGAAAACCTTTTGTTTAAAACTTCTTTAAAGTGTGATCAGAAATCTTTTCTAAAAATCGAACCGTTAAAATATCTTACTTAAAACTCATTATTTAAATCTTTATTGACACCGGAAGACTTTATTTATAAAATCTATTTTTCTCATTTTACAGCGAAAGCATAAATCATTCATTTTAAAAGACAGTAAATAAACTAGTATTTTACATTTATAAAACCATTTTCTCTTTTATTTTCCTTAGTCTAATTAGCTATAAGTACCGCCCGTGCAAATCCTTCATCAACTGCTCTTTCATCTGTTCTCTTGCGTATACCTACACCATAAGCAAACTGTGAGCTCAAGGCCTAGTAAGAAATTAGATATGCGATGTGATGTATGCCTCTTACTTATTATGTCAGAATGGGTCTACCCCAAATCATTCTTTTCTTTACGTTTTATTCCTTCATTACTCGTATATCGAGTTGGAAGATTGGAAGAATCTGTGTTGGAGAGAATATCTCTTTGTTGGGTTCTAACGACCTAGGGTAGACAGTCTCTCGCAAACTGACAAGGGAAGGGCATACTACTTTCGTAACCCAATAAGGAAAAGACATAGTTCTTCCAGTCTATCTGATTAGATCCGAACTACCTCTCCATCCCCCAACTCTCCTTTTTCCTATTTCCATTCATTTCGTTTATTCATTTCCTCACATAAATGCATATGAATACCCCCTTCGACGAAGCATTTCCTACTTGTTTCTATTATCATGATACATGTTAATGAGAAACATTATCGTAATGCATAATGAAAAGTAGTAATCACAACAATATAAAAGTATGAGACATGAAGCAGTAATCACAACAATATAAAAGCATGAAACATGATAAATCTACTAACATACTATACATGGCGACATACTCTAAAACATGCTTGGCAATTTAGAAGAAACAATAACCATATAGGCATGCTTGACAATATGAAGGAAACAATAATAATATAGGCATGCTTGGTAATTTAAAGAAAGCAATAACAATATAGACATGTTTAGCAATTTAAAGGAAATAATAACAATATAGACTTGCTCGATAATTTAAAGGAAACAATAACTGTGGTAGCCCGCTTTATGAAGGCTAGGAAAGACCCAAGTGTGGGTCTGGCCTATATCAATGGGGGTGAACAATCCCACATCACTTGGGAGAGTAAAAAATGCATGGTTTATAAGTAGGGTTCCTCTCCTTACCTAGTACAACGCGTTTTGGGCTAACCCCAAGAATAAAATTGTGCGGGCTTCAGCCCAAAGCAAACAATATTGTACTGGGAGCACCGGGGGACGTTATAAATGGTATCAGAGCGAAATCCCAACCTGCAGTGTGGCCGACGAGGACGTCGGGCCCCCGGGGGGGGGGGGGGGGGGATTATGGCAGCCCGCCCTGTGAAGGCCAATAAAGGCCCAGGTGTGGGTCTGACCCATATTAGTGGGGGTGCACAATCTCACATCGCTTGAGAGAGTAGAAAATGCATGGTTTATAAGTAGGGTTCCCCTCCCTACCTAGTACAACGCATTTTTGGCTAACCCCAAGAATAAAACTGTGCGGCCTTCGGCCCAAAGCGGACAATATTGTACTAGGAGCACCGGAGGACGTTACAATAACGATATGCTAACATCCTAAACATGCTTAGAGATTAAATTAATAACGTGCGAACAACATAGACATAATAAATAAGACAACATAATAGAAACGCTAACAAACAATCAAAGGAAAGACACTGCTTATGGTGTAGGACCTCCACTAGCCAACGATTCTACCCATTTCTTACCTCGAAGCTTTATCGCATATTAGCACTTAATCTTTATCCTTCTTCTCCTTTTCAATACCTTCATAATTAAAAATATTTACTCATTAATGACAATTCTTTAACAACCATTCTATTCTAACCAAAACATATTCCTCGAATTCTTGATTTACCCGTACTATCCACATTTATCTCAAAACTTTCCTCTAACTTATAACATAACAAAATCCAAATATGGATGTCCAGTAATAATCATTTAGCTGTAAACACCATAGAGTACGAAATCCCACAGCAGAACCCAACCAAAGAACATATTTCACTTCAACCTAATCCAACTTAATAGCTTAATCCACTTACAACAGAAACTTAACCCAACAGAATATAAATATCGAAGCAGTAATTCGTTCCCACCAACAACTTCATAGTTCCACTTTATAACAACAGACAATAATTATTCAACAACAACCAACATGGTGCATATATTCATAAATCAAACATCACAGAATATTAACCCAAGTCACAGAGCATCGATCTTCCCTTTTTCATAGAAGATGTTCCTATTTCTATCAAAATCTTCCTCTAACTAATCACTTATCATAAACAGAATATAAACACTCTAAATAAACTCACAGCCTGAAGTTCACACAACCAACAACAGACAACAGAGAGTATTTATCCAACATAATTCGTCCATTAACAACGCAGGAACATCCATAAAAATTCAGAATAAAGTTGAAGGAATTCACTTACTAGAGACAACCAAGAAGACACACTCAATCATCACCAGAGAGAGAGCTCCCCTCTCTTTCTTTTCCTCCACGCAGAAGCTCTCGGTTCACAACTTCCCAGAGAGTATTTCTCCTCTTAGCTCTGCCTCCATTTCTCTCTCAACTCAGCTCACCCGAGAGCTCTCTCTACCAGCCTTCCCTTCCTTCCATTGCATTTCAATTTATCAGAGAGGCACACCCTCCTCTGCCACGGACACCCATGCCATGCCAAGCCATACCCAACCCATACTCTGACTTCAGCACCATTCTTCATGCACATCCACGCTATTGATTTCTAGAGCAAGAACCAGAGGAAAGGATCGGTCCGGACTGAACCGTAAGCCCTCCCAGCCGTTCCTTGCTAGCCGCCAGCCCCCACCCTTCGACTCGAGGCTGGAATTTGCGGCCTCACCATTGCAATCCTCGCCGTCACCATTCGATCGACGCCAGTCCCCTACAATCGACAAAGCATCGGCTCGCCTTGACCCAATGCAGCACCGACGACCCAAAGCTTCGCACCAAACCATCCTGCGAAGCCGCACCTTTCCGCACGCCGCTCGCCAGACAACGCACAACCCAGCTGTAATGACACAATTTTTTGTAATCCTTTAAAAATGCGTGAAATTTAAAAATTTTATAAAACCATTGAAATCTCGTTTTAAAACGATACCAGAGTGCGTCTAAATCGGACCGCTACCAACCTTTCATAAACCGTAGTATACTGTGAAATGTCACAGATATAAAATCATTTGTAAACATAGCGGAAGTGTTATGAAATCATTTATTTAAAACATTGCAGAAGCATAAATAATTTAATGAAGAACTAAACAATTGAGTACAATTTAATAAAACTTAATTTAATTACAACCGTTCTTTATTTTACTCTTTTAGCTTGGCCAGCCACGGGCTCCCTCACGCGTGCAAATCCTTCATCTCTACATTTTATTATATGTTCTTCGTTTTTGCATTGACTCCTAATTCGGTGCATTTGTTTTCACGTACGCGTACCTACACCTACACAACAAGTAACTGTAAGTCCAAAGGCTTAGTAAGGAAAAATGGTTTAATGCAACGTGATATGCCTCTCTTTAGTCCTTTTTGGAATGGGGGTCACTCAAGCCAATCCTTTCTTTAAGCCATTCGTTTGTTCATTACTTTACATTAGTTCATTCGTTCATTACTCGTACATCAATCGAGAGATTGGAGGATTTCCTTTGTGATTGAATAGTGGATCGGATCTAACTTTTTACTTGCAACTAGAACTTCCGTACCCTAAAAGGGAGGGGCTTCGACTAGTTGCAGACTAGACTCGCTACCCATCCACCCTCCAACTCTCCATTTCCTTCATTTTCTTTAACATTTTACCTCACTTAATGCATGCATGAGTACTACCACCAAGGTGGCACTCCCTATTAGTTTTCTGTTAGCATGATGCATGACCATATATTCTCATCCTAACATGGTGCATGTTGACATAACCATTGACGTAACAATTGAATAGCGCATATAAGGAAATAATTGAATAACAGAAATTGAAAGCGCACATTGGAGAATAAGTAAATATGGAATTGTAAACAACGAAGCACAGAGGAAAATCAAATGACGAACGCACTCAATAAGGAAATAACTGGAATTGAACACCAATATCAGAAAAATCTAAAATGAATTGAAACAAGAAAAACATGCTAGAATCAATAGAGCACAATAATAATCGAAAGAGAAATCAAACATACTATCAATTGACATGCTAATTATCCTAGTTAATTTCTTAGTCATTTTACATGCTTCCTACGTTTATTATTCTAGGTGATTATTCTAATTAGTTATCCTAGGTAATTTACATGCTCAAGAAGTATTTACATTTGTTCTCTAGATAGGTATTCTAATTGATTAACATGTTCAGATAAGGGAGTCTAGTTGATTCACAGGATTTATTCAAATTTAATTACACATGCTCGAATTATAGAATTTAATGAACTAAAATACAAAACAAGCACAAGAAGACAATAACAAGGATAACATAAAGCATCTAATCACATGATCAACGAGGTTCCTAATTCGTTCTTGCTTAGTCATCCTTCTTTCATCTTCTTCATTATGGTCATTATGTCTAATAAAGTAAATCATCAATTATGGAAGTTACAATAAAAGAAATTGCAGAAAAGAGAAATGCACAAAATATTAATAAGGAAGAGTAACATGTTAATATTAACCTAGTTCATTACATGCTCAAGAATGGTTTAGTGGGTTAAGCATGCATTGCTAGTTAATTAACTATGTTTGTGTCACGACCCACAAGGGACCCGAGACAGAACGGGGAACAATCCGGCCCAAAAGGGACGAATCATCCAACCCATTTCTCTTAAATTAATTATGCAACAGCGGAAGACGAAAAATTTAATTTAATTATTTAGCCAGGGCCCAAAATGTAATGGGCTTAACAGGTCCAAAAGCGATATCAGATAGTAAACAAATATAATCCAATTAAAATAAAGACTGTGAGGAAAAGAAATTAAAGATTTAGGGTTTACAGTCATCCAAACAAATAAAAGTACCTCACAAATGTCTCTCAAGAGGGATTATTAAAATATTAAAATTTTAACGAGGATGCCGGAATCTATTCTTGACTTGGCAACTGGAAGTCTGACAGATAATTTCCTGAAAATTTTATTTAAAGGGATGAGTTGTCTAACTCAGTAGGGATTTAAAATTTTCAGAATTTAAAAGAAAGATTTTTAATAAGCATATGTAAAAAAAATTTAGATAACATTTTTGTGTCATAACATTTAAAGAAATAAAGGCGATACTCGGCGATCGCAAGCCAAATAAGACCCTGATCAGGTTTAGGGTTTTGCACCCAAGGACACGGCACATACAGCTGTCCCGTTACTCTAGTTAACTTTAGGGATTAAAGCCCAAGGACATTTCTAAAGAAATCCCCTTTTTAACAAATTAAATAACAACAAACACACCTCATGGGATAGAATGTGTAAAATAAAATTTAACAAATTCTAATATTTGAAAATGAACGATTCATTAGAATATAAATCGTTAAATTTTAAAAGAATTATTTAAAAATAATAATATGCAAAATGTAGTGCATAAAAATAATCCCTACCTTGAATCCTGGCTTACACTGACGAGGCCCAATACTTAAGAATTCAAGGATCCAAAACTCACGAATTTATTGAGTTGAGTACATAAATTAAGTTGAGTAATTCCGCGAGTGAATCATAAAATCGCCATAATTATTTGAAATTAAATTGGATTAGAGAGTATTTTATTTATGGCCCAAAACAAGCCCACAAATACCTATGGAAGGTTTTAAACTGCAGCCCAAATAGTATTGGATTGGGCCCAATCTTGTCCAATACATAGGCTCAAATGTTGTCCAATGTACAGGCCCAAATGTGGCCCAAAGTCTTTGGCCCATCAACACTTTCTATGCTCTCACCCCTGTGAAGGATACTGCGACTGAGAAGTCTGGTTCCCTTCTCGTCGCAGTTTGTTCTTTGTCCGGCCGACACGATCGAGCAGGCGGAAACATCCCACAAGATGTCCACCTTAATTCGTCGCTCCATCAGTTTTCATCACGGGAGTTCGTCACGGACGAATTCCACATAAAACAATTCGACGCTCAGCGTCATCAAAGTCGATTAAGAACAATCTAAACAGCATTTTTCTTTTCTTCCAAAAACCCACATCTTCTAAACTACAACTCCATTAAATAGAAGCAGAAAAACAAAGTCTTGTGTACCTCTGTAAAAGAATATTTCCGTTTGAAAAAGCTTCTTGTTGGCCGAAAATCCAAATGCTCAAATCTTCTATTTCGAATGAAATCCTTGCATGAATCAAGAAGGAAACTCAGCATTCCAACCAATCAATTGAACAATTAGTTAAAAACAAACCACTTACTGAATTAGGGCTCCGATTTAAGCTCACAACGACTCGACTACCTCACGGCGGGAGAAGAAAATTGCGAACGGCGAGAGCTGTGCAGAGGACGATCCAAAGGAAGGATGGAATGGTTGCTTTAAAATTGAAGGAATGGCGACGATTTGGGGAAGAAATCTTCGCCCCTCGCGAAGAATCCGGAGAAGAAGAGGAACGGGAGGAATACGTTTCTGGAAACGTATTCCCCTCTTAATTATATTTTTTTTTTTGTTTTTTTTTAAAATGGGCCCACAAATCTAGGCCGGGTTTCATAGCTTGTCTAGTCATGTGCAATTACTCTAGTTAATTAACATGCTGCTAGTTGATTTACTCACGCTAATTAATCATGCTGCTAATTAATCATGCTAGTTTGCTAATTGATTAATTTAAACATGCTAGTAAATCATTTAAACATGCGAGTAAATTAATTAAACACGCTAGTTAATTACTTATTAGTTAGTTTACATGCTCAAGGTGTAACAACACTTACCTAAGCATATTCAAATGGGTTATCGCTACTTAGTTAATTAGACAAGTTAATTAGACATTAGTTCGCGCTAGTTAGTTACATACTAATCGAGCATGCTCAAGGATTGGTTATTTAATAGTTAATTAAACAACTAATCAATTAATTAAACATGTTCAAGTCTAATTAATTACTCTAGTTAAGTTAATTAACATGTTAAACATGCTTTCGTCTAGTTATGATTATAGTTGTGAGTCTAATTAATCTCCTGAATTAATTAACATGCTCAAGATTATTAACAACTAAACATGTTTAACAGTTTATTTAACAATTATGACTATCACAAATAACCAACACGGACAGAAACCAAGTCAGAACAATATCAACAACACAAATGAAGGACTTGTAGCACCTAAATTTACACATAAAGAATTTGACTAATCAGCAAATAAATAGACAGTAAGCATTCTTCATTTCACGCGTTAACCATTTATCACCCTTTAGCGTTCATCATCTCTTTATCAAACAAGGCATTTGAATCATATGACAGATAATAAATAGAGCAAATCAACAAAAGGGAAATATCACAGAGCTTAACAAAATCTACGAAGCACAAACAAATCTATACTATCAATCAACGGGAAAATAATGTCATAATATCATCTAAGTAATTATAGCAGCAGATCAATGAGGCTATATCACAGAACCAACAATGATCTACAAGCTATATCTGCAGAGTATCAATCATAGAGCAAACAACACAAGAACAGAACTAAAACCAAGGAATACTACAAAGCATCAATTCTACCACTCACGCACTCTACTTGTGGGCTAGGGCCTCCACAAGCCAAGACACCCATATTTCCTTACCGAAATGACGAACCCAAAACAGGGACAACACTCCAAGCCCTCACAACAGTTTCAGCTCCAAGCACACAGGCGGTACTCCAGCTCAGCTCCCAACTCCACGGCAGCTCACTCACTAGCTCACACCTCACTTCACTCACATAATACATTTAGCACACAATAACTAACTCACAACCCCTCTCATTCAGAACTCTCTCACACATAAGAAACTCACAAGCAGGAGCACTCCCCTCAGGAAGAGAAAACTCATGCAGCTGAGGAGAAAAATGCTGAATAGGAAAGGGAGAGGAAGCTTATACCTAAAGGAGGAGGGAACAAATCGTAGGCACCCAGGGGGAGGAAGAGGTCGGCTGAGCAGGGGGAGGTCGGTGCCCAACGGGGAGGGTGGGGGAGAGTCAATTTTGGTATCCATAGGGGTGTAGTTATTGACTACACGACAAGAAATTAGATTTTAAATCCCTAATTTTACGCTGAACTGCGATTTTTAGGACAAGTGAGGACGCACGAGTCTCGTTCGCATGAGTAAAATTCTACAGGCAAATTTGTGTTCTCGAACGAGAACTGGCGTCCTCGTCTAGTCCGTACCATTCAAAAACAACATTCTGACTAAAAATGGCGTCTGCATGCGTCCGAATGTGTCCAGAAATTGGACAGATTCAATCTGGACGCAGTCATCTGTGTCTGCATCATCCGTACATCATCCAAAACTATCCAGAATTAGGACAGATTCAATTCGGAAAGAAGCATCACCACATCCGCACTCATTCGGACTCGTCCGAAAGTCCGCGACATAGTGAAGTCAAGACGAGAAATCGCGTCCTAAGTCTTCTCAATCCTCGAGACGGCGCGCCAAACATTTGCAGAAGATATGACTCGTCCGCAGGCGTCCGAAAAGCCATGGACAACATTTCCTCACTTTTTTCCCACTTAATATTTATCCCATAACATTTTCCCATAAATACACATCATAAAATGACACGTATAAATACGCAACATAATGTCCTAGTTGCCCCATCCTTAATTTACATCGCGTATACGAGGAAAATGTTATCGGAAATACTCTCTTGACTTAACGCTCGGACTACGTTCTTGGTAATACCCGATATAAAAAGTAGGGGTGTTACACCTGCCGTCCTAAGCACCCCTCATGCTCGTCTTCCATCACAAATTAATCTCTCCTTCCCATTTTATCCCCTTTTTAATTCTAATTCCATTTTAACCTCTTTTATTTTAATCTCTCACTTAATCTTTATTTAATCATCTCCTCATTAACTATCATCACATTTTAATTCCAATTAATCCAATTTCTTTTTCTCCTTTAACTAAAAATCGTGTACTCATTAATTTTTGGACCCAGCCGAATCAAACCGGTTCAATAAATTATTCTCCCCTTCAGAATTGCGATTTTGGTCGAGGGAAGGCATCCACGCCTTCGACCACATTCGACCAAATAGTCGACAAAGTTGGACATATTCAAATTCTCCTAGACCACATTCGTCCGCATACGTCCCGAATCGTCCGAAAACCCACATTGCAAATAGGGAAAGATTTTGGACGCGAAATGCGACCCCACCTTGTCCGAAAGCGCAAGGGACGATTCATAACACTTTTCGAACGCGACACCAAATCTGTGCGTCGACCGCATGTCGACCGAAAAGCGAATTGAACCTTTTTTCTTCCAATACTTTAATACTTTAATCACTCAATAATATTTTTCTATAGATATACGACATTAATCAACAACATATCGCCCTGCAATATAACACATTAATTATTCCAAAATTCATTACACTATATACACGGGGAAATATTATCGGGTATTACAAAGACACCCATCAAGGGATACCAGCTTCGCCTAGCTGCCACACGCACAAGACCAGTGCACCAAACTTGTAAAATCCAAGATTTTAAAATGTCACGTGTAAATTTTTTGCTAATTTTTGGTCAAATGTGGCAGAATTGACATGTTTTGTCGTGTAGCAGCGACGTGTGTATTTTTCGTAAAACGATCAAATTAGTTTTTTCTAAGCGAAAATTTATTTTTGAAAATATTTTTAGTAAATTATTTTGAATAAAAAATTATTTTCAATTGGCGTTTTAAACAAATTGAATTTAAAATAAAAATCGGGAAGACGTAATGTATAATATATAATGAATACATTATGTATTATATAGGGTAAATGACAAATCAACCATCGTAGTTTGTGGTCAATGACAAGTCAACCACTATGATATTTTTTTTAACAAGTTAACCACTGACGTATGAAAAAATGACAACTGCAACATCGCGATCACGTTCTCCGTTAACAAGTTGACGTGAGACAAGCGGTATTTCAAGACACCGCGAGACATGCAGTATCTTGAGACTTCAAAGACACCGCGACTCGGTGTCTTCACAAGACACCTCAAATACGCGTTGTCTGAAAACAAAGCCAAGACAAAAAACGTAGGCACATAAGAGAAAACATTGTCGCGGCGTTCATCAGCGTCAGAGAAGAAAAACGCTACAGCTTTTGGAAAGAAAGACAATCAAATCTCAAGACACCGTAGTTTCGTGCGGTGTCTTGATCAAGACACCGCAGTTTCTTGCAGTGCCTTGATCAAGACATAGCAGTTTCATGCGGTGTCTTGATCAAGGCACCGCAGTTTCATGCGGTGTCTTGATCAAGGCACCACAGTTTCATGCGGTGTCTTGATCAAGACATCGCATCTGTTGCGGTGTCTCACTTGAAGACACCGCTTTAGTTGCGGTGTCTTGCTTCAAGACACCGCATGAAACTGTGGTGACTTGAATCAAGACACCGCAAGAAACTGCGGTGTCTTGAGATTTTAGACATTTTTCTTCCTAGACCCCGCACTGTCTTTCTTCTCAGACGCCGATGAACACTGCGACAATATTTTCTCTTACGTGCCTGCGTTTTCTGGCTTGGCTTAATACACTGCAAATGATAATTGAATTGTTTGCAGACAACACGTTTAACCTAGTAAGTTCCATTCTCTTTCCTTGGACTGTCGTTTTATTTCTCATCTGTTAATTTTTCTTCCGCCATTAACAACAGAAGCAAAAGTTGGCCGTAGCGAATCAATTCAAGAAATAGCGGTGTCTCACAAGAAAGACACCACAATTTTTCGCGGTGTCTTGAGACATCGTTTGTCTCACGTCAATTTGTTAACGGAAAGCGTTACCGCAATGTTGGTTTTATCATTTTCCAATACGCCAGTGGTTAAATTGTTAGAAAAAATACCATAGTGGTTGACTTGTCATTGACCTCAAATCACGATAGTTGATTTGTCATTTACCCTATTATATAATTTCAAATTAAACAAATTATTTTTTAATTAAAAGAAAAAGAAGTTAATTAAAACAAAAAGAAGAAGGAAAAGACTGCGAACGAGTGGAAGGCGGAAAATCCCCTTCAACCGAGAGAACTCGCGGGAGAGAAAGCGGCGAGCGGCGCGCTTCGTCTGTGAGTGTGTCGTCCATCCGAGGTCATTCCTTCGAGCGAGGAGTGAACTAGCAACCGGACATTTCCGATGGCAGGCGAGCGTGCAGTCTGTCCTAGGGTTTCCAAGTGTAGCTGTGATTGAACGAGGCCGAGCTTCGAGCGACTTTGGAGCTCCGTCTGAAGGCATTTTGAACCGGAAAACTGCGTTCTTCCAATTCCGATTGAGGTAATCCTTACCGTTCAATTTCTTGGCCTCTCGGCCATTTTGGCATTTTTCTGTTTTGACTAAATGTCGAGGGCTTGTTCCCTGTTTTTGCTTCGATTTTTACAGTGTGTTGTGTTGTGCTTGTTTCGAATTATTTGCTGCGTTTCATCTTCGGTTTGGGTTGGACCGAATAGATTCTTGGTTCTGGTTGCTGCAAGTTTGGTTCTGTTGTGCTGGGTTGGTTTGGGGTTCATTTCCTATCTTCGCTAGAGACTTCCACGTGTGAGTGGGGAATTGTTCCTCTATTGATCTGTCTCTGCGCTGTAGTTTGGTTTTTTTTGCCCGATAAAAATTGTGATAGAATACTACTATTGTAATATCTTGAATTTTCGTTGAGCTAAGTACAAAGTTTATGTGATAATTTTGGGATAATAGGAATTGAATTGAATGATTTGAAGATATTGGTGAAGAGAAACGTATCTGGAATAAATAAATTATGATACCCGTTATGTGCATAATTAACTTAAGGGAAGGATTAAGGTTATTGGAGAATGAGTTGATGATACTTGGAATTAGAAAGGATGACATAAGGACTGAGTTAGTGATTAACAGTCAGTAAATTAGTAAGAGAAGATGCACTTAGATATAATAAAGTTGAAGTTATAAGGTCTATAATATTTTGGAGTATATTGGATTTAGTAAAGAATAAGGTGGAAGAGTAGTTATAGAATATACTTTGATTTTGGAGGGATAAATTTATGGATAATTGGATAATTCAAGTGTTGGTCAAGGGAAAAAAGTATTTGGAAAATAGTGAATTATTGTACCCGAGTAGTTGAGAATAATAAGGTTATTAACAATTATGAGTATATTAAATTTAGTGTTGGTTTTGGATATGAGGTTTGTTTATGTGAGACAGAATAAATTGGAGAGTTAGAAGAAGATAATTAAAGTTAAGAAAAGTAATATTAAAAGTAGTTAATAATAAGATAAATATATATATTTAATGAGGATAATATATATATGCATGATTTACGTCACATTACAACAAATATACTCTGAGAAGAATTTACACCACGGTCGATCGCGGCGGTCGCATGACTCATCACCGATTGACCGGCGCGATCAGCCGCCAGTCGAGAACATGAATTGCTGCTGTTGTTTGGTAGACGGGTGGTCGATCGTCTAATGAAGAAAATCGATCGACCGCCATTTATGTTAGTCGTCGAGAATGCTTAACCAACGCCAGGAATGGAAGAACTTCGACGTTTGACGCTTCACTGATGTATGAAGCGTTACTATTGTCACCTCTTCACCTTTAGAAGGATGCTGAAGGGTTATTGTGGATGGCCTATAAGTAGAAGCAAAGGAGGACGAGAATTACAGAGAGGAAAACCCTACGGAAGCTCTGTCAAAATGTTGTGAGTTTTGGAGTTTCTGAAGGAAGAGTTTGTGAGGGTTTCTAGAGTTTTTAAGAAAGAAACCGAGAGAGAGAAATAGTGGGAATTTAGAAGAGAGTAGAGATTGAGATTTTGGATTTTGTTGAATGGAAGAAAGTCTGAAGGAACAGACAGTGCGTGAATGGCTGGGAAGGTTCTGGTTGGATGTGAAGGAGAAGCTGTTGTGAGAATCTGGAGTTTTGGTGAACTGACCATAAGGATTTGAGAGAGAGATGATGAGCCGTGAAGGCTTTTGGAGGAAAGGAGAAACGGTTCTGTGAGGAGTCTGGATTTGCGAGTCTTTTGGTAAGGAGATTTTGCTCACGTTTCTTTAAGGTTTTATTGCATGGAATAGTTTTGGCATGGTTGATGATGAGTGGGTTCCTTGAGTTTAATTACTGCTTTTATAGTTTCGTAAATTCTATTAATGCCAAGTAGAATAAAATGTTAAGTGGATTATTTAGAATTGGAAATTGATGAAAAGCCACCTGTCTTTCTATGCCCTGTAATTAGTGTGGGATTTGATTATTGAATATAAATGAGATTGGTGCATATACTTATGTCTACTCTGGTGAATTAGAAATACTGTTAGGATTAGAGAGTTTTAGTTTATGCTAATGATGATTAGTAAGTTATTGTGATTAATGGAAAAACTGGAAGATGAATTGTTTATAAATTGAACGTGAGGAATAGGAAGTCCTGTTTATAACAAATTAGAAACACATTGTTAAGTTAGAAGTACGATATATGAAAGTGTTGAAAGCTACGGTTGAATTTTGAATGGACTCTTTGACATGGAAGTTTAGAAAATAGATAATAAGTCTAGGAAATAATTTATGGAATATTGTCCTATATTAGTTGTAGGATTATTATTAATGTAATATATGTCAATTATGAATAGGTTTTGTGAAGGACAATTTAAGTGTTAAATCATTAAAGCTAAGGAATCTAGGTACGTAGTACTGCATGTATTTTGTCCGAAAGGGCCTGCATCACGAGAATTAGGGAGTGTTTGTTTGATGTTTGTTTACTAAATGCATAGCTTAAGTTATATTTGGAAACATACTGTTGAATGATTACTTATATGTTTATAGTTCAGTTCTTTAATTAGGAAATGATGCACATTTTGAGGCTATGTAATAGACACGATAGATGGAATTGTATGCTTGCATCATTGTTCCTAATGTACATGAAAGTACAAATGTAACTGAATTGTGAATAAACGTAAACATAAATGGTTAGTCTTTACGTGAGTTTGAAAACTTAAGAGGTTGCTTTCACGTGGGAACGAGTCACAGAATAAATAAATAAAAAAAAATTAAGTAAAAGAATATGGAGAGAATAGCTTGAGTTTGTTAGTTTGTTCTCGATTGATGTCGCAACAGACCAGCTAATGGTAAGTGAGGCCTTTAGCGTTGATGCGTATGGCTGCTAGTGCGTTCTTGATTGATGTCGGAACCGATTGTTGTACATTGATGTGTACAACTGCTAGCAAAGCTTTCGGTTGATGCCGTAGTTGCTTACCGGGGGTGAACACGTTTGAGTGAGTTCAGAAACTGAAGAGGTTGCTCTCATCCAACGGGTGGGTGAGTTCGAAAACTGAAGAGGTTGCTCTCACCCCAAATTATAAACTCGTTTGGATGAGTTCGGAAACTGAAGAGGTTGCTCTTATCCAATGGGTGAGTGAGTTCGAAAACTGAAGAGATTGCTCTCACTCTAAGAGATAATTAAAGGAAATAAATGACATAAACAAAATAGAAAACTATGTGTGTTTGAATAGTATTGCACGAGCACGTTTTACTTTTATACTACGTACTGAGCGTTAGGCTTATAGTCAAGTCTTGTGATGTAGGTATGCAAAAGATCAGGGATTGAAACAGTTGATGAGGCATTTGTACGTTGCGAGTTTGGCGGCTGGTTAGGCTAAAAGATTAAAGAAGAAATGAAATGTTTAGTAATAACGTTTTTTTAAGAAAAGTGAGCTTTTATTATAGTATTTCAATTTTATTAAGAAGGTTCTCAAATTGTGTTTGATTCTTTTGGTATTGAATACAAGTCTTCCACTGTTGTAAATATTTTAAAGTTTTACAGCATGACATGTTTTAAGTAATAAATGGTTTAACAAAAAGGAGTTCATTTATGCACTTCTTATTTAAGCTATATTTCAAATAAAAAGTCTTCCGCTGTAATTTAAAAAAGAAAAAGTTTTCAAAAATCATGAGTTTTAAATTGTAAGAATAACCGGGATGTTACAACTTTGCTAATTGGTTATTGTTTGGTATACCTACTTTAATTCTTTGTAGAATTACTTGAAGAAAATTGGTGATTTGGGAATTTTGTTCTTGCTTGTGTAAGTGACCGATTACCATATTTAAATTCTAAGTGGCTACTGCTTGCATATATGCTAATGTTTGTTATTGTTGGAACATATGTTGATAGTTTGCACAGTTTTTGAAAATTTGAAAATTGGAAATAGGTGGAAATGGACAAATTGGTTTCTATCTCTAAGTTGGATTTGAAGTTTAGGAAAATTTGAAATTTGTGGATGTTTTACCCATTTAATCTGCCCGTAGATAGAATTAGAAATCTGTAAGAAATGAAATTGTTTAAATTGGGCAGTAGGCCCTATATTGCAAGGATTATTGAATTGTGTTTTCGATTGAAGGTTGCTTCATGTTCTATGTTTGTTGGTATCTGCCTATTAGACATCGTTGATAAATGTTGCCCTGGATAGATGTCGTTGAGAATGTTGTTCTGTTGTCTGAGCTTTATATGTCATTCTACATTCCTTGGTTATTGCTGGATGGACTTATAAAAGAATATATGTGCTCGGTTGTTTCGGTATCTATTTTGCCCATTTGTCATTGCTTCTAGATATTATTGGACGTTAGGTTTAATCCAATGTATATATTGTCTTTCTGGAACTAATAGTTTGGTTAAAACCTTATTTGGGTTGTTGAGTGATATGATTTGGAAAAATTTGTTGGGGTTTCTTGTTTCAGTTATCGGGTTGGGACTTGTGGTTGTTCTAAGGAACATAGATTCTGGATGTGTTAGGCAAGTCGACCTTTCACTTACGACAGCGCGTGGAACGAGTTTGTCGGTAAACGTGTCATGGTCGCCATGGAGGAAGGGATATTTATACTTTCTACACTGCATTTGCATCATGATTTTCAAAACTACTATTTTGTGGACTACCACACTTGAAAACTCGACGAGGATTATTTGACAACATGTCAGTTTTTATGTATACGTATATTTTCTCATGTTTATATTCCGTACATGGTTTACTACTGATATTTGCATATATATTGATTATATGACTTATGTGCTTGTGTTTGGGAGATGAATTATCTTGTTACTTTAGGCACTCTCTCGCTAAAGCATCATGAGGCTATCCCGTCAACCTTCGACTGCGAGAAGGTTTGACATTGGTTATATACATTGGGAGGATGAATTCTCTTGATGCTTTAGGCACTCTAGCACTAAAGCATCTTAAGGCTATTCCCGTGTAATCTTCTGTTGCGTGAAGATTGGTCGTTATGTGCGAAATACGATGGGGCATTCATGACATGTCCTCAAGTTGCAAGTCCTGGAAATGAAAGAAAAGAGGATGAGGCATTGATGACGTGTTCTCAGGTTGCAAGTCCTGAAAGCGAAAAATAGGATGGGAGGATGATGACGCCTCCTTGGGTCGAAAGGCCCTAAACTTGACCAGGGTATTATCACACGGAGTTGGCAGTGTTATTAGTCATAAAGATTAGCCTATCACAATACCATTCCATTTGGCGGGTTGGCTGGACGACTTGAGCTTTCTCGTCAGCAACCCTCGTCAATTTGGGACACTGAGGTCTTCTAGTGAGAAGGGGTCTATCGTGGGGCAACCTTATCTGTTATTTCGATTATACGAGTTGTGTCTGTCGCTGACTGGTTCACCGACAACTCGGGTGACGAGCTGAATTCACGGATCACCGTCATTGGTATTCTTTCTTGCCTCATGAGATGTTGCTATTGGCAGATAGCCACCTTTCTGTGACTTATGTTGGGCGATTACGCCAGTTGTGTCGTCGCTGACTAGTTCGTCAACAACTCTGGTAATGCGCTAGATCTCTGGTAATGTGTGACGGATGAGTCCTTGAAGTGACCATCCTTTTTCACTAGTGACGTTTTCATACGAAAAATGATGTTGGCATATTTTGCAATTATAGTTGTCTATGTATACATCGGATTTTAATAAATCCACATTGAGGGTCATAGGTCGGATTTATAAAATTATAAAAAGGTTTAAATGGTTAAAATTCATGTAAGCATAAAATGGTTTTCAAATATGAAGAAAACTTGTTTTAGCATGCATTGCACTTAGTATTGATTTTCCTATTGAGTTAGTCACTCACCCCTTAAACAAAATTTTTTTCCCACGTTAGGGTGTAGATTCGGTGCACTAGTTTGCACGTGTGGTAGCTGGCATTTCTTTATGGGTGTCACGATCTCTTCGTGGATGGGTGGAGGTTTGTCGGTTAAATCCATTCGTTCCTAGTATGTTGGGATTTTTAATTTTGGTGTTGTTTGATTTAATTCATGCACAATATTTTCCTTTATTATGCTATCATGTCTCTAGTTGATCACTCTGTGAGCATCAACCATTGTAATTTGAGCTTGAGCTTGGTATTATTTCCACTAAGTCTTCCGTATAAAAATTTACTCCTTGGGTTAGGTAACCTGATTTTCTCTGAGAATCGGGTCCCTAACCTGGCCGTTCTGTTCGACCCGCCTCTAGGTTGTGACAAAACTACACCCTAACCTAAGAAAAAATATAGTCTAAGGGGTGAGTGACTAACTCAGTAGGAAAATTTATACTAAATGCAATGCATGTTAAAACTGTTTTCTTCATCCCTTAAAAACTATTTTATGTTTCTCATTTACCGTACATAAATTTTTAACATTTAAAACCTCTTTATCATTTTAAATAATCAGCTCATAGTCCTCGATGTGACTTTATTAAAACATGCTGTATACATAGACAGCTAAAATCGCAAAATACGTCAATATCATTTTCCGTATGAAAACGTCATCAGTGAAAAGGGATGGTCATTCAAGGACTCATCCATCACTCATCATCGAAAGGTAGTATGATCACTCGGATGTGTTGACAGGCCATAAGCACCGCCGATACAATTCGAAGATCCAACCATTGCCCGAGTTGTCGGCGAACCAGTCAGCGACGACACAACTCGCGTAACTGCCCAGTACAGATCATAGAAAGGTGGCTATCCGCCAATAGCAACACCTCATGAGGCAGGAAAGAATACCAATGACAACGATTCGAAGATCCAACACGTAACCCGAGATGCTGGCGAATCAGTCAGCAACGACACAACTCATACGATCGTAATAACAGATGAGGTTGCCCACGATAGATTGTTTCTCACTAGGATACCTCAGTGTCCCAAATTAACGAGGGTTGCCGACAAGCAAGCTCAAGTCGTCCAGCCAACCCGCCAAATGGAACGGTACTATGATAGGCTAATCTTCGCGACTGACAACCCTGCCAACTCTGTGTGACAAATACCCTGGCCTGATTTAGGGGCTTTCGACCCAAGGAGACATCATCACCCTCCCATCCTATTTCCAACTTTCAGGACTTGCAACCTGCTGAGAACACATCACCAATGCCCCATCCTCTTTTTTCACTTCCAGGTCTTGCAACCTGAGGACATATCATGAATGCCCCATCGGCATTTCGCACAAAAATGACCAATCTTCACGCAACAGAAGATTGCACGGGGATAGCCTTGTGATGCTTTAGCGTTAGAGTGCCTAAAGCATCAAGAGGATTCATCCTCCCAATATACGTAACCAACGTCAAACCTCTCAGTCGAATGTTGACGGGATAGCCTCATGATGCTTTAACGCAAGAGTGCCTAAAGCATCAAGAGGTTCATCCCTCAAACATGTGCACAGAAATCACATCATCAATATATATATATGCAAATATCAACAATAAACCATGTACATAATGTAAACATGAGAAAACATACGTATACGTAAAAACTGATGTGCTGTCGAACAGTACTCGTCGGGTTTTCAGGTGTGGTAGTCCACAAAATAGTAGTTTTGAAAACTATGATGCAATGCAGTGCAGAAAGTATAAAAATCTCTACCTCGATGACGACATGCTTACCGAAAAACCCGCTCCACGCATTGTTGTAAGCGAAAGGTCAAAACATCTGACACCTCCAGAACCTACAACAAAGTCAGTGTCAACATCTCACAAACATAACAAGGGTAGCAGACAAGTCTTAAACAAACTAAAATTCAGGATGGTTTATAGAGACAACCACGAGTCCCAAACAGTAAACCGAAACTAGGAATACAACCTATACACTAGATTTAAGCTTAACGTCCATTATTAAAAGCACAACATAAAATATGGATCAAAATCACTATCCTCGGGTTATCAACCATCAACCCAAATCAAACATAATATTACTTCCTCAGTATCGCCCAACAAGCAGTGGGAAATGGACAGAACAAATAGTAAAACAACCGAGCATATATGTTCATCTAGAAGTCTATCCAGGAGTAACCAAGGAATGCAGAATGATAAATAAAGCTAAGACAACGGAACAACATTCTCAAGAACATCTCTCGACAAAAACCAAAACAGGACTCTCCCTCAAGAGTTCTTAACAAAGGAGGCAAAAGAATTCAAAACAGTTTCACTAGTGAATATGTAACTAGGATGGGGACTAAAATCATCTTAGCACAATGCTTCATAGTTTTATTCTCCAATTTAGAATCCAAAACATAACCCAAAACTAAACTTAGTTCCTCAGGATTCTCCAGTGAAACCATAACAAACAAGGAAGACAAAATAAATACACCAAACAGAATCCCTAACAATTTCCAACTAAAATCCTCAACTTCCATCACCCAACCGGGAGTGTAAATGACGCATAACCAACAAAGTATAATAATCTATAGCTAACATTCCCAAACAGGGATCAAACTACAAATCCCCAAATTTCCAGTAGCAGCAACAGGGTGAAGGGGCAACATAACATGTCGATTGCATAGAGTTTTCCAACATAAACTACACATACTGTAGCCTAAATTCACTTGCAGCTCATACTTATACCAAACAAATTGATACAACATTCTCTAGTCACCCTATCATTACCTAAAACTGAGCACAACCGGTACAACTAACATTACTAACAATAACCCCTTTAATTTCATAGAACCGTGGCAAATAACAGGGTGCACACTGTCAACATTTCACCTCCATCAAACCAGACCCAACATTTCATCCATCCATAACGACCAAAGCAGAAACAAAATCACGGAGGACAATAGCCAAAATCACTTCGGCATTCACCAGCAAAACAGCAGAGAACCAGAACAAAATTTAAACCGTATGTAAAACAGAGCATTATCATCTTCAAGAAATAGACATCAAACCGCGAGGGAAATAATCACAACAGAGACTTAAACTACCACACTCAGGTTTTAAAAAAAGAAACAAAACAACGAGCAACTTACCCACTCGCCCGCGGAATCCGTCGACAAAGGGAGAAATCAGAACCAAAAACAACTGAACACTCGGCATTGCTCATCAGACAGCATTAGAGGCCGAGAGGCCAAGAAAACGTGAAGAAATCGCACCTTAATCGAAGAAAATAGCAGAAGAGAACCCCGAGCCGAGAGTGCCCTAACTCCCGAACTCGCAGCTACCCAAAATCGACGGTTCCCGTCGCTCACCTCCGTGCCATCCCACGATCGAACGCTCAGAACAGCAATTCTCGTCGCCCAGAACGCCCTCAGCTCGCGAATCTCCTCCTCGCGACATCACTCTTTCTCTCGCTCAATATTCGATTCGCGGTCGAAGAAAGAAGAAGCAGACGCTTGTTCTGCAATTTCAAGAATAATATTTAAATAAATTATAATTATATTATATATATATATATATATGAAAACCATATATTAAAATCCACATTACTCTATTAAATCCGACTTGTTTAAGTGCCAGCCGAAAAAAAAAAGATTCATTAGTTAAAATAAGTTACTAAGCATTTTTTAAATAAATTTCCACTCGAAAAAACTCAATTCGATTGCTTTATGAAAAAATGCATATGTCGCCGCTACACGACAAAACTGATCAACTTTTCACCTTTGACTCAAAAATTTACAAAAAATTTACACGTGGTATTTTAAAATTAATTGAAAAATCTTGGATTTTACAAATATAGTTCACTGAATAAAATTAGAGAAGAAATTGTTGATCTTGCGTTGAAGAATGGGTACGGGATAAAATTCTCTCACAGTGACGCTCATCGGTTGAGGGTTGTCTACCAAGAATGATGCATGTGCCAAATGCTCGCCTAAAAAATGCAAGGTGAAATGACGTTTCAAATAAAGTGCTATGACGACGTTTACACTTGCTCGAGAAAAATGAAAAGTTGTCATGCCTCTGCTAAATGGGTGGTAGTCCATTAATTGGACAGATTTAAAAGTCATGGCGACTAGGACCTTCCTTCCATAATTGAGACAGTCATGAAGGATTTTAACGTCAACATCACACTCAGCCCTGCTAGAATGGTAAGAACTGTGGCCAAAAAATTGAATAAAGGGATGGAAATAAACAATACAAGTTCATATGGTTCTATACCGAGGAGATTTGGAGGTCTAATCCTAGAAGCTAGGTGCGTGTTGACCTAGAGATGTGTGCATTTAAAAGGATGTACATGTGTTTGGCTGCATGCAAGATGAGTCTGCTGAACTGTGGTAGACCAGTTATTTGTTTGGATGGTTGCCACTTGAAGGGAGCGACTTCGGGCCACCTGCTCACTGCTATCACCATCGACGGGAACGATTCAATGTATCTGATTGCTATAGCAGTAGTTGAAGCAGAATATAGGGCTTCTTGGAGCTGGTTTTAGAATTGTTGCTCCAGGATCTAAACACCCCAACCGGCAATGGGTGGACAATTATTTCTTACCAACAAAAGGTGTGGTTGATTTCTTTTTGCCTTCTATGTTTATGTTATGCGTTGTGTACCAATGTTTAACTCATACAATGAATCTTTGTAGGGGCTAGTGCCAACTGTCAGAGAGGTGGTAGGGCAAGCGAACCATCGGTTTTGCACCGGACACTTGTATGTCAAATTTCAAAAACAATTTAAAAGCAAGTTGTTCAAGGATGCAATGTGGGTCGCATCTAGAGCCACAATAGAGAGGCACTTTGAGAGAGAGATGACGAAGTTATTTTTGCTTGACCCGGCAGCCCACAACTATCGACGAGGAATAGATGTGAGATCTAGCCGGACAAGTCGGTCCTCCATTTGGTGCATCCAACCCGATATCTCCTCAAGCATCATGAGATATTTGAAGAGGGGAAGGAGTCATCGACAGCGGAGCATCCTCCTCTATATGCTACAGAAGCGATGCTGGAGGTTGTTCCTCAGAGGGGGCTCGAGGTTGTTCCTCCAATGGGGCTAAAGGCTGAGCCATTGAGGGGGGTGGAGGTCGTACAACTCTGGGATTGATGTGATCCGGGAAAGCTACAAAGGCCAAGATCCATTAGGAGACATTGGAGATCTAAAAACTAAAGCAAGGACAAATGATGGACTACGAGTCCATTATATTATTAATCAAGTCTCAAAGAATATCATGGAATTATTCAAGGTCAAGAATAGGTGGAAGTTCAAAGCAATGAAAGAGAAATAGAAAGACTTTCCAAAACTGTCTACTTTCTGACCTTTGACAAGTGTTTGACTATTTGGGCATTGAAAACGACGTCATTGCAAAACACGTGCTTCATACAGATTGTAGCTGATATCCTAAGCTTTCTAGAATGAGTTGGAACGTTAATTTCAGAGTTCATTTACTATGTCAAAAGTCCACAGAACAGAGAGCAAAGATTGAGAAAAGTTCAAATGTCCAAACTTGGAGACCAAGGAAATCCCTATATGGAAACCATCCAAGTGGGTGAGTACCAACATGGATTAGCTGCCAAATACATCTAGACTTGAAGAAGAAAAAAAAAAAAAGATATTAATTAAATATTCTAATGGATAAGCAATGGTGGAAGAATGTGCAATGGGCCAATTAGAAGGACAAAGATTATAAAGCTTAAGATTGGGCTTGGCTTTTCTACGCACAAAAATGGTTATGAAGATTTAGCCTAGATCAAGATTTCAAATGGAGATGTGATCTTCATACCAATTAAAGAAGACAGCTTAAGCTTTCCATAGACACCAAGATCGTAAGATTTGGAGATTATTTGGTCATTCAAACAGCTTGTCGAAATCTGCCCAGTTTTCAGCAAACCCACTTTGCGCGAGCCCATCTCTAAACCCTAAATTTAACCTAATTTTTAACCATTTGTGCATGGAAGCTAACCCTAGCCGCACCTAGGGCTTCCTAATTGTTATTTTTATTAGTTTTAATTCATTTTAGTAGTCTATGAAAGCATATGTATGGTGCCTCTTTAGAGGAATTGAATTATGAAATAAACTTGTGTGTTTGTGAGGTCTTCCTCTCTTTTTCTTTTTTGCAAAGAACTTGATCTCTTCAAGCTTCAATCTTGAAAGATCAAACCTTTGATAGCTTTGTTTCAACCAACCAGTTTGGTTAGGATCAAACTTCTCTTCTGATAACTTTGGTTCTAGTTGACAGGTTTGGCTAGGGTCAAGTTCCTTTCTACACATTTCTTGATTCGATCAACGATCCTTTTCGACGTTCCGCATTTGTTGTTGGGTCTAGGGTTCCTTCATACCCTAGGTTCGTATCAGGGATACTGTCATGTTAATCTACCAAGGTAATTAGTTAACTTGAGCATGTTAGACAACTAGACTAACATTTATTAATTGTATTCAAGCATGTTAAAGAACTTAGATAATTACAGTAGCATGTTAACGAACTAGCGAACATAATTAAATCAATCAAGTTTGAGCATGTAAATCACATAGGGTAACTAAATAGAATAATCACATTGAATAATAAATAGAGGGAGCATGTAAATGGACTAGGATAATTTACATGTTAATCGATAGTATGTTTTCGATTCTTTTCCGAATGATATTGTTCTATTAATTTGAGCATGTTTTCCTTATTTCAATTCATTGTACTTGTTCGCTGTGATGTGCAGTTATTTCCTTCTATTATATGTTTTGCTTTTCTTATATGTGCTTTCAATTACTTTAAATGCGCACTTCAATTTCTGTTAAAGTTACGTTATTGAGGAATATGCATCATGTTAGGTTGAGAATGTATGGTCATGCATCATGTTAGTAGAAACTAATAGGGAGTGCCACGGGGTAGTACGCACACATGCTTGAGTGAGGATAAATGATGAAAATGAGTAAAACAATAAGATGATAAAGGCCTTTGTGGTCCGGTAGCTTAGCCCCGCACAGACACAAAGAAAAGAATAAGAGAGTTTGGGGATGGTAGGGTAAGTACGGATCAACTAGGAAGACAGGATTTAAAAGAATGTTACCTTTCCCTTGTCGGGACTGTGAGACTGTCTACCCTAGGTGGTTGAAGCCGACAAAGATCTACCATACTGCCACGGATTCCTCCAATCTCCAGCTCGAAGTACGAGTAACGAACGAACGACTTAAAGTAAAGTAATAAAATGGTAAATAGCTAATGAAGAGATTGGTTTGGGTGGCCCCCATTCCAAAAGAACTAAAGAGAGTCATAAGCATATTGTATAAACCCTTTTCCTAACTGAGCCATTAGACTCATGTATTACTTGTGGTGTAGGTATAAATGACGAACAGATAATAAGTAGATGATAAACACACAATGAAGCAGGGATGGATGATTTGCACGCGCGAGACTCGGGATTGGCCAGGCAAAGAAGAGAATGAGTAAACGATTATAATCACATTAAATTATTGTATTGTACTCCATTGTTTAGATTTCCTTTCAAACGATTTCAATACGCTTCCGCCATGTTTTACGATGATTTATCTTATAACACTTCCGCACATTTTATCAATTGGTTTTCATAACGAGTTTAACGAAAGAGTCAGTAGCGATCCGGTTAGACGCACTCTAATATGTTTTGTTTTAAAAAGAAAGAAATTTCAAATTTTACGTATTTTCAAGGATTTACGAAAATCCGAGTCGTTACAGTTGGTATCAGAGCAGAAGTTTTAAAAACGATTTCATGGACTACTCTGATCGTTTTTAAAATCAAGTCCATAGCTCTCTTGTTTGTTTTGCCGTAATTTTTAACGAGCTCTAGTACATTTTGTCAAGTAAAAAGATTTTTGTAAAAGTCAGTATAAGTAAAGTAAAGATAGCTTGCCTGCCAGCGCGAGCCTCGACGTGAGAAATTCTTCATCGCTGTAAGTATACTTCCTAATAGTTTACTAATACATGGTTTTTAATTCTAATTTGATAAATGAATTGCTAGGAGATAAGTTGTAGGAATTAGTGGACTAGTGGACTAGCGGACTACAGCGACACGGTAATTTGATAAACATGTCTTTCACTACGGAAAGTAAGTCATATCATTTCCGCGGTGGAAACGTGCTTTCTGCGTTTCCGCAGTAGAAAGTAAGTTCTTGGAATAAGATTTACTTTTCTTAGCGGAATGTTAGTTTTTGTAGTAGAAATGGTATTTTTCCCCTAGATACTTGCTTTTCATTGCGAAATCTTAGTTTTTTCAGTACAACCCGAGAGTGAAGCACGATCCCAACTTGAAGCACGACCTCAACCTCAAGCACGACCAGTATCTCAATTGGTCTGTTTCCAACCTATATTAAATTGTTTCTACTCACCGCTCTTCAGGACTGATTAACTGAACGATAGGTATGAAACTGATATAAAAAATCGTTTGATTATTGTATATAGAAGAGTATATTTCGATACATTGACTGATATGAGAATATAAGACACGTTTCTGTTGAGGAAACTAAAACTTCGCAGCGGAAGGCAAATATCTGCTGCTAAAATTACCTTTTTCGCAACAAATAATTGTCTTCCACTGCGGAAAAAAATTTAAATTTTTAACAAAAAATGTGATAACTATGTTTGTCTCGTTCATTTTTCATAGTTCAGTGTTTTATCTGTTAATAATAATTGTTTAGTATTTATCTTATCACTGATCCTATAGTTCACTAGTTTTTTTTTAATTACCCTACTATAAATCAACATTTAAATTTCATAAATTTTTTTGTCACGATATTTTATTAAACTGTAACATTATTTTTGTCACAACTGATTATTATAACAACAAATCTCACAAACTCTTACACTATCAAAAACAATTTATGGTAAACATGTGGTTTAACGCATGGCTTTTGTGCCTAAATTATTTTATGGATTTACATGAATCTTAAAAAATAATAATCATAAAGATTGCACGGAAATTGACTTTACCTTGAGATCACCGTAAAAGAAAAATGGTTGACTCAATCACAGCCGTCCGCTTCAAATGAACGCAAATCATGAGAATCAGACATTGGAGATGAACAGAGCTCCACGAATGTAGCGTACACACAACACAGCAGCATAATACGGTGGCGTCCTTGACTTAGGAGAGGTACAGTGCAATGGAGGGAATGGGTGAGCGGTTAATTTAAGTCTTCTGTAAAGCGGACCGTGGTGGTGGTGGTGGTAGCTTGACGAAGAAGGGTGCGCACGATAAAGCGAATCTGCTTCCGCAGACCACAGTGGTGGGCACTTTTTGTTATGTAGAAACGTAATCTGGAGCGAGAAAGTGAGCAAGCAAAACTGGTAGAAACCCTTATAATTTGTCAAGGAAGAGTGAGATTTGGTTCTTGATGATCAATGTCGAAGATGAAACATCTGCTCAAAAAGCTTCACATAGGTGGGGGTTTGAACGAGCACCAAAGGTTGGGGGAAACCCGTCCAGTGATCAGCCCGAACCCGACTAGTAATTCAGCAGTTTCATCGTCTTCGGGGTCATCGTCCACTCCGGCGTCGGTTTCTTTGGGTGCAATGGAGAGATTTGGGGTTGCTGAATCTGTCGCCGATCGGAGTTCTGAGGACTTCAATTTCTTGGAGGAGGAGTTTCAGATGCAATTGGCTTTGGCAATTAGCGCCTCAGACCCTGCTGCCAGAGAGGATCCTGAGTCAGCTCAGATCGATGCCGCAAAGCGGATGAGTCTCGGCTGTTTTCCATCTGTATCTGACAGCCATGCCTTAGTTGAACTCCTGTCGCTTCAGTATTGGGTAAGCTGTTTGAGTTTTTGATTTAGGTTTTCTCTTTTCTCTTTGAACTTGATTGTACGTTCTGATGCTTTATTTATGTGGTTTCGAATGAACTTGTTGTGCTTTTCACTTGGCTTTTTGTGGTTGTGCATTGCTAAATTTCGTCAGCATTATATTTCTGATTTCTGAATCTTGTTCCAGATTTGATAATTATGAATTTGAATATAGGTTGATTCATTTTCGAATTAGCGCATTAGTGACTGAATAAGGATGTAGTGCCAGAGAGTACAATTATTCTCAAGTAATTTTACTCTGTTTGGTTCACCTTAAGCTCATTTGATTTTTAACATTTGCATTTTACTAGAGGGATTTAGTGGTAGCCTAGTTGGGGCGACGATGTTTCAAGCTTGTGCATGCATAATGTTGGTTTTCAATTTCAATGCATCATTCTTTCAAAATAGATCGAACTTTCAGTGCCAGGGTCTTGTCTTATGGTTTTCACGTCATGTTACATCATTGATGACGTTCCTCATTGTTAATTGTGTGTAATTGTCAGCATTCATGTGATAACCTAACTACCTTATATCATGTTCTACTGGGATTGTGTTTTTTCTTTTGTTCCATTTAATTATATTAATTAACATTAGTTTTGGTATTTTTTTGTTATTTTTTTTAATAATATGATTTTTGAATCGTCTATTGAACAAGTCAATTATGTTTTTCTTGAAAATGTTTGCTGTGGTATACGGTGAACTGGAGTGCATAGTCTTTTATACTAATTTGCCGAATTCATCTAGTGGCTCAACCAAAAACATGTCAATTACACAGTTTTCTTTAAACATATTTCTTATTGTATAGCATATGTGAAAGTTTCCTGTGGATTTCATATAACTTGATGTAGGTTTTGGAGAATTTGATTGGAATAAACAAAGTATATTCCTTATTTATTTTCTGCTGTTTCTTCAAACACTTTCGAATTGCATTTAGTTTGATAACATACTTTTGATTGTCTATTTGGATTACTGAAACATGTCATTTTCATTTTTCCTTGGAAAGTTTTGCCTTTGAGTGCAGCACGTGAGTGATCCTGTTGGATTCAATGGAACTGTCTTTTGGGTTTGAAGATAATGATTGGAGCAAAAAAAACTATATAAATATCTTGACACATTTGTTTTTTTGAAATGCTTGAACATCTCTTGAATGTAAGCCAAATGGTTGATTGAAACTCAGTCTAAGGGTGATTCTTTGCCTCCATTTATAGAGATTTTGACAATTTTAGATTGTTCTCCTTATTTTGAATAAATATGTGCTGACAGGCAACCTTTTTATGTGTTTGTAATTTAAATTTTCCATGACATTAGTTTGGTCTACGTCATGCAGAGCTACAATGTTGTAAATTATGATGAAAAAGTGTTGGATGGCTTTTATGACATACATTGCACAACCGCAAATTCATTTACCCAAGGGAAGATGCCATTGTTGGTGGATCTTCAAGCAACTTTGGTTTCTAGTGATGTTAATTATGATGTGATTTTGGTAAATCGCATGTTTGATCTTGAACTGCAACAGCTGGAAAGACAAGCATATATTATATCTATGGATTGCAGGGACTCAAATGACAGACTCATATTCAGTGGCCTTATTCAAAAAATTGCTAATATTGTTGTTAAGAAAATGGGTGGTCCTGTTGACGATGCTGATGAAATGTCCAAAAGATGGAAAACCAGGAGTTATGAGTTGCGTAGTTCTCTGAAAACTAATATTTTACCCCTCGGTCTCCTTGACTTTGGACTTTCACGTCATAGAGCCCTCCTTTTTAAGGTTTAGTCTTTTACTCTTTAAATTTTACTTTGTTTACTGAATAAAATTTTGAAACTTTTCTTCTCTTATTCTGTATTAATTAAAATTGCTGGGATCATGCTTCTGGTTTTAGGTACTAGCTGATAGGATCAATCTTCCATGTATGCTGGTCAAAGGAAGCCACTATATTGGCACAGATGATGGGGCTGTAAACTTGATTAAAGTGGATGGAGAAAGGTAAATATTGTCTCCAATTGGCTGATTATGGATTGTGGCCTGATAAAAATTCAATCTCTATTGTTTGAGTAATAAGTGGAGTAGAATTCCGATTGAATAAAATAATAAAGGAAATTATTTTTTTCTTCCTTGAGAATGTGGTTCAGGAAATTTTGTTGACTTCCTATGGATATGTCTACTTAAACTAGCTTTTAATTTTCTATTTCATATTTGGATACTTTGTAGCTACGATTTTTCAGTTCTAACAATTGGGTTAATCATCCTTAATATAAAAGAAAAGATAGTGTGATTTAGCTCATTAACTTAGGCGGACAATAAATATCCTAAAACTATTTTCATTAAGTAAAACTGCCCATTATACTTTGAGTGGTTAGTAAAATGACTCGTGTTTTGATAAAATTTGTCAAATATCTCACCCTTTTTTGTTTGTAATGGACATTTTAACCCATCAAAGTTATCTTAGATTACTCGATTTCGAACACATACTCAATTTCAAACACATATCTCAGTTTGACTGTCTTTTAGTTTTTGAAATTGATTGTGATGTCGAGTGAGTGGAAAGAGTGAGTTCAGGTAACCATGGTGAGTTAAAATAATCATTTCAAGCAAAAAATATGAGACATTTGACAAATTTATCAAGACATGAGTCATTTTGCTAACGAACCAAAGTACAATGCAAATTTAAAAAAAAAAAAAGTTTAAGGTATCAATTATTTCTGACCCTAAGCTTCACAGTTAAATTGCATTTTACCCTAAAAGAAATAATTTCTTGAATATCTTTTAGACCACGAGATGGATTTTTATCTTGTATTCTTGATGAATGTGTTGAAAGTGTGTTGTAGGGATTAGGTGATAGTCTTCTGCCTTGATAGAGTAAAGGGGCTATTGTTCCTTAGAAACTGCAGCAATAAACCTATTTTTAGGCTACTGTCACGTCCAGCTTGGTGTATAGATAAGAAAATGAACCCTAACCTTTTTAGAAATGAGTCGAACCGTAGTTATTACATTGATATGCAAGTTTAGCGGGTAGATTTTGTATGGAATTCCTTTAAACATTTTTTTTCAGTGTTTAGTTTAGTAGCATTCAGATCATAAATAAGTGGGCACTGCCTTCAGGACGCACTTCAGTGTTTTAAGTTTTTTGATACTTGCAAAAGGCAAAGCAAGGGAAATTTTGGTCTCTTTTGGATCTCAAATCAAATTAATATTGAATCCTTGTTTATTGTTTAAGTTTTTGAGCCATGCAAAAGCGAGGGAAACTATGGTTTCATTTGGCTTTTAAATAAAATCAACATTGAAGTGTTATTCTTGGTTGTTTGACAAAAAGATCTATGTTTATGTCTTTCAATAATTTTTAAGAAAATTTTTGTGATGATGCGATGATATTTTTCCTAGTGCAGTGAATACATTATTGATTTGATGGGTGCTCCTGGTACGCTAATCCCGTCTGAGCTACCCAGCTGTCAACTACCAAACTCTGGATTAGATGACATGAGAATCAAAGAAATGCCAATAAGTGAACCGTCTGAGGAAATTCTATGCAATCGCAATAGAGTTTCTGAAATTGGTAACCTAATTTCCAAAGAAGCATCTTTGTTTGAAGGTATAAAAACAATCAAGAATTGCAGAGATTCTGTTCTTCAAATTCAAAATGAGATTGATGATGGGTTTGGAGAGCTTTCTGTCTTGCAAAATAACCCAGAGAGCACATCAGGTATCTCTGGAAAAAGATCTTCTGCCCAAAAGAAGAAAGTTAAAAATGTTTCCAAGTATGTAATATCTGCAGCAAAGAACCCAGAATTTGCTCAAAAACTACATGCTGTTTTGTTAGAGAGTGGCGCATCTCCTCCTCCTGATTTGTTTGCAGATATAGATTCACAAGGCCCTTTCGAAACCAAAGAGCCTCAAAAAATCCATTCATTCAACGGAAAAGATGTTGATATATGTCAGAGCAAGTCCCAAGACTTGTCAGCTAGTGATGATCAGCCACTTGCTGCTACTTTAAATGAGTTGCTCGGCAATGTTTCCTTTGAAAGGAAACCAAAACAGTGTGCTGAGATATTAGTTGAACAACAAAGAGAATTGGATCTGTGGAATCATGAAGTTTCTCGATGTGGCACTACAAATGAGAATTTTATGCCTCTGGGTGGTGGAATCTATGAACGGATCCAAGGAGATGCTATCAGTGGAGGAACTGCTGGAATAATTGCAAGAGCTACTCATCAAGAATACATGGATGAGCCTTCCTTGATTGCCGACACCAGCTCTCGTCAAAGACATGATGAACTAGCCTGGAGTGTCAATAACAAATTCATGGATGGTATTGAAAAACTTCCTAATCAAGTTGAGGCAGGCAATGCATCAGAAAAGACGAAAATGATGGATACCAGTGGTCTGCATATTGCTTTTGATGGTCATGCTGAGAATGTTGGCCCAGTGTTGAATGAGGTTGCAGAATGGGAAATTCCATGGGAGAATATTAACATTGGTGAACGTATTGGCATTGGTGAGATAACTCCCTGAATTGACATTATTTAGTTGCAAAATATTTATATATTTATATTGGTATTTTGAGGTGTATATTTGTAACTTGGTTATACAGTGGTTGATAAGTCACGTGCAGGTTAGGATCTTTGTTATGGTTCTGATGTACTTCTCTCTGCCTTTGCAATTATGTGTCAAACCTTATCTAATTGTTGCATAAATCTTCTTCTCTTGCCTTGGATTTGGGTAGCCAGATCTTTTAAAGCCAATCTTCTTACTTATTACAACGGTCAGGATGATGGTTTTACAGCCAAGAGATGAGAATGTTATATATTAACACCGAGAAGCTCATGAGCAGTCCTTTTGTGTTTTCTAATTTTCCTTTTTTTTTTTTGCTTCTAATGTTAATATATGACATGTATGATGATAATGTCTAAATTTAACAGTGAGGAAGTTATTTCTAATATTTGATGCATTTGTATGTGTTTCTTCATTTTTCAACCTCCAAAATACCGATCAAATTTTTATAATTGAACACATCGGTGAAGCTGCATAGCCACAGCTACTTGACTAATAAATTAATTTCTTTATTGATACTTTTCTCTATTAAATGTTATTGCATTTTCTCCATAGCTTGAAATGTTATCAAATATCCTGTGTTGTTCATTAATTGTTCTGCTATATGCCTTGATCTGTAGGTTCATATGGTGAGGTCTATAGAGCGGATTGGAATAGTACTGTAAGTTGCATGCTTGGTATATCAATTCTTTTATTACATTCGTGATGTTTTATATTATTATACACATATGGTTTAAGTTGCTGCTGCGTAAGAAAATTGTACTATGTACATGAGCACAAAAATTTAGAACTTCTCATGAAGCGCCACTATTGAATTTTTTAATCTATCCAAAACCTTGTGTAGCATGTTTAATTCTATTTGCACACCGTGATGTGATATTTTGCCACTTTCTCCTGAAGGGATTTATCGGAAATGATGTTTGAACTTCCTTTTGAAATATGTATTACAGCTGGATGCTTTCATTTTATTAATATTTCTATAATGTTTCATGTTCCATATTGTCTAGTTTAGACTTCGTTGATTCCTTTGATGATTTAGGACGTCGCTGTGAAGAAGTTTTTGGACCAAGATCTTTCTGGTGATGCATTGGCTCAGTTAAAGACTGAAGTAAGCTGCACAATATCAGCTTCCTGCAGAAATTTTTTTCATAATGTAGTAATTGGTCAATGCTAAAGTTTCACTTTTTCATATCATGGACTTCATGCTGCTCCCCTTGTGTAGGTTGAAATCATGTTAAGACTGAGGCATCCCAATGTTGTACTTTTCATGGGAGCCGTTACTCGCCCTCCACATTTCTCTATCCTGACAGAGTTTCTTCCGAGGTTGATTTCTTTTGTTCTAACATTGATCTGCTTTATAATATTACCTAGTTTCAGATACTCTAGTTCTCCACTCTCTTTCGAAATCACATTTCTTGCATCCGAATAATCCTGTGACTGCTGTTTTGTTGGAGTTCGGATTGCATGGTACATGATTTAATACATCAAACATGAGATTTAGTACATATGTAATAGAGTAAATCATTACCCTTTCCCGTCAGGAGTTTACTGATTGTGTTTGTGTCTTTAACTGCACAGATATGCCTTGTCATTAAAAAGAAGTTTAACTCTTGAATGCAATGCGATTAATAGGGTACATTTTTACATTGTTTCTAGAATAGTAATAGAGTGTATTGATGTTTACCTTCATATGTCTATAGTCTGAAAGGTGTCTTAATTAATTCTGCCCTCTGGGGTCATTAAGTGTTTCATCATTATGTTTTATTTCATAACAAAAGTTGCGTCATATCAAGAAGCCTGCCAACGTTGATGGACCCACTGCATAGTCACTGGATCAAATATGCTTTATTTTCTCTCTCAATATCATCATTGCATTAAACATGAATGTTTTCAGGGGAAGTTTGTATAGGTTGCTGCATCGGTCCAACTCCCAACTTGATGAGAAGAGAAGGTTGAGAATGGCTCTTGACGTGGTAATGAGTTGAAGTGTTGCTCTGTTCTCTTATATTCCTACCTGATTTTGTGCATTGTGTTTGAAAATATTTTTATTTATTTACAGGCTAAAGGAATGAATTACTTGCACACAAGTTATCCGACCATTGTTCATCGAGATTTGAAGTCTCCAAATCTCCTTGTTGATAAAAACTGGGTTGTCAAGGTCCGCGCTTGTCACTTTCTGGTCCATACATTGAAGTAATTTATGAAAGTTTTATTTTAGAAGAAAAGGCGCTTTACAATCGAATTCTCTCTGTAGGTTTGTGATTTTGGTTTGTCTCGCATAAAGCTCCATACTTTTCTTTCTTCGAAGTCAACTGCTGGAACGGTACAGCAACTTTAATTACTGGAAGTTTTATGATTTTCTAATGTACTTATTGTCATTGAATTATTATTTTTTTTGTTGACTACTAGTATCAGCATGATTTTTCATAACTGCTGATGTGATATTATTTTTGCTTGATGAATTGCAGCCGGAATGGATGGCCCCAGAAGTTTTGAGGAATGAACCAGCTAACGAGAAGTAAGTATTGCCATTTAATAAGAAGTGTGCATATTTTTTGCGAACAAGTACTCATGCGGCACATGCTTAGCTCATACCTCTGCTCTTCTGCTTGAGAGGGCTCAGTCATTCTGTAGATATTTTTAATCTCCTTGGATCAACTTTTGCAACTAGCGGTTCACTGCAGGTGCGATGTGTACAGCTTTGGTGTGATATTGTGGGAGTTGGCTACTTGCTCTATACCATGGAAAGGTTTGAACCCAATGCAAGTTGTGGGAGCTGTTGGATTCCAAGATAGGCGTCTGGAGATTCCAGATTATGTCGATCCAGCTGTTGCACAAATCATATGTGATTGTTGGCGAACGTAAGTTAAAAAAAAATCAACTGAATCATGAATAAATGTTATTCATTGTACTATCTTCTTTTTATCATTAGCCATTAGTGATTAGATACTCGATTAGTATTAAGGTGTTATTGCCATTTATTAGGATTGGCCCAATGAAGTTTAATCTCTAATCCCTTAATTGCTTTGCCGCTGCTTCATTTCCAGGGAGACACACTTGAGGCCCTCTTTCTCTCAACTTATGCTCCGCTTGAGGCGACTTCAGCGTCTGGTTGTCAATTGTTGACCGTAAAATAGCCCCAAATATCAACACACCAAAGGACCGGGACATTATTTGTCATAACAGTTTGAACCATTTCCTCGGCTCGAAGAGCCGGAGGAGAGGGATCTTACTTCTCTTTTTATCTTCTCTTTTTTTTTTTTCTTGGAAAGAAAATTTAGGAATCGTTCGAAGGGATGTGCTGGTTCAATCAAAGTGGGAGCTCGGCACAACCCTGGTGGAAGACAATCTGAAAACCACCGAACCAAACACAACAGGTGCTGGACAAGTGGGATGGGAGGATCCTACGAAGAGGAGTTTGAGGTCATATATCTAGGTTGTATTGGTCTGAATGTAAGAATCCCAAGATCCAAGGGATATAAATGGAAAAAAAAAAGAAGAAAAAAAAGTAAAGATTTGTACCAGGCCAGGGGACTGGGAGGCCAACTTTTGGAATTGTAAACATTGGGGTCTTCACAGGTTAGTGTGAAAAAAAGAAAAAGGAAGGAAATAAAAAGAGTATTCATTCATTATCTGCACAAATACGCTGTTTCTGCTGAGCTGCTTCTTTTAGCTTCAGAATATACGTTTTTGTTTTTGTTTTTGAGGCGCCCTCCCAACCTGTGTAAACCTTCTGTTTTGTTTGAGTTAATTCGTTGACATGTATATCATCGCATATCGAAAGATGGAACATTTATAAAGAAGTTGAATTCTGAATTCGGCTCTTTTTGGTGCATTTTGACTGGTTTATCCACCAAAAGAGGGGGAGGGTAAGATCATTGAAATGTACAGATACAAAGAATCCTGCGCAATCTATGTGGCTAATTCTAATGGAGATTTTGTCCAAAAAAACAAAGGGATTTTTGAGTTTATGTTCTTAAGCCAATGGGTGTTTTTGTTTTTGGGTAATTTACCATCTTTTCGGAGGAAATTAATTTAATATATTGTCTTGGAAGATGGCGATGGTAGGTTATCTTCGTTTTTTTATTAATCATGGCCTGGATATATTTAAGCATAGGGGGCGAGTGGCACGCCTGGAAAGTGAGTAGGGAAGGTTGTGGGTGCATGCACCTTCCCCCTCGTCTGCCTTCTGCTTTCTCCCCCGGTATCTATGACGAGAAAGAATATGATGTAATTTTAATAAAATCGGATGTAAATCTTTCTGGATAAATTGAACCCGTTTATCCATCCATTTTTCCTTCGCAATGAGCATTGACGCTTCTTTTTCTTCTTCGTCTAAGTTCGCCTTTCAGATTTCTTACCAATATCTGCGTTTCTTCAGGTTAGTTATTCCCCCAATGTGCGATTGATCTCCCGATCTTCCAAGGATTTAATGTGTTGCGTTGAAGAAAAACTTATGCGTTTTGATTGCTTGCGGATAAACCAACGAAGTTCCTTTCTACTTACTAAAATAAAAAATCCTTTCTGATTCGTGAAATTAGCTTGAAGAAGCATTACAAAAGAAATGCCCGCTGATGGTCGTGGTCTCGTTGTTTAAGGCTTTTTGGCTTAATCTTTTTAAGGGATTAATATAGTTGGCAGTAGAGAATTTTCAGTTTTATTTTGGTGATATGTAATTTCAACATTTTATAGATTTTTCTTTTTTATTATTATTGAGGATGAAAGGCTTCCACTTTTAGGGTGAACTTGGAAGCTTTCGGCAATGGCATTCCAGTATGATGTAGACCTTTGACACACACCAGATGTGTGATTGCGTAGTAGGCGCCATATAGCAAAAATTTCAGCTCTAGCTCTATCATGTCTTGTTCGTTCATTTATATCATGTTCTTGTTTCCACTTTTTCTTAAAATCCAATAAATTTTAGAAGTCTCCTGACATAGAAAACTGATGAAGCGTTGAATCTTCCTTTCATTGGTTGGAACAATTTCAGTATGCTTTCCATAATTGTACAAAATTCATATGCGACGTGTAGGACTTTCGATGCTGAAAACCGCAGAAGATTATGGTGTTGAGAAGGTTAGTTCCAAGCTGAAAATTCAGCATGAATTTTGGACTCTTGAAGCCGTAGATGCAACGAAGGCAAAGTTTCCATGCTGTTTGGTATGGACTCCCCTTCCTGTTGTCTCTTGGTTGGCACCCTTCATTGGACATGTTGGCATTTGCAGGGAGGATGGAACCATTTTAGACTTTTCTAGCTCCAATTTTGCCAATGTTGACGATCTTGCCTTTGGTCCTGTTGCCAGATATCTTCAACTTGATAGAAAATTGGTACACCTTCTTGACTTAAAGTGATCTTTTGACAAATACTCCTCTCTCTCTCTCTCTCTCTCTCTCTCTCTATTCTTAAGTTTGTTTTTTGGTCCAACTCCATTTTGGTAATGTAGAGCTATAGGTTATACTGAGAATTCGGAGGGGGTTGGACTGTTTTTGTGCCAGTTTATCTGCCTGATTCTTTGGCTAACTTGATGGCTCTGCATAGACTAATTTATTGATTAGCACTGTTTCTAAATCTGAATCTCTTTTTGCAGTGTTGCTTTCCTTCCAATCTGGCTGGCCACACATGTACACTGAGCTATAACCACTCTGAATTTGGAACTGCCATTACATGGGACGATGCTCTTCGTTCAAGTACGAGATATTTCGAGCACAAAACTTACAACCTTTTTACATGCAACTGCCACTCATTTGTCGCCAATTGTCTCAATCGGCTCTGTTATGGCGGGTCAATGAATTGGAACATGATAAACATAGCAGGTCTGGTTCTGTTCAAGGGGCAATGGGTCGATAGTATTTCGATCATCAGATCGTTCCTCCCCTTTGTGGTGGTGTTGTGTTTTGGAGTTTATGTAGCCGGGTGGTCCTTTTTGGTTGGGCTGTCAATGTTTTTCCTTCTCCTCATTGGGTGGTTTTTTCTGGGTACTTACTGCTTCAAAACCTTGCTAGAATGGTAGAAGATAGAGATCCTTTAGTGGTGAAATCCAACTCTGTTGTAGTTGTATATTTTTGAATAAGATAGAGGTCTTCATTGGAGTAAGAATGCAGAATCAGAGTAATCCCATCCACAACACATACAGCTCTGAGCATTTGTTCAGCCTCAGTTCAGTTGTTCTGCATTTCCTTTTTAACACCATTATCCAATCTGCTCACAGTTTAAATTATTTTTATTTTTATTTTAAATAATTTATCAATTGTCCTATATCTTAATTGAGGTCATGATTAAAATTAATTATAACATTATTATTGATTTTTGTATTGCATTAATATCACTTTTTTAAACCCTTACATGACATAATATATTCGTCGTTTCAATTCGATGTAAATATATTATTATTTTTATATTTAAATGCATTCATATTATTGTTGATTGAATAAATATTAACTGCCTTTCACCAATATTATGTGATGCTAGGGCTGTTAATTATGATTTAATAGAAAATGTGACATTTGTTTATTTTTTTATAGTCGAATATTTTATTTGGTAGCAAAAATATTTAATAGTTGTATTATGGGGGTAGAGGTGGCTAACGGACGAGCTGGCTGTAGCGGGCCAGGCCCAGACACAAAAAGCGGGTCGAGCCGAGCCCGCCAAGCCAACCAGCTAGCCACTGTAACACCTCGATTTTTATTCAAATTTAATAAGTATAATTGAAATTTTAATTTGGATAAAAAGATGATTTAAAGAATTAAAAGTAAATGTAATTAAATGGAGGAGGGATAAATCGGTTTGGTTCGACTGAAGATTTAGTGGCCCGGTTCGGTTTGAATTTCATTAATAGAAGAAAAGAGCGGGGGAAAAGATTATATTATATTTGTTTTTAAAAGAAAAGAAAACATGGAGAGAGAGAGAGAGAGGGACGACGATCGGGAGCGACCCGATGAGAGAGAGGAGATCGAGAGAGGGAGGTGAGAGCTCGGGCTCGGGCTCGAAGGCGGTGTCCCAGCGAATGGCGAGCAGACAACTAGCGATGGTGTGAAGTGTCGGACTTCACGGGACGGACAGCGTCGGGTCGCAGGTCTGGTCGGGGCAGCATCGGACGTCGACGTTTTGCTGCCGATTCTGGGTGTCCTATGGCTCGATGACGAAGGCGTGATGGCAATGACTGACGAGCTGGATTGTCGATTCGCGATTGGCAAGGCATGGGAAGTGTGCTCTCTGGAGAAGAAAACTGAAGCGTGAGGGGAATGGCAGGCTGGAGATGCTGCTCTCGACCTTTTTGTCGGTATGAATCCCTCCCTTTCAACTTATGAATTAGAATGGGTTATGCTGCTGATGTATGGGTTGTAATTCCGTTGAGCTAGGTCCTTGTGCAATCTGATATGTGTAGACATTTAACATGTTAATTGTTGATGGGTTAGATTTGATGATTGTTCTCGTGAAAAGAATATTGTTGTGGTCAGTCTTGATATGCAACGTTAGTTGATAATTCGAAACATGTTATTGGACGTAGGAAAATGATAAATTGTTGTTCCGAATTAACTTGCTGGGTGATAAAATTGAATATATGTACAAAGTGCTCTATCATTGGATTTTGGACATTGATAAATATGGATGTGCTAGGTTGCGTGGAAACAAGCCTCGGTAATTGGATTTATTTATTGGAATAAGCTATGTTCGGCTTAGGTGTCAATGAGTTCCTAGAAATTCTATGTAACTAAGGGTAAGGAAAATCATAAGTCGTAATTATTAATGATGAATGTTACTAATTTGTGAAGGTATCGAAAAGACGAAGAATGATAGCGAGTAAGTGCTAACGCGCAATAAAGAATTAAGGTCAGGAATGAGTAAAGTCTTGGCCGTCAAAGCTCTACCCACAAGTATTATGTGTGAATTGTATTGCTTCCCCTTGATGTCCATTGCTTGAATATTTTGTGTAGTGTATTCACTTGGTTGTGATTCCTTGCTGTGTTGTTTAATTCTTGTATATTTCCCTACTACAAATGTTGAATTGAGATGCTTAGGAATGAAACGAATGATGAGTGGAAAGTGATAGGATGATAAGATGAGTATGAATGAGTTATGAATTGCATAAGTTAGAAATTCTATTTTGTGAACTGTTTTTACGTGCTATAAATTCCTTGTGATACTTATTGCATTCTTTGCTTCTAGTTAGGAGATATAAATACTTTAGATTTAATTGATATCGTTTCATGCAACATGTTTCTTATTATATCAAATTGTCTAGCATGTTTCTAATTATAATTTGTTAAGTAGATGTCCGTATAGAATTCATTGAACATGTTCTAATTGTGATTCGTTAATTAGATTTCCAGCTTATGATTTATTTAGTATGTTGTGTCCTGTTTTAATCAAAAAAGCATGCATAGATAGTTTAGTTTCGTATTTTGAAATCTAGTTTTAATATTGTTGCTTCTTGGTTCTGGTTATGAAATAGAATTGGTATCTCTTATTGCTAATGTTTATTGTAGAGAAATGTGATGAATGAATGACGAATGATGATGTTAAGTTGTAGGATAGAATGACGAAATGAAGGATGAAATGATATGCATGTATGATCAATTATGAATAGAGACTTTAAATTCTGTTTTGTACAATTAGTTATATTCTCTTGCTATAGTTTCCGTGCAATTCATGATATTATTCGCTGTAGCTTATTAATTGTTAATACTTGCTTCATTTCCGTAAATCAAGCATGTATGATTCGTTAGTTTATCAAACAAATTTATAGTATTTGTTTGAGAAGCATGTTTATATTCTATTTGGTTTGTGTTTTGTTTTGTTTAGAAGAGCATGCAAAGTTAGTCTTAATTTATTGTTGTGTGATGATAAATCAAGTATGTTCTACTATTTAGTTAATAAGCATGTTTCCATTTGTTAATTATTAAACATGTTTAGGTTCGGTTAGTATAGATGAGCATGCGTAATTAGTTTAGCTTAATACTTTGTAATTATAATTCAAGCATGTTTACAATTGTCGTTTGTTGAGCATGTTTCCTTTAATTGTTAAGTTGCATCTAAGCTTTCGTAACACTGTGAAGCATGTTTAATTCGTTTAGATATCTCGTATGTTATTAGTTTATTATTCTTGCCATATTCTTATTGTATGTTTGGTAGAATCAAGCATGTTATAGATCGTTTTCACTTCACTTCTATGTTGCTTTCAATTATAATATTCTTGTCTTCGTTGATTTCCATTATTACTATTCTTGTTATTCGTTGTTTGTTACTTGTATTGTTAAATTACCAATTCTTTTATGTTATGTCAACATGCATCATGTTAATAAAAACAAGTAGGGAGTGCCCCTCGGGGTGGTACTCACATGCATGAGTGAGGAAAATGAAATGAACGAATGCAATGAACGATGATGAATGATGCAATGGGGGGTTGAAGGGCAGATGGGTAGTTCGGATCTAGTCCACATAAGGTTAGAAACCGATCAAACTATTCCATCTAGTACGTGTTCCTTCAACTTTTAACTCGATGTACGAGTAATGAACGAATGAATAAAATGTAATGAAAAGATTGGTTTAGGGCGAACCTATTCCAAGTGAACTAAAGAGAGGCATGATCATATTGCATATTCTCTTTCCTTACTAAGCATTTAGGCTTACAGTTTACTTGTGGTGTAGGTATACGTGTATGACGAGAAGAATGAACAAAATACAAAGCAGTCGATGAAAGATTTACATAGGCTGAACTTGTGGCTGGTTAGGCTAAAGACGAGTAAAGTAAATTGTAAAACATAACGATTTACTTAGCATGTTTTAATTTGAATGTTTTCGTTTCCGCTATGTTTTAAATAAATTATTATTGCTACCTTTATGTCTTGATAAATGATTTTCATAACGAATGTAACGAATGGATTTTGACGATTCGGTTTTAGCACTCTGATTATGTAGGGGTGTTCACGGTTCGGTTCGGTTCGGTTTTGATGTGAAATCAAACCAAACTAGTCGGTTTCGGTTTTAAAATTACAAAACTGGAATCGGTTTTAGAAAAATCAGAATCGAGTCGGTTTCAGTTTTAAAATCTTGGTTCCGGTTTCGATTTTTTCTTTATTAATATTTTTTTTCAAATATTATAATAAAAATTGTATAAAAATTATAAAAACATAATTAATAACAACAAAATTATTCTTCCTCTTCTCTTTTCAAAACAAAATTTTGTCCAAAAAATAGTTATTAGGTCTTTTGGAGCTAAAATCACTTCAGAGGCTGAGGCACGAATGACCGAATATGGAACTTCAAAAACAAAAAAACACTATAAACATATTTATGCGGTTCGGTTTCGGTTTTTCAGTTTTGAAAAACTAAAACCGATAACCGAACCAAAACACTCGGTTCTTACAAAAGAGAACCTTATTCGGTTTTTTTAATAGAAAAAACCTTATTCGGTTTTTATTTTTTGATCGGTTTCGGTTTGGTTTATCGGTTCGATTCGGTTTTGAACACCCCTATGATTATGAAAGATTTTAGTTGTCTTGCAAAAGTTTTAAATTTCGCACATTTTTCAAAGCTTTTGAAAAATCGGGTCGTCACAGCCACCCTGGCCCCCTCCCTCCCTCTATAAATACCATTCATATTCTTACAAAACTTTTCACCAAACTTTCTCTCAATCTCTCAATTTCTAATACAGTTCCACTTTTGCTAATACATTCTCTCTTATTCTTTCATATTTTAAACTCTTTTCATTCATTTAACAAGGTAGGTTTACAATTTTTTATTTAATTTAATTTTATTATTTTTAATTCAATGTGTATTACGAACTAACAATTTTTTTGTGATTTTTGTAGGAATCGTATTCATGGAGATGATCAAAAATTCATACCACGTACAAGTCATTGTTGAATAATTGGTGTGCGGTATCATTTTATTTTTTTAATTGTTTTGCAATAGTCAATTTTTATAATTATAGATCTACATGATTTTCTTCTTGACACTTTTAGTGATGATGATATTGAAGAAATTAGGGGAGATAATCTCGCATTTTCATTAGGTCAATCATCTGCACTAGCATCCATGTCTTCACCTAGAAAAAAAGAAGCAAAACGTCAATTGTATGAAATCATCTTTAAATGAAAGATATTAATATTGGTGAAAAAATAGAAAGAATAGCACAATGCAAATATTGTATTAAACATTATGCATACAAATCTGGTAGTTCTACTAGCATAATTGGTAGGCATTATAAAAATGTCACTTAAACGAGCAAGTGAGAGACCCTACACAAACACTCTTAAATGCTAGTGGTTGTGACAATTTTATATATTCACATAATAGAATAAGAGAATGAGTAGCAAAATATGTATCACAATTTGAGATACCTTTATCTATGTTCGATAGCGAGTTATATGAAAATTATATGAAAGAGTATATTAATCATAGTTTTAGACGAATCCCTAGAAATACAACGAGAAGTGATATTATTAAAATGTATAATAATATTAAAAATGAATTAATTGTATTTTTTTTCAAATGTTTCGTCTATGTCTATTTGTATCATCACTGATTTATGGAGTGCACCTAATATTTTAGGATATATTGTTGTAACTTCTCACTTTATTGATGACTCTTGACAATTAAATAAAAAAATATTAAGAATTCTTAGTTGTGAATATTCTCATAGTGACGTTACTATTTATAGATATATCATTAGAAATTTGCAAGAATACGCTATTAGAGATAGAATTTTTAGTATTACTTTCGCTAATGTTTATGCTAACGATGTTGTTATTTTTGAATTTAAAAAATTATTTCAATTAGATATTGCTCATAATTCTCTTTTTCCATATAAGATGTGTTTATCATATTTTGAATTTAGTTGTTAAAGATAGAATATCATTTATTTTGCCTCATATTAAATCAATTAGATCTGCAATTTCTTATATTACTTCATCTAATACACGACAGCAAGAATATAAAGAATATTGTAAAGCTGCTCAACTTAAACCAAGAAAATTAAAAACCGATGTAGATACAAGGTAGAGTTTGACTTATTTAATGTTGGAAAATGTTAGGCCATATTGGTTAGTTATTTGTGCTTTTATTAGTGAAAAAACAAAATATATTACTCTTGATCATAGTAGTTGTAATGTTACTAATTTATTTCTTGATTTTCTTACACTATTTTTTGAAGCTACAAATCAATATTCGGAAATTTATTATCACACTACTCATCTTGTTCTCCTAATTTTTATAAAATTAAGGGGTACTTAAAAAAATTTAGACAAATAAATGAATTTTGTGATATACTTGATAAAACGGAAATAAAATTTAAAAAATATTGGTTTAACATATCTAATATTTTTTGCTTTGCATGCATAATGAATCCTAAATTTAATTCAAAAGAAGTGTGTCTAATGGTTGATAAAATTTCTTCTAATTTAAGTATTTCTTCTTTAATTACTAGTGCTCAAATAAGAAATGAAATTGCTAATTTATACTCTTCTTATGAATTTAAATATTCTAATGTTATTCGTTTAATTTATTCTTCACATATTTATGTTAGTTCTAGTAGTAGTTCCCGTGGTGGAGCTTTACAAGATTTTATGGATAACATATTGGATGAAATAGATAGCGATGTTCATTCTTATAGTTCACAAAGAAATGAAATCGATATTTATCTTAACACTAGTCATCAAATTTCTCGCGACGAGAATTTTGATATTTTGGCTTGGTGGAGAGATAACTTCACTTCATTTCCTATTCTTTCTAGAATGTCACGTGATCTACTAACACCTCCAGTCTCTACCGTAGAATCGAAGTCTGCTTTTAGTACAGGTGAACGTGTGTACGATGATCGACGAGGAAGACTTGCACCAGAAATCGTGGAGACACTCATTTGCATGAAGGATTGGAACGACGTCGTGATGAAAGATCAACAATGAGAAGACGACATACTAGAAGAATTCAAAATTTTGGATGGCGAAGACTAGATTTTCATTTAAATTTGAAATTGTAATTTTCATTTTGTTATTTTTTCTTTAACTTGTATTTTTTTTTTTTGCATTTTGCACATGATTGACAATTAGATAGGTGCCAACTTAGTTGGGATTTATCTAATATATAGACTACATAATGTAGTGATGCATGTTAGCCTAAGTATTGTTATACTTATTTGTTTTGATGATGATTGTGCTGATGGAAATTATATGTTGTTTATTGGATAATGTTTTGAATTGCACAAATACTACATGTATAGTGATATTGAATTGGAAACGGGATCTACACCAACCCCCTGATAATACCCTTAATTAGGGTATTAATGTTGTCTAACAAGTTTATCTAAGTCCTTGTAGTCAAAGGTACAAATGTTGGGACATAAAGAAATCATGAAGTGAAAAATGAAGAGACTAGGTCGAGCAAACGGTCGACCAAATTCACTCGGCAAAGGATGCAGTCGACAAGATCGATCGAAAATCGACTCAGATTACCCTAATGATTTTTGGTCGAGTAGGCAGACGAAGACAAGATCGATAGAGCCGACTGAAAACCAATACAGATTGCTCCATGGTGTTTTAGATGAGTAAGCGGACGAGGGTGAGGTCGATGACAACGACCGAAATTGTATACAAATTGCTTGTAGATTTTCGGACGAAAAAGTTGTGATGCCCTAATTGTTCTTACATTTGAAAATGTGTAAAATTTAAAACTTTTTTTGCCTTTTTATAAAAACAGCAGAAGACTTTTCGTTTTAAAATCATTTAAAGACGATAAATAAAATCATTTCCTTAAAACATTTGTAGAACATAACGGAAGACTTATAATAAAGCAAAACATTTAAAAATACAATAAATAACTTCTTTCTTTTTCAATTTAAATACATTTATAAAACCGTTACAAGTTATTTCTTTTACATTCATTAGCCTAGCCAGCCACAAGATTCGTCCGTGCAAATCCTTTGTCAACTGTCTTTGACCTGTTCTCTTGCTTCTCATACATACCTACATCAAGGGATAAAACAATGAGTCTAACGCTCAGTAAGAAATAGAATGAAATTCAATGCTTTTGCTTATGCTCATGCTCATGCTTAATGCGTACTTATGCAATCTATCTTAGAGAAGAATCTCTCTTACTTTACATTTCGTTATAGAGAAAGAATACATCCTATGGTCATGCGACTTAACCATCACTCTTGAGGAGATACATCCATTAGGGGTGTCACCACCATGACCGTCATCAATCTCTTGTGTTAAACAAGCAAGGGGGATTTCTAGTACAAGAGAAATGATACATCCTATGGTCCATGTGACTTAACTGTAACAACCCAGTTTTTCTTACCTTTGAAAATGCGTATCAGCACTTGCTCGTATCATTTCTTCCTTTTTTCGTACCTTCACAAATAAATAACATATAATTATCAACAAACGCACTTTATTAATCTCATCGTCTTTTATACCTTAAATCCTTATACATTATTTATTAGAGTTTCCTAACCGAAACAACTTCATCAATATAAGTCAACTTAATAGTTTAATCCAAACAACGACAGAATACCCATAACTTTCCTCTTTAATCTCTCTACTTTTCGACATCACAATTCAACAACGACTTCATACATTCTTCCTAAATCAACACTTCACCATTAGTAATAATTTACATTTTATTATCTAATCATAATGACCGTAATAATAATTACTTAACTATGGCAGAACACACTCTTTAACCGTGACCCCAAATCAACAGCAATGCATCACAATTACCACTCATCCAAAGGATTTCAACAAATAAACAGACTACTAACCATTGAAACACACATAGCTCCCAATACTAACAGGCAACATAATACAACCTCACGAAACCATGAAACAATAACCAATAGGGAGCACTCATAACAGGACTGAGAGCAAGCATCCAAAATCCATAAAACAGAAAAGGAAGTTTGTGTTACCTGAGGATCACCCGAGAAGCACAGAGCTCTTCCTTCACTTTCTTCTTCTTCTGCTTCGTCACTGCCGTTTCTCTGCCACCAGAGAACTCTCCTTCTCCCTCTGTCACTTTTCTCTCCTCCTCAATTTCTCATTCTGTCTCACATTCGGCCTTTAAACACTAGAGAGCTCACTCTCTCACTCTCACAGTGTTCGTCCCTGCCACTTCGCCTCTGCCAATTCGACACGCCCAATAACTCACAACAATCCCCATCAACCAAAAACATAACATAAAAAGAATGTATCAAAACCCAAACAATTCATACAGTCGGCATTGGAGGCTGAGAATCCAATACACAAGAGACCTACCTCACATTGGCACCGAAGAACCTTACTCCTGTCGTCCGCTTCACAATCCCTTCCAGCGGAGGCGCTGCGACATTCCAGCTCTCTCACGGAGACCCAAACCTCAGTCCCATGTTCTCAGCCCTAGGTTCGGGTTTTTTATACCCACAGGCAGGGCAAACGCTTGCCTTTCGCTCCCATGGGCTGAACATCTAAAGGTTTCGTTCGTTGTGGGAGAGTGTTGGAGCAAAAACAAAACAAGTAAATAAACAAACACATAAAAGACAACTAAGATAAAACAAGAAACATGAATAGAATAAAAGAAATTGATAAATTAAATATACAAGATCTACATTTAAGAGACATGTCACCAGAAATAAACACATTACCAACCATTCCATTTAGACAGATATTGATCATTTTACCTAAAAATCTACTTGAAGGAATGCACTATTTAGTTGGTAGTACGAACAAATCTACTTCTGATAATGTGATAATAGAATTATCTAAGATTAAAGCAATAATAAATAATATTATGGAAATATTATCGTACCTTATTATTCATCATAATGTAGAGGATCTACAAGACATACAAAAGAACACCTCACAACTAAATGATTCCATAGAACAAAAATTCTATCCACTAAAATCAAAAGTAACAGACATACACAATATAATATAAGCGAGACTAATGCAAATAGAAAATGACATAACTAAAATAAAAAAACAGAATACAGACACTCACTTAATGATAGTAGACTTAGAAAATTATCTTAGAAAGCAATTAGGATGAATATAGGTTTACCAGAATCTATAAAAATTTTAGAAAAAAAATATTATAGAACAAATTAATGGATTAAAACAGTAGCAAAAAAAATTACAACATTTGCTAATAGAAATGAACAAGAATAAAGAAAATTATAAAGAGTTAACATAAGCAAAAATTATTCTTTTAACCCTAATTGAAAAATATGAAAAGGATCTCGAAAAGCAAAGTCAGCAAATAAAATATGGCAAGGATATTCAAGAAATTATCGAAAATTTACAACAAATCATAATTCGACAAGACCGAAGAAATTGTGTTACTATTGCTGATTTAGAACAAATAACATTTAATCAACTTATAAAAAGAAAGTTAACTATTCAACCACCTCCATCTATATGATGGATAATATTGAAGAACAAATAGACAAATTAACACGTCTATTATCAGCTTTAGATATCCGAAAAGAAGAGAATACTGAGCAATATGTATTAATGAATAATGAAATAGTATTCGACTATGATTATGATGAAAACTCATATGAAAATCCGTATAACAATCCCTATGAAAATCCAAACTACGTCAAGCAAGAAATACCAGAATCTAGTCATCGAAATAAAAAACCAAAAAGGACTTATGATGAATTTCAAGATACTAGATTTGTCGATTATATGAATAAACAAAGATATTACTATAGAGACAAATGGATGAAAGTACCCTATAAATATATACCAAAAATCGAAATCAGTCAAGATACGAATATTTTAAATCTAGATTGCGAAGAAAAAAAGTTGATAAAAAAATTGGAAAAATAAAAGACATATGAATTTGAAAATTGTTTAATAAAAGAGAGTAAAAATTGTAAATAATGAAAAAATTGAGGAAATGAAGAAAAAAATTAAGAGAAAAAAAAATGAAAAACCCTAGGAAATATTTTAAAAATAGAAAAAAATTTAAGACAAAATATCCTCAGAATAAATTTTGTCCCACTAATAAAAAGAAATGCACCTGTTGGCTCTACCACGAAGAATGTCATTATGCGAATACTTGTCCTAAACAATTTGACAATACAACCAAAACTCAAACTTTAAAATTAGCCTTCGATATTGGCTACGATCCAATCAAAGATTCTGAAATAGATTCTGATATAGATATTTATGCATATGATACAGATTCATCTAATTCTACTTCTGGTACTTATGACTAAAAAACTACCAATACGAAATCCCAATGCTACGTTTATCAAAACCATAATTCACAATCGATTATTTTATGCCTATGTTGACATGAGATCAACCCTATGTTTTGCTCTGAAATATTGTAATACCCCGAATTTTTATATTGAAATTTAATAAGGATAATTGGAAAGTAATTAAGGGTATTCATATTATATTGGATAATTATCAGGGTATTACCAAGGACGTATTCGTAATATTATAATTTATGGAAATTTATCGAATGATAAATAAGGATTTATTTGGAAGCAATATTTTATTGGATAATTATAGGGGTATTGCCAATGAAGTATTCATTAGATTATAATTTAACAGAAATTATTGGGTGATAATTAGGATTAAATTAGTGGAGTAATGTTATAAGGTTATTAATAGTTGGAATTAAAATGTAAGTGTCAATGGGGATTGATTGAGGAATGGACAATAGAGGAAATTAATTGAAATTCTTCACATTTGTTGGTCCGGTTCAGGAAAGAAAAGGGGGGGATTTGTTTTAATTGGCCTTCGACCATTCTGGAGAGAGACAGAAGAGAACGAGAGGAGAAAGAGGGAGAGCGCGACAGAGAGTGGTGAGAGGGAGATCGGAGCGAGCGAGCGGGTCCGACGTCGACGGCAATGAGGGCTCGGGCTCGGGATGAAACGTCCGGGCAGATGGCTGTTGGCGAAACGAAGAGGCGAGTCGCGGGCTTGGGCTCGAAGTCGGAGCTCCCATAGGCGGTGTGTTCCGGCAACTATTGGAGGTATGTTTGGTCGATTTCTTCCTCCTCCATGGCATTCTGTCGTTTGGTTGTTGGCTGGGACTGATTTCAGGGATGATCAGTAGTGGAGATTCACGGTTTGAGTTTGGCGATTCTCGGGCTAGCGACTTCACGGGGGGCAGCTTGAACCGGCGATTGTGCTGGACGGGACCGGCCGAAGGCCTGGGTCCAGCTTACGGCTCGGGTTGAACCGAGTGGCACGGATTCTCCCCGTTGGCCCTCCTTCCAGCTGGAATTGTACTCGATAGGGAAACAGATATTGTCGGAGTGCTGTCGGTGGCACTGTGATGGGCAGATTGGAGGTAGGGGACTTCGGCAGAGGCTGGTCGGGTGTGCAGGAGGGGCAGAGCGGAAGTGGCAGAATGTTGTCTTCTGGCAAGGGCAAGATAAAAATGGCAGAAGAGTTCTTGCTTTGGGGTGACTTCTCCTGGAAGCCGGGTGAAGAACTCCTGGAGTTGTGGGATGAGCTCCCTGGTGCTGGTGATGAGGTTGTTGGTTGAGAGGTGATTACTGAAGAGAGGATGGCTGCTCTCGGATGTTTGGCTGAGATTTTCTCCTATTCTGTTTTGGCCTTTAATTCCTGTTTTTAGGCTTAAGTATAACTCTAGCAACTTGGAATGGAATATGATATAGCTTGTTGTTTTGCTGTCAATAATGGATAATGAGCTGCTGTTGAATTTGGTTCAGTATATGTCCTGTAATAGTCTAGAATGTTTAGTTGATGAAGAATGTGTTGTTGCTGGATGATCTGATTGTGTGTGATGAGTTGTTGGTTCCTGTTTGGAGAAAATTTCATTTGTTGGTTAACTTTGGAAGCATGAATATACCGGATTTAGCATTGTTGTTTGGATAATAAGTTAATACTTATGATGGTTTTTCTAATGGATTATTGGGAAGGGATAGTCTGTTAACTATTAATGTGTTGTGTTGTTGGTGGTTGGAAATTGGATAATGATGAATGTAATTGGATAGTTATAAATGTAGAAGTGTGAACGTTGGAAATAACCTGTTATGTTGGATGATGTCAAGCGTCGAAGTGTTGAGTGTCATATTGTTGGAATTGGGTGTCTGATGTGTCATTTGTTTGGAAATGGTCCTGTTAAGTTACAACTTGTAGTGTTATATTCTATTGGTTTCGTATTGGGATATTAATTGGTCTAAGGCATGTAAATAATCGGAATTAGGTGTGGAGATTAATTAGTAAGTTAACAAGAAGAGTTAACAATTTTAGTAATGACTAAATGTTTCTAAATTATGAAGGTACTAAAAAGAAGAAAAGTTAGCTTCAAGCGTTGAACGCTGTGAGAAACGAGGTAAGTGATATGCATGTGTTTTGGTCTTCGGACCCTACATCGCAAGATTAGGAGATGCATGTTTCGCTGTTTACTACTTTCCTAGCATGTTTCGTTGTTTACAGTTATTTACTGCACATTTCGTTGTTTACTGCTTTTACAACATGCTTATAGTTATTAATCGCATGTTTTGTTGCTTACTACTTGCCTAGCATGTTTCGTTGTTTACAGTTTTAATTGCACGCTTCATTGTTTACTGCTTTATAGCACGTTTTGTGGTTACCGTCTTAATAGCATGTTTCATTTTTTACAGTTTTTAACAGCATGTTTTGATGCTTACCGTTTTCCAAGCATGTCTACAGCTTTAAATGCACGTTTTGTTGTTTACCGCTTTATTAGTATGTTTCATTGTTTACTGTTTTTAAAAGCATCTTACAGCTATTATTCGCACGTTTCGTTATTTACTGCTTTTACAGCACGTTTCAATGTTTATTTATGCTTTTAGAAATTGTATGCATTTATGAGTATCATACGAAACAGATACAAATAACGAACGAATAAGAAGTCATAAAAAGTAATAACGAACGAAGAAACAAATGACGAATGAAGAAACAGATAACGAACGAATAATGAGCCATAAAGAGTAAAGAGAAATGAAAAATAACTAATGCAATTAAAGTAAAGAAAAGAAAAAGGCAACGATATGACGTGAGGCCGTTTAAGCCTTTGTGGCTAAGCCTTTGTGGCATGGCCGCTAGCGAGCTTTCGAATTATGTCATCGTCGCTAGCAAGCTTTGAGATTATGCCATTGCTGCTCGTATCTGTTGCAAGGTCCCTGGATTATGCCGAGACAAACGACCAATGGTTAGCAGACTTTCGGATTATGTCATTGCTGTTATTTCGAAGGTCAACGATAAAAAGAACGACCAATGAAAAATAATATTTAAGACACAAAAGACAAAAGATAAGAAGAAACATACGAAAACGATGATTTAAAATGCAAAGATAAGAAGAATATGACGAAAAACGATGATTAAAATGTAAAAGATAAGAAGATAAGAAAAAGATGAATATTGAAATTGCATGTAGTATTATGATAGGTATTATCACTTACTGAGCATTAGGCTCATAGCTTACGACTTGCGGTGTAGGAAAAATGCCAAATAGATTTATGAGCAGCTGATGAAGGATTTGCACGGACGAGACTTATGGTTGGTCAGACTAATGAAGGTAAAAAAATAACGCGTTTGTAAAACATAAAGGAACATTTTAATTAATTGTCTGTAAATGAACTATTTTACGCTTCCGCTATGTTTTCAAAGGAAAAGTAATTTACGCTTCCGCTATGTTTTAAATAAAAGATTTTATAACGCTTCCGCATTTTATTAATTGGATTTTTACGAAGGTTTAGTAGCGGTCTAGTTAGACGCACTCTGATATTTCTTTAAAAGAGTTTTAAATAAAGAGGGTTTTAGTGGTTAAATAAAAGTTTTAAATTTTAGCCTATTTTTGTAAGGTTACGAAAAATGGGTCGTTACAGTTGGTATCAGAGCAAGGAATTTTAAAAACGATTTTTGTAAGTTGCTCTAATAATCTTTTTTAAAACTAAAACTTACTTAACTGCATTTTTAAATTTAAATGTGTTTAAGTTATCTGATACCAGTTGGTATCAGAGCAAATTAGTTTTTACCCTACTGTGTCTAAAAACTTAACTGTGTTTCAAAGATGATTTTTGTAAATTGCTTATACTGTGTTTTAAAACTTAACCGTGTTTTAAAAAGTTCTACTACAGTTAATAGCGTTTAAAAAAAAACTACTACAATTTTATAAATTGCCCTGATACGGTTTTTGCTTAGCAAGGGTGTTTTTAAAACGATAAAAAAAATGATTCTGTAAATGCCTACCAGCACAAGCTTCGACGTGGAAATACTTCATCGATTGCAAGTAAGTTACTAAATTTAATTTTCCTAACGTATAATTATTTTATTTTGTGACCTAATGTATCATGGTTAAAGGATGGCGAAAAGTTTGGCAAGAAGGAGATACGAGTGGTGCGGGTGAAACGATCACTCGGTTGATTACGTTAGTGGAACAACAATCACGCCAATTGGGACGACATTCCACAAATTTGGAGAAGTTGAGAAATGAGTGAGTTGCGGAACAATGCGTGGCTGAGCAGCCGAATGTAAGTTGGGAGAAGCTTCGGCGGTTACGACCACCTCAATTTGATGGGAATATTACTAACCCAGACAGTGCTGAGGAATGGTTAAGGACCATGGAAGATATGTTGACCTATGCTAAGATAAAGGAAGAGGAAAATGTAGCATCTGCCACGTTTATGCTGGTCAAGGACGCAAGATTTTGGTGGGACTCAGTCAAGATAGCCAAGGATGTGACTGCGATGACTTGGACAGAATTCAAGAAAATCTTGTACGAGAAATATTTCAACCGCACAACAATGATAAAGAAGTTTGTAGAATTTGTTCAGCTACAGCAGGAAAGATCAGTTTCTGAGTATGTGCTCAAGTTTGAAGCATTGTCGCGGTTTGCCCCGCACATGGTGAGCAGTAATGAGCACAAGGTACACCACTTTGTACGAGGACCCTAATTGAAAAATACGGAAAAGATCTAGAAAAGCAAAGTCAGCAAATAAAATGTGGCAAGGATATTCAAGAAATTATCAAAAATTCACAACAAATCATAATTCGACAAGACCGAAGAAATTGTGTTACTATTGCCGATTTAGAACAAATAACATTTAATCAACTTATAAAAAGAAAATTAACTATTCAACCGCCTCCACCTATTTGATGGATAATATTGAAGAACAAATAGACAAATTAACACATTTATTATATGCTTTAGATATCCAAAAAGAAGAGAATACTGAGCAATATGTATTAATGAAGATTCTGAAATAGATTCTAATAGCGATATCTATGCATATGATACAGATTCATCTAATTCTACTTCTGGTACTCATGACTAAAAAACTACCAATACGAAATCCCAATGCTACGTTTATCAAAACATAATTCACAATCAATTATTGTATGCCTATGTTGACACGGGATCAACCCTATGTTTTGCTTAAAAATATGTTTTACCTAAATGGGAAAAATTAGACAAACCTCTTAGCATTACTATTGCTGATAAACCCATTGACAAAATTTGGATTATCGGCCAAAATGTTACTCTTACTATTGCAGGAGTTCTTTTTATTGCGAAAACTATCTATTTACATAATTCTGGCGTTGATATCATCATCGGTAATAATTTTTTGAAATTATATCAACCCTTTATTCAACTCACTTTCCCCGGGCGAGAAGATATCCCTAAAACACAAATTACAACAAAAATAGTCACTCAAAATAAGATAATCAAACTAATGGCTCAAGATATTCTAGATAATATACAATTTTTACATATCACAAATAAGATTCTAGAAAATAAATTAGATCAAATATGTAGTGATAATCCCCTTGATCAAATCAAAAATACAAATACAGAAGAAATAGTAATTAAACTTAAAGATCCTTTAGCTGAAATTAATATGCCAAATCGAATACCTTATAGTATTAGAGACATTAAAGGATTCAAAATAGAATGTAAAAATATTTTAGATTTAGGTATTATTAGAGAAAGTAATAGTTCACACAGTGCACCAGCCTTTTATGTGGAAAATAAAAATGAGATAAAATGAGGAAAACGCAGAATGGTAATTAATTATAAAAAAAATAAATGATGCAACCATATGAGACAATTACAAATTATCCAGGAAAGATTATATTTTAGAAAAATTAAAAGGACACAATCTATTTAGCACTCTAGACGCAAAATCTAGCTATTGGCAACTTAGACTAGCAGAAGAAACAAAAAAGTTAATAGCCTTTAGTTGTCCTCCACAAAAACAATACGAATAGAATGTTTTACTATTTGGACTAAAACAAGCACTGTCAATTTATCAAAGATTTATGGATAAAAATTTAGAAGGATTAAAAAAAATATGTCTAGCATATATAGATGATATTATCATATTTACTCCAGGTACAGAAGAAAATCACATCCACACAGTAATAGAAGTCCTTGAAAGATGTAAAGAGAAAGAACTAGTTATTTCTAAAACAAAATCCAAATTACTACAAACAGAAGTTGAATATTTAGGTTTAAAAATAAATAATAACGGTGAAATACATTTAACTTCTAACATTCAAGAAAAATAAATAAGTTTCCTGATAAATTACAAGATAACAAACAAATACAAAGGTTTTTAGGATGTTTAAATTATATCGCTGAGCAAGGATTTTTAAAAGAATTAGTAAAAGAAGGAAAACAATTACAAAAGAAAAATTCTGAAAAAATAAAATGGATTTGGACAGATCAGGACACGGAACTAATAAAAAATATTAAAGAAAAATACAAAATACTTCCAACATTATATAACCCACATGAACATGATTTTCTTATCATAGAAACTGATGCTTCTCAAGACACGTGGGCAGGATGTATGTTGGCTATTATCAATGGCAAAGATACTCTTAATCTTGATCTTGCAGGTAATCCACGAGGTCAAGATATACCAAATACAGGATTACATTATGATACAGGATCAAAATTTGAAATGGAGCCTTTGCTCAAAACTGAAAAATATCCAGTAAAGTTATGCAAATATCTTTCTAGAACATTTTCAACTACCGAACAGAATTACTCTATCCAAGAACTAGAGACATTTGCTTGTCTCAAAGTATTAAAAAATGGAAAATCGAATTATTGGGAACAATTAAGAACATATTCAAAATACTTAACAGAATTCAGGAAATACAAAATACAAGAGAACTACCGAAAAGGATGACTGATTAGGTGGCAGTTACAACTTCACCAATATCAACCGCATATCAAATATATCAAATCTGAGAAGAACAGTTTCGCAGATACTTTGACCAGGGAGTGAAAACAACAAGAATAATCATGAAGATATGTATCCCTATTGTTCAAACATCGTGGACCGAACGTTATTACAATATTGAAGAAATCACACAACTTCTATCCAATCCTCAAGATCTCCTCGAATATACCCAGGCACCGAGTGAACGACAACAGGAACTATTATGTGAATATCTCTTAATCAGAAAGAACTATGATGAAGCATACAAAAAGTCGAGTCCCAGATATCATCTTGGATTCAAAGCGTGAAGACAAGTCAACAAAATTAAGATTTCAGCATTCGACTCATTTGATATTGATCATCTAGTCCATACTAACCAAAGCATATATATTGATTGTTTAATCTCAATGGCAAAATGAAGCAACCCATGGGCTAGTAAAGGAGTAATCACAGATGCTATCAGAAATTTTATCAGTGCTAGATCATCCTACGAAGCAAGTAACGAACAGTATTAAACGACTACAGTCAACCAGAAACATATGGTCTCTTTACAGAAAAAGATTAATACGGCCTCAATAGCACATGGAAGACAAATGGAGAATCAAATCAAGCAGAAGCACCTTCTAACATCCAAAAGCATCAAGACAAGACAAAAAACATCTACTAATAGGAGCATCACTATTCTAGAGAATAATGCAGAAACGCACATGGAAAAAGCATCATACAATGGAGCATGCAAGAGAATCTCTAACACAACATCACACCACTATCAAAAGTTGTTTGTCTATATGTAATAATTAAAGTTTGCTTTAGTTTACTTTATTAAAGTTTGCAATGTAAATTATTGTACAAACGATTCCACTTGTCTGGAATCGTTGAGGGTTTGTAGGAAGAATGACCTCCTTCCACTATAAATAAGAGTCTCTCGTTTTGAGAGAACTCAAAGGTTAATGGACTGGTTTTCTTTCCTCTCATAAGTACTTTGGAAGCAATTCCTGGAGAGTACTGATCCTTGAGGTAATACTCTGGAGGGATCGTGATCTTTGAGGGAATACTCTAGAGGGATCAAAATCAAAAAACATATGGTGTGAAGTTACTATGGACAATCGTTTAGCTGTTCTTGTAATATCCATTTTAATAGTAAAACATTTCATTCGTATTGTTTTTGTGGAGGACAACTAAAGACTATTAACTTTTTTGTTTCTTCTGCTAGTTTAAGTTGCCAATAGCCAGATTTTGCGTCTAGAGTGCTGAATAGATTGTGTCCTTTTAATTTTTCTAAAATATAATCTTTCCTAGGTAATTTGTAGTTGTCTCCTATGGTTGCATCATTCATTTTTTTGTAATTAATTACCATTCTGTATTTTCCTCGTTTTATCTCATTTTTATTTTCCACATAAAAGGTTGATGCATTATATGGACTATTACTTTCTCTAATAATACCTAAATCTAAAAGATTTTTACATTCTATTTTGAATTCTTCGACGTCTCTAATACTATAAGGTATTCGATTTGGTATGTTAATTTCAGCTAAAGGATCTTTAAGTTTAATTACTATTTCTTCTGTATTTGTATTTTTGATTTGATCAAGGGGATTATCACTGCATATTTGATCTAATTTATTTTCTAGAATCTTATTTGTGATATGTAAAAATTGTATATTATCTAGAATATCATGAGCCATTAGTTTGATTCTCATTTTGAGTGACTATTTTTGTTGTAATTTGTGTTTTAGGGATATCTTCCCGCCAGGGGAAAGTGAGAGAAATAATGCGAAGTCATTGAATAAAGAGTTGATATAATTTCAAAAAATTATTACCGATGATGATATCAACGCTAGAATTATGTAAATAGATAGTTTTCGCAATAAAAAGAAATCCTGCAATAGTAAGAGTAACATTTTGGCTGATAAACCAAATTTTGTGGACGGATTTATCAACAATAATAATGCTAAGAGGTTTGTCTAATTTTTCCCAGGTAAAACATATTTTCGAGCAAAACATAGGGTTGATCCCGTGTCAACATAGGCATAAAATAATTGATTGTGAATTATGGTTTTGATAAACGTAGCATTGGGATTTCGTATTGGTAGTTTTTTAGTCATGAGTACCATAAGTAGAATTAGATGAATCTGTATCATATGCATAGATATCGATATTAGAATCTATTTCATAATCTTCATTAATACATATTGCTCAGTATTATCTTCTTTTTGGATATCTAAAGCAAATAATAGATGTGTTAATTTGTCTATTTGTTCTTCAATATTATCCATCATATAGGTGTTGATGGTTGAATAGTTAACTTTCTTTTTATAAGTTGATTAAATTTTATTTGTTCTAAATCGGCAATAATAACACAATTTCTTCGGTCTTGTCGAATTATGATTTGTTGTAAATTTTCGCTAATTTCTTGAATATCATTGCCATATTTTATTTGCTGACTTTGCTTTTCTAAATCTTTTCTTTATTTTTGTTCAATTCCGTTATCAAATGTTGTAATTTTATTTGCTATTGTTTTAATTCAGTAATGTGTTCTATAAGATTTTTTTCCAAAATTTTATAGATCTTGCTAAACTTATATTCATCCTAATTGTTTTCTAAGTCTACTATCATTAAATGAGTGTCTGTATTCTGGTTTTTTATTTTAGTTATGTCATTTTCTATTTGCATTAGTCTCGCTTCCATTATATTGTGTATATCTGTTACTTTTGATTTTAGTCGATAGAATTTTTGTTTTAAGGAATCATTTAGTTGTGAGGTGTTCTTTTGTATGTCTTGTAGATCTTCTACATTATGATGAATAATAAGGTATGATAAAATTTCCATAATATTATTTATTAATGCTTTAGTCTTAGATAATTCTATTATCACATTATCAGAAGTAGAATTATTCGTACTATCAACTAAATATTGCATTCCTTCAAGTAGGTTTTTAGGTAAAATAACTAACTTTTGTCTAAATGGAATGGTTGGTAATGTGTTTATTTCTAGTGACATGTCTCTTAAATGTAGATATTGTATATTTAATTTATCAATTTCTTTTATTCTATTCATGTTTCTTGTTTTATCTTACTTATCTTTTATGTGTTTGTTTATTTACTTGTTTTGTTTTTGCTCCAACACTCTCCCTCATTGAACGAAACCTTGCTCTAATACCAATTTACTATGGACAATCGTTTAACTATTCTTGTAATATCCATTTTAATCTATATAGAAATTTTTCAAATGCTAAATACGTCTGTCTAATATATTCTATTGATTCTGAGTCTGAATCGTATTCTTTTTGTATTCTATTATTGAGTTCTTCAGGGAAATCTTCTTGTAATGTAAATTTTTGTACAAACGATTCCAGACAAAGACTGACTCCCTTCCACTATAAATAAGAGTCTCTCGTTTTGAGAGAACTCATAGGTTAATAGATTGGTTTTCTTTCCTCTCATAAGTTTAAATAAGATTGGTTTTCGTCCCTGCCACTTCGCCTCTGCCAATTCGACACGCCCAACAACTCAACAATCCCCATCAACTGAAAACATAACATAGAAAGAATGTATCAAAACCCAAACAATTCATACAGTCAGCATTGGAGGCCGAGAATCCAATACACAGGAGACTTACCTCACATTAGTGCCAGAGAACCTTGCTTCTGCCATCCACTTCACAATCCTTTCCAGCAGAGGTGCTGCGACATTCCAGCCCACTCACGGAGACCCAAACCTCACTCCCACGTTCTCAGCCCTAGGTCTACGTTTTTTGTACCCATGGGCAGGGCAAACGCATGCCTTTTGCTCCTACGCGTCGCCACCTAACCATGACCCACTTACCGTGCAGAGAAGATTTCAGCCGCGGGAGTCGCCTCTCCCTCCACGCTCGTTGCTCGCCATTCGCAGAAGAAGATTGTGAATCACCTCACCCGATCTCCTCACTCCCTCTTTGCAATTTGGCCACAGGCAACCCTAAATGAGAAGAGCGAACCGAACTGTGAACCGGTTCGGTCCTCCCTCTTCCATCAACCTCTTCTGTCTTCAACCAGACCAGTTCAAAGATGAACCGGTTCAACCCTTCTTCCTTTCCATTTTTAACCCTTTACTTTTATTTTAACCTCATCTATTCACACGTATCGTATATTAATCGACCCAAATTCCAATTCTAATCCAAATAATCCTATTACACCTCATGAATTTCCCAATTATCTTTACTTAATTTCGTTATGGGAAATCGAGGTACTACATTAACCGTCACTCTTGAGGAGATACATCCATTATGGGTGTCACCACTAATGAACCGTCATCTTTTTTCCCAAACCCCCACACACCTATTTACATTTATTCATTCATTCCATTAACATGTCATGCATATGTCAACATTTTCATAGCCCTACTCATGATGCGTGAATGTCATGTCATTTCCAATTCACAACCATATACAACATATACAAAAGAGGCAGTGATATAACAGTTCATGCTTAAACTCAAAAAATCTATTTCTATCCTCTAACATTTTATCGACAATTTATAAGGAGTAATTTGTATATTAATTAACGAGGATAATTTCATAGAGTGCAAATTATAGTTTATTTAGAAAAAGACAATTCATATGCCAATTAACAAAGGGCAATTTATATGCTATTTAACATAGGTCAAAGTATATGCTAATTAATATGGACAATTTATATGCTATTTAATAAAGGTCAAATTATATGCTAATTAACATGGACAATTTATATGCTATTTAACAGAGGCCAAATTATATGCTAATTAACATGAACAATTTATATGATTATTTAACAGAGCCTTAATCAAGCAGGGTATTACTGCATTAGAGACCACAATCCAAAAAAATCACAGATTAATACTTCTAACAATTCCAGTAATGACCCAGTTTTTCTTACATTTAAAAATGCGTTAAATTTAAAACTTTTCTTTTCCTTTTATAAAAAAAATAATGGAAGTCTTTCGTAAAACCTTTTAAGATGAAATCAGAGTTCTTTTCTTAAAATCTGATCGTTAAAAACCTTTTTCTTAAACTCGTTACTTAAATCGTTATTAATAGCGGAAGACTTTATTTATAAAATCATTTTTCTTAATTTACAACGGAAGACTTTGAATCGTTTCATAACGAAAACATAAATCATTCATTAAAAGAATCACAATTGTTTACATTATGTTTACAAAATTCTTTTCTCTTTGATATCATTAGCCTAGCCAGCCTCAAGACTCGCCCGTGCAAATCCGTCATCAACTGCTCCTTAATATGTTCGTCATTTTCTCACTCATGCTTGTACCTACATTGCAAGTCATAAACTATAAGCGTAATGCTCAGTAAGTGATAGAACTTAAATGCTAGATGCACATATTGTGCCACTTTAAAATCGCATGCATTTTCTCTTTTTTTTTCTTTCTTTTATCTTTTATCTTTTCATGTGTTCATTCTTATCTTTCTATTTCTGTTTCCGTTTTTATTTCTGTATCTATTTCGGTATCCGTGATCGTACGCGTTTTCGTATCTGTTCCCGTGTCTGTTTCTGTATCCATATCTGTATCCGTTTCCATTTCTGGAAACTCATTTCTATTTTTGTTTCTATTTTCATTTCTATTTCTATTCCTGTTTCTGTATCGGTATCTGTGCTCGTACCATTTTCGTATCCATTTTCGTTTCCGTTCAAGTATCCGTATCTGTTTCTCTTTTCATATTATTTTCTTTTCTTTTATCTCTGTGCTGGGCATTACTTATCCAGACTACAAAAACCATTATCTTTTCTTACGTTTGGGTTATGTGTTGGGCATTACTTATCAGACCACACAAACCCTTTTCTTTATCTTTCTTAATCATTCGTTCTTTCATACTTCTTTTTGTTTTTGTTTTCGTTTTCTTTTCAAAACCGTGCATGAAAACTATTTTTGTAAACTTTGAAAACCGTGATGCATGATGCTCATGAATGCATATAATTTCTAACATAATAAAAGGGAATCTAATAAAACAACAAACAAACAATTCACAGATCATGCTTCATAAAAACGGTAGACATGCTTATAAAACAATAGATGTGTTTATAAAACTGTAGACATGCTTAGAAAGCGATAGATGAGCTATTAAAACTGTAGACATGCTTTTAATACTATAGACATGCTCGTAAAGTTGTAGACGTGCTATTAAAATAGTAGACATGCTCAATATCTAATAAAGCAGTAAGTAGTCAAACGTGCATATCCTATTCTTGTGATGTAGGGCTGTAATACCCCGATTTTTTGTAATGGAATTAAGTAAGGATAATGAAAAATTAATTTAAGAAACTGAATCGAAGAGATTAAATTGGATCGATAATTATCATTAAGCAATATTTAGAATAAATCAGGAATTAAAAATTGGGCCAATTAATATACAATACGTATATTTGATAGTTATAGATTTATTAAATAAATTGAAATAGAATAAGTGAAGGAAATGATTATTTAATAAAAGGGATAAGTTAATAAAAAAGAGATTTGAGATAAAATAGAATTAAATTAAAGTAATTAAGAAATAAAAGTAAAGGATTAAAATGAGAAGGGGGAAGGGTTGAACCGGTTCATCTTGAACTGGTTCGGTTTGAAAACAAGAGAAGTGGCTCATGGTTTTTCAAAGAAAACAAATGGCCTAGCCATTTTTGGGAAGGAGAATGAAATCGGGAGGCAAGGGAGAGGGAGAACTCAGGTGTCCCTGTGGGCGATTTCTCCTTCGGCCGAATCGACAGCGGGTGAGAGGAAGACACGAGCTCGAAAGGAGCTCGGCAACTGGGTGCGATGGGTGAGTCAAGTCGTCTCCGACTGCCTGGCAAACTGCGGAGCTAAGGCTCGGAACAACCAAGCTGCAGGACGATTTGAAGCAAAGCTTTCGCGAGATGGAACGACGCAGCACCGATTCGTGGTAAGCACTGAGGTTGAATTCTTCTATGTTGATCGTGTTCTGCATTTTCTATTGCCCTTGAAATGGTTGGCGGTAGAGGTGAAGTGGCCGAGTTGAACACCAATTCAACCCGTGAATCCTTGGACTAGATTGGAGTGGGTTTTATCAGCAGCTTCTCCTGACAACCCCACGTGATTCTCTAGAAGGCGGTAAGGAGTTTCTCACAAGTAGCGTTTGTTTTTCTTGATTGTTGATAATGTTTCTATATTCTGGATGATTCTTGATAATACTTATGTTGGATACTCCTGCTCCTGGTCTGGTTAATTGGCCAATTATGCAATGTTAGTCTTTGTTTAGTTAGCCTCTGATATGAAACGTCTGAACTTTGATTTAGTTCCCTGTTATATGAAGCATGAACTGTGGTTGGATTTTGATTTCCCCTCAGGTTTGTTAGCTGGAAGTTATCCGTGGTTAGGTTAATCCTAAATTCTAAATAGCATGTTTAGTTCTTTATGGTTAGGACTGTGTCCCCTAGTTAGTTTCGTTGATTGATATTCCTGTATTTTGGATGCATTCTGGATGATCTATGATGCCAAAAATTTTGGTTACTCGTTGGTTTGCTAACCCTCTACCACTATTGATTGATCAATTCTCGATAGTGTTCCATCCAAGGTATTTTCCTGCTATTGATTGCTACTCTGATTACATGCTACTTTTTGATTTAAATTGGTTGCTACATAATACTTTAGTTGGCTGTTCATTCTAATTTTATTTCATTACTGTAAGGATTGATATTATTGCTTTTCCCTACATGTACAGTCACATTATTATGAGTTGTTATTAGTTCTTTGGAGTGTTGTTCTGCTACTCTATATAGGATGTTGTATTACTCATTTTTCTATTGGATTCTGGTTTTGTTAATAGCTCCATTGTTGAATTTTCTGTTGTCAAATAGAACGTCTTATTGCACTCTGCTCCGCTGTCTTCATTCGCTGGATATTAGGTTGTTATTTGTCACTATGTTTATGTTCGTTACACGTCTTCAACTAACCTTCAAGCATGTTTAGTAGTGCACATAACATTGTCGTTTCCCAAATTATATGCTACAGTTTTCTTGTGATTTGCCAAACATGTTAGGATGGTAGACGTTGAATATTGTTGTATTTCCTCCGATTATCAAGCACGTTTGATATCCGTTTTGCTGCTGTCTTTCCATTCAATTTTAAGCATGATAGCACATTGTATATCACTGCATATTCTCCACGATGTCACTGCTGTTTTCTGTCCCATTCTGAGCATGTTAGTACTTTGTCTATCGCCATATTTCTTCAAATATCGAGCATGATTTTACTGTTGTTTTTCTATTCAATTATAAGCACGTTAAAATGTTAACTTTCTCTGTATTTCCTTCAATTATCGAGCACGTTTGATATCTGTTTCGCTGCTGTCTTTCCATTCAATCTTAAGCATGATAGCACATTATATATCACTGCATATTCTTCATGAATTCGCTGCTGTTTTTTGTCCAATTCTGAACATGTTAGTACTTTGTCTATCGTCGTATTTGTTCAAATATAGAGCATGATTTTACTGTTGTTTTTCTATTCAATTATAAGCATGTTGAAATGATAATTTGGTTGTATTTCCTTCAATTATTGAGTATGTTTGATATCCGTTTCGCTGCTATCTTTCCATTCAATCTTAAGCATGATATCACGTTGTATATCACTGCATATTCTTCATGAATTCGTTGTTGTTTTCTGTCTAATTCTGAGCATGTTAGTACTTTGTCCATCGCCGTATTTCTTCTAATATCGAGCATAATTTTACTACTGTTTTTCTATTCAATTATAAGCATGTTAAAATGATAATTTTCGCTGTATTTCCTTAAACTATCGAGCACGTATGATATTCGTTTTGCTGCTGTCTTTCCATTCAATCTTAAGCATGATAGCACGTTGTATATCACTGCATATTCTTCATGAATTCGCTGCTGTTTTCTGTCCAATTCTGAGCATGTTAGTACTTTGTCTATCACAGTATTTCTTCAAATATCGAGCATGATTCTATTGCTATTTTTCTATTCAATTAGAAGCATGTTAGAATGTTAAATAATGTTGAATTTCCTTCATGTCATCACTACTATTTTCCTGTCAAATTCTAAGTACAATAGGATGTTAACTTTCGTTGTATTTCCTTTAATTATCAAACACATTTGATATTAGTTTCACTGTCTTTCTATTTAGTTTTAAATATGCTAGAACGTTAAATGTCGTTGAGTTCTTCATTAATTAGTTTTCTGGTTTGTTAATTATAATATATCTCATAACTGCTCTTTTATGTTAGAAATTATTTGGTGATATGAATTGTGGATTCTTTGAAGGTTGGTTTGGGTTGCGTATGTCATATGCGTAATATATTTCGTGTATATTGTTGTGATTTTAATATTGTATTGACATGCGTCATGATAATAAAAACAACTTATGTGAGAGAAAATAGATAAAGGAAATGAATGTAAAGGGAATTGCAGGTTAGGGAGGTGGTTCGGATCTAACCAAGTAGAGTCGAGATTATGCTCTTTCCTTGTCGGATTGTGAGAGCCTGTCTACCCTAAGGGGTTAGATGCCAACTAACGGCCACTCTCCTTGCAACGGAACCTCTTGTGACACCCCGCGTCAAAACATTCTTTCTTAACTTAACCTTTTACCTTTTTTTAATTATCGTGTGAAAATTTTTCTTTTTATTTTAAACGGGTAAAGTAAAACTTACGACGAGCGTGGAAAGCATAATCAAATCAGAGTAAAGCGGAAACATAAGAAGCATTAAATAAAGTTCAGAGTTAAAAGTGGAATTATAACTAACTTCAAAATACGGTTTGAGAGTTAAGGTAAGAGTCAATAGTTTTACAAAACAGTGACCTTGTTCAAATCATTTCAAAATAGTGATTTCTTTCTCTCTCCTTGAGAGCCATAATCCTACTCAGGTCGCGATTCATCCGGATAATCTGCAGGCTCAACAGGAAATGCATCCTCTTCTGCTCCAGGGATTATTACATCTTGACAATTTCCTACACCACAAGTAAACTGTAAGCCCAAAGGCTTAGTAAGAATGCTTTATGCATCTCTTTCGTTCTTTTTGGAATGAGTACCGCCCCAAACCAATCTTTTCTTTACGTTTCATTCTTTCATTCATAACTTGTACATCGAGCGGGAGATTGGAGGAAACCGTGTGGGAGGGAATAGTCTTGGTCGGCTTATAACCACCTATGGGTAGCTAGTCCCGTTCCCGACAAGGGAGAGGCGTAAGTCTAGACTACCTGATTAGATCCGAACTACTCGTCCGTACCCTAACTCCCCATTTTCTTTTCCTTTCATTCGTTTCATTTATTCTTTTCCTCACGTAATGCATATGAGTACCACCCCAATGGTGGCATTTTATATTTGTTCCTATTATCATGATGCATGTTGATACAGTACAAAAACAATGATTATCAAACTGTGAATAACAGTGAATAAAAGCGAATAAACAGGATGAATATAACAATGAATTAAAATAGTGAATAACATGCTCGAATTTACAGAACATATCAGTAAGGAAACGACAAAGTGGACATGCTATTAAACTGAGATTAAACGTTAAATTACAGCGAGCTACTCAAACGAATTAGGCATGCTTAACAATAGTACAATGGCATTAAATAGACATGAAATTAACAAGTAAACAAAAACTTGCTTAATAAATCGCTAAGAGCTAATAACATGAATTGATCCTAAACATGTGTACATTCGAAAGTAAAGCATGGTTCAACGACATTATTTTTAGTTAGAGTTAACAATCTACTTTAGGATTAGCGAAAGTTAGACAAGTCATATTAGGGATTTATTATGCATAGTCATGTTAAAGGAAAGCAACAGTTCCTATCTGGCACAAGATTTACAGCATTATATTTCGGGTCTGCTCTATTAACGAGCAAGATAATATGTAGTACATCCAACTAAAACAAAATCACTATCATTCATACGTAACATGCCATCACATAAATCTTCAGTTCATCAGTTCCACAGTTCGTATCATAGAGTTAACATCAGAGACTATAATCTTAGCAGTAGCATCATCCATTCCTCTATTAGACAAAGCATTGAATTGCAGTAAAGGAAAACACGAAACAAAAACATAAAACAAACAGACACTACTTGTGGGTAGGGCCTCCACTAGCCACGACTCTACCCAATCCTTACTTTAGTGTGCTAATTGCTGAAGAAATTCTACATGGACAAAAAAGGCAGTAGCAACCCAGCTCAATCCTTGTGTTCCTTAGCTTACAGAACTTCATACTCACTCACGTATTACTTGAAGAAAACACACGAACTCACAGGGTCTCACACAAAGTCTCCAGGGGATTTTCTTTCTCGCACTGGGAAGCTGAAGATGAAAATGCAAAGACGACTGACTTAAAACGTGGAGCCTTACCTGGAAAGGATGGTCGCTTCACCGAACGGGACGAAGGAGGTGTGCTTCGGTGTGGGGGAGTTGTCTCCCGTGTCGTTTTAGTGGAAAATTAATGACTACACAACAAATGATCTATTATTTAAAACTTATTTTATCGCAGAATTGGGACATTTCGGACGAGGGAATGCATCCTGGCCTAGTCCGCGTTCGTCCGAAATCCTCATTCCTTTTGTTAGATTTGCGTTTTTGGACGAAGGAAGACGTCCTCGCCCTCGTCCGCATGCGTCCGAAACTGTCCAAAATTTGTACATATTCAAAACCTCTGTGTCTGGTACCGTCCGGGTTCGTTCGAAAACTCGCGTTTACAGGCGACAGACGAGTTTGGACATAGAGTCTCATCCTGCATCCTCCCAAAATGCTAGGGACAGCGTGAAATGGGTTTTCGGACGTGACCCCCCAGTCCGCGTGCTTCCGAAATCTCGAATTACACATTTCATTCACCAAAATTTTCATATTTCAATTATTCCACAATATTTAACCCATATTTTCATGGCATAAATTAACAAGTACCGTCACGCAATGTAATATATTAATTCTTCCAAAAATTAATTACATCGCAAATACGGGGAAAATATTATTGGGGTATTACACCTCTAATGTCCCAGCTCAATGTATGAGTTAACGTATATGTAACCATGAGTAAAGAACAGTTTAGGCGGATTCCATTCTGACATAATGAGTTACATGCATACATCATATTACATCTCATTTCTTACTGGGCCTTGGGCTCACAGTTTTCTTGTGGTGTAGGTGATTGTCAGGATGTTGTTATTCCCGGAGCGGAGGAGAAGACATTACCTATTGAGCACTTGGGTTACCCAGCTGAATTGACCTGAGAGATTATGGCTCGCAAAGAAGCAAAAATATTGTTTTGATATGGTTTGAGAAATGATAAACGTTTTGTGAAACTAAGAACTCGTGTTTAATTATCAAACTGTATTTTGGATTTATTAATGTTTATGCATTTTACTTTGATTTATTTTACACACTCTGATTTCTTTTGGTTACTTTAACTTATTTCTTCTCATATGTTTTAATTAAATAAAAAGAAAATTTTTTACACGGAAATTTAAAAAGAAAAGGGTTTGAATTTAAAGCGGGGCGTTACAAGGGCCTTAAGGACCAAAGCACACGCATATCACTTACCTCATTTTCTTAAAGTGCACAACGCTTATTCGTTATCATTTTCTTCTCTTTTAGTACCTTCACAATTCAATATCATTTAATCATTAGTCTAATCAATTAATCCACTTCTTAATCTCGTCGTCTTTTCCTATCCTTAATTCTTATTCATTACTTAGTTTCATAATCTAACTTCAACCAATCACATAATAGTTCTAAGAACTCATTAGCACCCAAAACGGGACATAACCTATCTCAATATCCATGTTCAACCAAATAACAACCCGAGCACATAAAGATGCAAAACAACATTTAACCAACAGGGTATACCAATATCCACTAATAACCCAACAGCTAGAGGTGGCTAACGAGCCGAGCCGAGCCGGCCGAGCCTGAAAAAGTCTGGCTCGTCGAGCCCGCCGAGCTTAACGAGCCGAGCCTAACGAGCCTACCGAGCCTAACGAGCCGAGCTTAACGAGCCGAGCCTAACGAGCCGAGCCTTAACGAGCCGAGCGAGCCTAACGAGCCTTAACGAGCCGAGCCTAACGAACCAAATATACATAAATAATAATATCTTATATAAATATATTATAAATTATTTTCAATATTATCAATTTAAAATTATAATAAACATTTATTATTATAATATAAAAATACTATAATTAATAATTTAATTGAACAAATATTTTTGTTGAATTGAATAAATATTTTTATTACAATTTCAAAATGAAAATGAAAATTACAATTTCAAATATAAATTACAATTTCAAAGCACAACTTACAAGATAAAGAAAATATATGAAAATGAAAATTACAATTTCAAATTTAAATAAAAATTTAGTCTTCGACATCCAAATTTTTGAATTCTTCAACTATGTCATCTTCTCGTTGTTGATCTCTCGTCACAGCGTCGTTCCAATCCTTCATGCAAATGAGTGCCTCAACGATTTCTGGTGCAAGTCTTCCTCGTTTATCATCGTACACACGTCCACCTGCACTAAAAGCAGACTCCGATGCTACTGTAGAGACCGGAGGTGTTAGTAGATCACGTGCCATTCTAGAAAGAATAGGAAATGAAATAGAGTTGACTTTCCACCAAGCCAAAATATCAAAATCCTCGGGGCAAGAAATGTTATGGTAGGTGTTAAGATAAATATCAAGTTCATTTCTTTGTGAATTATAAGAATGAACATTGTTATCTATTTGCTTAAATATATCATACATAAAATCTTGTGGATCTCCACCACAAGCACCACTATTAGAACTAGCATGCATATCATATGAAGGAATTGAACGATTATTAGAATATTTAATTTCATAAGAAGAAAATAAATTATCAATTTCATTTCTTAATTGAGCACCATTAATTGAAGAAGAAATACCTAAATTAGAAGAAATTCTATCAAGCATTATACGCACTCTATCTAATTTAAATCTAGGATGCATTATGCATGCAAAACAAAAAATATGAGATATGTTAAGCCAATATTTTTTAAATTTTTTTTCCATTTTTTCAATTAATGCACAAAATTCGTTTCTTTGTTTAAATATTTGAAAAGTACCCGTTAATTTTATAAAAATTGGGAGAACAAGATGAGTAGTGGGATAATAAATTCCCGAACATTTATTTGTAGCTTCATAAAATAGTTTTAAAAAATCAAGAAATAAATTAGCAATATCGCAACTATTATGATCAAGAGTAATACATTTTGTTTTTTCACTAATATAAGCACAAATAACTAATCAATATGGCTTAGCATTTTCTAACATTAAATAAGTCGAATTCCACCTTGTATCTAAATCGGTTTTTAATTTTCTTGGTTTAAGTTGAGCAATTTTACAATATTCTTTATATTCTTGTTGTCGCGTATTAGATGAAGTAATAAAAGAAATTGCAGATCGAATAGATTCAATATGTAGCGAAATATGTGACATGCCGTCTCGAACAACTAAATTTAAAATATGACAAACACATCTCATATGAAAAAGAGTATTATGAGCCGTATCTAATTGAAATAACCTTTTAAATTCAAAAATTGCAACATCGTTAGCAGCAGCATTATCTAGCGTAATACTAAAAATTCTATCTCTAATAGCATATTCTTGCAAAATTCCAACAATATATCTATAAATGGTAACGCCACTATGTGGATATTCACAACTACGAAATCCTAATATTCTTTTATTTAATTGCCAAGAGTCATCAATAAAATGAGAAGTTACGACAATATATCCTAAAGCATTAGGTGCACTCCATAAATCAGAAGTAATACAAATAGACATAGACGGAGCATTTGAAAAAAACTCAATTAATTCATTTTTCATATGATTATACATTTTAATAATATCACTTCGCGTCGTACTTCTAGGGACTCGTCTAAAACTAGGATTAATATACTCTTTCATAAAATTTTCAAATAACTCGCTATCAAACATAGATAAAGGTGCTTCAGATTGTGATATATATTTTGCTACTCCTTCTCTCATTTTATTATGTGAATACATAAAATTGCCACTGCCACTAGCATTTATGAGTGTTTGTGTAGGGTCTTTCACTTGCTTGTTAGCGTGACATTTTTCATAATGCCTACCAAGTGTGCTAGTAGAACTACCGGATACGTATGCATAATGTTTAATACAATATTTACATTGTGCTATACTTTCTATTTTTCCACCAATTTTAATATCTTTTATTTCAAAATTATTCCATACCTCCTATGTTTTACTTCTTTTTTTTCTAGGTGACGATGTGGATGCATGTGCCGATGATTGATCAATTGCAATTGTGAGATTATCTTCCTTAATTTCTTCAATATCATCGTTAGTGTCATTAAAAGTGTCAATCAAAAAATCACGAGGATCCATAATTAAAAAAATTGACTACTACGAAACAATTAATAAATAAAATGATACCGCACACCAATTACGCAACAATAGTATGCAATTGTTGTGAATTGTGATCACCTCCTCCCCGAATACGAGTCCTACAAAAATTGCAAAAAAAAAATTAGTTGTTTTGTAATACACATTAAATTAAAAAAATTAAAATTAAAAAAATAAAATATACCTTTGAAATTGGGAGAATGATGGAGAGATTAAGCAATTGAGAAGGAGATATTGAGAGAAAAAGAGAAAAATTTGTGAAAAGATTGAGAGAATGTGAGAAAGTTGGGATGAAAAATTTGAGAGATAATGAGTATATATAGAGAAAAATTTTCCAACCGTAGGAAAATTTTCCAACCTTCAGCAGTTCAGCTTGAACTGCTGAAATTAGGGATCGTTGGGCAACGGTCTGAAGACCGTTGCCCACCATTGGCAACCAACTTCAGTGAGCCCTCTGCCCTCGCCCCTTCAGTGAGCCCTCTGCCCTCGCCCCTCAGACGAGCAACAGGCAACGGTCTCTAGACCGTTGCCATCGCCACTCGCCAACGGTCTTCAGACCGTTGCAAGAAACGGTCTGAAGACCGTTGCTTCTCTGTGAGAAGTTCTCACAGAGAAGCGTTCGCCATTGATAGAGCTCGCGACGTCGGGACAGAGGCGCTGACGAACGTTGGTGGACTTCGGGAGTTCGCCTCCACACGAGTCGGCGAGCTCTGTCTTGCCGGCGATCGCCATTGACGTGAGCGGGTGCCGAATCAGGAGATCGCGGCCTGTAGCCTCAGTCGCCGTTGTCGCAAGCCCGGGCTGGGAATCGGACTCAGTCCTCGTCGTCGCGAGCCCGGTCCTGCTCAGAGAGCTTCGCCTTCACGCGAGCTCTGTCACCGTCATCGCGAGCGGGACTCAGTCCCCTGTCCGGCTCAGGCTGTCCCCGACTCCCCGTCGTCGCGAGCTCGGGCTCGGGTAAAGGTCTGGCGAGCTGGCTCGCGTGCTGGCTAGCCGGGCCAGCCCGCCAGGCTCGCGAGCCAGCCCGCCAGGCTCGCGAGCCAGCCCGGGTGCTCGAGCTCTGCTCGGCCCGTCTACCGGGCCCGAGCTGAGCCCGCTCAGTACTGTAGCGATCCGAGCCGAGCTCGGACTGCTACAATAACGAGCCGAGTGGGCGGGCTGGCACCTCTACCAACAGCAGAGTTCCAAAGCAGAAACCAATGGAGAACAATAATCTAACAACAGTGCACATAATTAATCATGCAAAACACTTAACCAAACTAGAGACAATAATCCTCAAGGAGCATACCAAACTAAACTTAACAGAGAGCATTTTCCAAGATAGTATCGTTCTATTAGTCCAAATCGTAACAATACAACGAAGCAAAGCACAACCCATTTAATTATCTTAACATGGAGAATACGTGACCAAACCAATGCAACAGTAGTTAAAATCGTCCGAACGCACAAAGCATATATCTAACGTGCAGAACACATAACTTTAATCTCACAGTGCATGAATTTAATCTAACATACATGCATAATATCCTCATAATCAACCCAAATTGCAGAGTATAATCATGTTTCACCATTAGACTATAATGACAACAGAAACATCTCAAAACCAAGTAGCAGAAACATCACACAAATCACCCAAGTGTTCATCAAGGTAGATAATCAATAATGTTCAGCACAAAGAGGAGTTCACAGGACACTAATCCAAACAACATAGTATTTCCAACGAAGTAACATTCATCCCAAATGACAGAGTACATTCCAACACAAACCAACACACAGTAGAGGTCATTAATCACATGCTTCAATATTCAAAACTCATACAAACAATCATAATTAGAACCATGAACCCAAACATTCAAAAGCAGTATAGAGGGAAATCCAACTTACCAGCCAAGCAGCCAAGGGGAGCAACACCTTATTCCAAAATGCCAAAGAACATATGATTCCCCACATCCCCTGTTCCAACAATATTTCACAACATAGCAACACTACAGGTTAATGAACACATCTCCAACAACCAAAGCGATTCCAACGTATCATCACTCAAACAATTCAAACCAAGAGACAACCTAGCAATTCATAAGCAGCAGAGGTAGAATCCTTACCCAAAAGGATGCCCGAAACCGCAGCTCACAGCCCACACCAAAACGCAGTAGCTGGAAACCGAGAGCAACCAACAGAGTCCAATTTCGCAGCAACACACCTAATCAGAACAGAACCACACATCACATACCAAAGGAAATCAACAATACAGGAGGTCGGGAATCCAATCACAGAAGACTTACCTCGCAGAGAAAGCTGCTAGAAACGACAGCAGTCCACGACCCAAACACCCAAAGGAGCAGCAACGGAAACAGCCAACCAACGCTCACAATATCCCCCGTATTTATACACAGACGGCTAAGGTTGAAACGCTTAACAACCATTTAGGTTATCTGTCACACCCCTAATTTTTCGCCGTGCGGAATAGGGCGAATAGGTGTGCGGCGCCGTAGTCCCACTACGACCAGCCTCTCTCCGAATATTCTCGGATGTTGCCTCCTCTCGTTGAACACAAACTCTTTACGGGAGCCCGGCCCCCAACCCTTTCTTTNTTCGGGCGCTGCGCCCGTTTACGCCTTGTGAGAAAGGGGGTGTGACATTATCCCACTACTCCAAGCGACGGATGCACATTTTTTGGGTGAGGCTCTCCCTCGTCGCCAACCACTAATCTGTTGCCCACGCCTTGCCATTGAGCCGCACACTATCGTCTTTACCAGAGCAAGAACCAGTGAACCAGTTTGGATCGAACCGCAAGACAGACCACAAGCCCCCAGCCGATCACGCGAACCGACGCCCCCTACCCTGCCATTCCAGCCACCGCCGATTCATCCACCCAATCCCCAGTTACAGACTCGAATTACACAACACAACTAATCGAGATGCTTACCTCAGAAAATCACAGAGAAACCGAGCTTCGCGGTTCGATCTTTGTTCTAGCAGCTCCACACTTCCAAGCCCTAGACACCCCACAACTCGACACTTGAAACCGCACGCTGCGCCGGACAATGCACGACGCTGCGAAGGAGCCCCGACCGAGCTCTCCCTTTCTCGTTCGCTTGCTCTCTCTCCCTCAATGTCTCGATCTCACTCTCTCGATTGCTCCCTCTCTCTCTCTCTTGATCTCCCTCTCCTTTCGTCAGAAAACCACAAAACAACATAAAACTCTCCCCTCTTTTGATTTCCAAAACCGGACCATTAACCCAGCGTGAACCGGTTCACCTGCTGAACCGGTTCACCTGCTGAACCAGTTCACCTGCTGAACCGGTTCAACTCCTCCTATCTCTATTTAATTTCTCCTTTCTATTTTATCTCTTTAAATTCTAATTTCATTTTATTTATTTTAATTTTCATTATATTAATTCTTCACTTAATCCCCATTTAATTATCCTCTTAATCTTTAATTCCAACCAATCCCCCCAATAACTTCCTTCCAATTTAATCATAATTACCATCTAATAAATTCCATTAAATCGTAGTCTACCGAATATGTCCTTGTTAATATCCCGATAGATGTCCAAATAATTCAAATACCCCAATTATTTTCCAATTATCTATATTAAATTTCATTATGAAAAGTCGGGATATTATAATTCCTTCTTGCTCGACACCCCACGGTTAACAACATTCACAGGGAAATTCTAATTTCTTCATCCTCTATCAGTCAGATTAGCAATTCACAAAATCACACTACAATGATCACATCATATTATCCATTCTTTCGTCCAACTATAATTGGCAATAAACAATTTATAAGTGTGTGAGCATAATCCTTCAAAAATCACAACAATTATCCAGGCAGAAATCAACAAATTATTCACAGTAGATTATTCTTTTCTTTTATTGCCAAGCAGATCAACAATTTGCAGCAAGAAATCAAGCCAAAAGTCAAAACCAAACACACAAAATCCCGTGATGCAGGGCCTCCACTGGCTAACTTTGCATCCAATTTCTTACCTCACTTGACGATTCCTTACAGTTGCACGTTTTCCTTTACGCCAAAAGCAGCGATCACCAAACAAGCCAAAGCAGGGACCTTTTTCTTTTTTCACGTTCTCTATACCTTTCTCTCTTTCACACACTCTCTCTCTTTTCTCAGTAGGGAAACTCATAATATCTTCAACTTTTACTTTTGTCTTCGTTTTATTAAGGAGAGAAATCTCCTTAAGATGATTTGGCGTCCTTGAGATTCGCCAACAACTCCAAGGTGGCACCACATCCAAATGCCACAAATACAAGATTATCGTTTAAGGAGGATTACAAAATCGAAATGCCAAAACGCTCATAGAAGGAAAGCCGAAACACCATCTAAAAAGGAGCAAATCCCCTTTTGAAGGATTGTATAGTCGTCACAACTTGCCGCTCTAGAAATTAAAAGTGAAGGACATCCATTTTCCATAAGGGACGTCCCTCAACGCGAATCCTACGATCCTATTTCGTTCGCTTCTTCATCCGACGGTCTTAACACGCGTCCATTTTTATTTTTGATTTCCACGTGCCTAGCATGTGGCCCCATCCTTGATTTAACGACGGACGTCACCTTTGTTAATCTAACAGTTCTTAGTTTGTCCGATATTTCATAGGCCTCATTTAACGGTCCATAGTTTGTCTGAATTTCTCCTACGAGACATCTGTTAATATCCTTGCCATGAGAGACATCCGTTCCTCGATAAGGGACGTTCGATCTTCAACAAGTCTTTCCTCCCTTTGTTCTAAACGACGTCGTCCCACTTAAATCTTAATATCATTCTCTTTATTTCTATTTCGAACGTCCTTTGTCCATAAAGGACGTCCATTCCTTCCCATTTTTGCTTAGTTTCAAACGATGTCGTCTCACTTAATACTAACGCCGTTCATGTTACTTCTATTTTGGATGTCCATTATCCATTAGAGACGTCCCTTGCATCAAAACGATGCCGCGTTCTACTTACTTTTAACAAACAACGCAACCCGCTTTCCATATTCAATAACAGACGTCCATTTTCCCTTGAGGGACGTCTGTCATAATCCAAACGACAATGCGTTTCCTCTCCCTTTCATTTATTCTATTTTTTTTATTTTAATTCTATTTTCTTTTTAATTTCTTAATTCATTTTCTTTTGGTTTCCCAACGATGACCGATAACCCACATATCTCATATCCTTCTTTATTTCCAATTTTCCATTTTTCAATTCTGTCTTTATTTTAAATTCCATCATATTCTTCTCTTTACATTTTATTTCAATTTAATCTTTCTCATTTTTATTTTCTTCATTTAAATGTCTCTTTCTTTTATCTAATTAATTCCCACTTAATCATTTACCATAACCTTAATTATATGTGCCACACATTATTTACTCGAATTATCTCCAAATATTTACATTATCTTCTTAGGCTTATGATGAGCCGAAATCAGGGGTATCACAAAAGTGGTCGAGTACGAGGTCAACAGAATCAACTGAAATTCAATACAGATTGCTCCTTAGTTTTTCGGTCAAGTAAGCAGTCGAGCAGGAAAAAAGTGGTTGACAAAAAAAATGCAAAACAACACAACGACTAGTTTCCAACACAACGTATTGAAAGTGTGCGAATACTCAACTCTCAAACACACAAATTGAGATTTACTCTTTGAAAAGTTTATTGTAAAGTGTTAGCTTCAATTCTAAGATTGTTGTAATCAAACGAGAAGGGTGACACCCTAAGAATCAATTTGTAAAAGGTTTGTTTGACACCCATAAGTCAAATTTCGCCAATTGGGGAGATTGAGATAGTAAGGATCTCCAAGAGCAAAGCTTGGAGTGCAGATGTAGGTGAGATTTGCCGAACCGTGTAAGCACATCGGCGTCAATTCTCTAACTCTTACTCTTTACATTTGTGCATTATTTGATTGTATAATTGCGATAAATCACTTAAGGTTAGAGAAATTAATAATTGCATGAAAAAGTTTTAAAACCTAATTAGAGAATTGCGAAAGGCGACACCGTAAGAATCAATTTGTAAAAGGTTTGTTTGACACCCGTAAATCAAATTTCTCCAATTGAGGAGATTGAGATAGTAAGAATCTTTAAGTGGAAAGCTTGGAGTGCAGACGTAAGTGAGATTTACCGAACCGCGTAAGCACATTGATGTCAATTCTCTAACTCTTATTCTTTACATTTGTGCATTATTTGATTGTATAATTGCGATAAATCACTTAAGGTTAGAAAAATTAATAATCGCACAAAAAATAATTTTACAATTATTTCGATATTTCAATGCAAGTGTCAAATTTACAATTAATTGTTTACATATATATTTTATTCATCTCATCAAATAATTTTTTTAATTATATGTTATCTGTTATATTAATAAAAATATTTTTTCAATTAGACGACTAACTATAATATTTTTACATTACAATAATAAATGTTTATTATTGTTTTTAATCGTATAATATTGAATTATTTATAATCTATTTATATAAGATAATATTATTTATGTATATTTAACTCGTTAAACTCGACTCATTAAGGTTCGTTAAGCTCGAGCCTCGTAACTTGTGAGTTGACTCAGATTAAATTTTTTTAAAAAAAACTTTGTTAGGCTCAGTTCATTAAACTTGATAGACTTGTTAGACTCAACTCGATAAGTTCATCGACCAAAATTTTTAGCGGCTCGGCTCGGCAGCGTAGGGTAGTTTGTCATGTCTTGGGGGATGTTTGTGTTAATTTCCGTAAATAAACACCAGTGCATCGTCGGTCAGCCCTGATTCTCCACCGATTTCTGCTTTCTGGTTCTTGCTCCGTCTTCCTACTCGAATGATGTCGTCTTCTTCTCATTCCTCATCATCGTCTGCGGTTGAGTTTGAAACCATCCGCAGAAGCCGAATTCTGGCAAGCAAGCTCTACTCCGACGTTCCTCCCTCCAAGGTGCATCCATTTACGCCTTAAGTTGAATTTAGATTATAGTCATTTTATCGTAGTTACATATCAATTCACAGGTTTTGGTTTCTGAATTTTCTTCAAATTCAGGTACCGCTGATTTATTCTTCATCATACGACATTGCTTTTCTCGGCATAGAAAAGTTGTAAGAGTTAATTTCAATAAGTTTTTTTTTTGTTGATTTTGTACTCATTCTCTATGAAATCGGTGATCGTAATTGATTTGTGAAAAATCAATAATTAACCGTAGACTGAGATTGTTGCTTATCGCTAACTTGAAGAACCTATGTAGGCACCCATTTGATTCCACCAAATGGGCTCGCATTTGTAAATTTCTAATCAATGATGGTGCTTTGGACCGAAATTGTATAGTTCAGCCTTTGGAAGCTTCCGAGGAGGATCTTCTTGTGGTATGTTAAGAACTTCGGTTGCCTTTTTCTTACCTCTATTTTGTTTCTAGGCCCAAGTCTCCTGCATTCTGCTCTTTCTATCACCCACAGGCAAAATTTTCCAATCATTGGGTGTATTCATTTATATTTCTCCCCGCAATTTTCTCTCATCCATTTAATATGGCAGCGTTCTACAAAGATATATTTTGAATTTATTTAATGATGCAAGTTCACTAGTATAATATTATTACTCAAATTCTCTTGTCAGGTGCATACAAAATCCTACTTAAATAGTTTGAAGTGCAGTGCAAATGTTGCAAAGATAACAGAGGTAATGATGTATGTATATTTGATTTGGCATTCAAAATATGTAGTCTTCCTTAAACTTCATGAACAGACTTTACTCCTTTTTTAGGGAGTGGTCTTACACAACTGAAAAGAATTTTTGCCTGAGGCTATTTACGATTATGAAAAACAAGATCAATTTATTGGTATTATAAACTTGGCTATTGCAACAGATCTCCTCGTGTAGTATAAATCATAGTTATATTCACTCCATAACATATATTGTATCAAGTGGCCCAGGTCAGTATTATATTTTTCACAGATAGCAAGCATTGGTTGCTATCATTTTGTCTGGGTTGGAAAAAGAATGGAGTGGTGTAGTTGTTGTGCAAGATTTAAAATACACTCATTTGAATGTTTGTTATGGGACATTCATATGCTTTCGGTTGAATTTTTTGAATTTTAGTTAGATTCAGTTGGCTGCTTAGAATTTAGATGAATTCAAACTTCTGTGGCATAGGTCCCTCCTGTTGCACTCTTTCCTAATATGCTGGTGCAGGCTAAAGTCCTTTCCCCATTTCGCTATCAGGTGAATTTCCTGTTGTCTTTGTTTTGTTCTCCTTGAATCCGAAGTTGATTGCACGTAATAATTTGTGCTGCAGGTTGGAGGATCTATATTGGCTGCGAAATTAGCAAAAGAACGTGGGTCGGCCATAAATGTTGGAGGAGGGTTCCATCACTGCTCAGGGGACAAAGGAGGAGGATTCTGTGCTTATGCTGATATTTCTCTTTGCATACACTTTGCCTTTGCCCGATTAAGTATATCAAGGTGCAAACTGTTTCACCTTTGTACTGAATCTTTTTTCGTAGCTTTGAGTCAGGTTTCAAGATCAGCTCATCAGTAAAATAACCGCAGCGAAATAATTCTTGCAAATCTTCATAACTTGTAGGGTGATGATTATTGATCTTGATGCCCACCAAGGAAATGGCCACGAAACAGATTTTGCCAATGACAGTTAGGTCACTGGATAGTACTTCAGCATTATTTGACTCCCTTCTAAATTAATGATGATATTGTTTATTTTCTGACAGGACGGGTGTATATTTTGGATATGTTCAACCCCAATATATATCCATTTGTAAGTTAGTTCTCTCGAAGCTGGAGAACAATAGATTCTTAAGATACTTATTCAACATAGTAGTTCTCTCCACTTTCTCTATAAACTAATGACATTACCATTTTCCTTTTATAGTTATCTTCTGTCTAATAATTGACTTCATTGTTTGGATAATAAATTCAGAGATTATGGAATCCTTTTATACTTTTCTCTTGATCTCTGCTTGTCCACATCTTTCTAGGATTATGAGGCTAGGAAACGTATTGATCAGAGAGTTGAAGTGCCAGTAAGCCATTGTCATCTTATTACAATACAATATTAAGTAGCTCACTCTTTTTGTATATTTTTATATTATGTAACTAGACATTTTACTAATACTAAGTGTGACCATGTCGTGTCTGTATGCTCTCCCTTTAAAACAACGTGAGCAGACTGGGACCCGTACAAGTGAGTACTTGAAGAAGTTAGACGAATCCCTAGAGGTACTTTTTTTATTTATGTGCATAGCCTTCCTCTCACTTTGGCTTTCACTGTTTAATAAAATATTGGATGTCAATTTTGTTGTGTCTTTGTGATCTTGTCACTCTACAATTTGACATCACTTTAATGAGAATCATCTTGGTTAGGATTATTTATCTCTCTCCTGCAATTTCACTCACAAAAATATTTGCCATGCCAGTTAGCTGGCCAGTCATTTGATCCTGAGTTGGTTGTTTACAACGCTGGAACTGATATTTTGGATGGAGATCCTTTGGGATGCTTGAAGGTATTTTCTTTCTCGGTTTTTCTTTAAGAACTCGAAGAAATATTGCCCCTAAGCATCTTCTTCTTCCTGTTCTTATGCTCTCATCCAGGTAAGTCCCGATGGAATAACCCATAGAGATGAAAAGGTCTTTCAGTTTGCCCGCGAAAGGAACGTTCCAATCGTCATGCTAACATCAGGTAAATATTTTATTCTTTGGGTGCGTATTTACCGAGTTCATCATTTCATATTATGGCTAATCTGGTCGCTCAATGAACTGAAAAGATTGAAGAAAGATTAAGCAAAGTAAATGCGTCCAAAATCTTTGCATCACATCCTAATTGATGTGCCTGAATCCTGATTGGCACCACCATTCTCAGGTGGTTACATGAAATCCAATGCGAGAATAATTGCTGATTCAATCGGGAATCTGTCGAGGAAATGTTTAATCGATACAAAGAACGCTCAGGCACGAAGGATATGATTGCCGAACAAAAAGACTCACAGCCAGAGGAATTCACTCTTGTCATTGTGTATAGATAAAATATATGTGTGTACAAGCTATACAAACATAATTTTGTTTTTATAGATTGTAACGAGCATAACATGTCACACAGGTGAAAGGGTCAAAACATGTAATTAATATATAAGAACCGTTGTATTGTAGGGTAATGTGATTCTTCAAATCACACATGTTTCAAAATCGACGTTAGGTGATCGAGGTCGAACTCATTAATATTCATTGTTCTGTCGTGGATTTAGTTAATTGTTATTTTTTAATTTTTCAAAATTAAAAACTAGTGCTTTTTTATTGCCGACAACAGGCTATCAATTATTTATAAAATAATGGGCGTGACAGCAACTTAGGAGCAACCATAGTCCAAAAAAAGACACTAATATATTAATATATAGTTATCGTCAATCTGCATCTTCTACATTAATTTTGTGGTTTTATTTGTCTAATTATTAATAATCAAAATTAATAAAAATATATCTCGCCTTGTTTATTTAAGAATATATAAATTAAAGCAATTATTAAATTAGTAAGTTAACTGTATTTATGAAATTTAGGAGAATTAATAAAATAACCATTGAACTATAAGATCAGTGACAGGTCAAATCTAAACAATTTTCATAAACAAAATAAAATACTGAACTATGAAAATGAACGCGGCAAACATCGTTATTACGTTTTTCGTTAGCCTATTGAAAGAAATAATGAAAATGAAAAGACTTTCCAATTTCTTTAGTTTTGTGGGGTATTTTTTTGCCAAATTTGTTAAACTATAATTTCAATATTGACAAGTTTGTGCAATTCATCAGTGATTTTGGAATAACTCCAGACAATTTGTTACTTGTTAAATTCAAATAGTTCCATAACATGATGTCACCGAATGAAAATGAAAGATTTACAGTTAAATTATTTGTTAAAAAATTAATATACTCTAAACTAGATATGTTTTCGATTTATTGAGGAAACTCGCCGGAAAATTCATTGTTTGTTACACTGAAAAACGAAAAAAAATTCATCAAATGTAGGGAAAGGTAAGTCTCATTTTTACTACGAAAAATATTCTTTTCACAATCAAACGAGTCTTCTGTTGGAAAAAAAAACAAGTATTTGATTTATCCACTGGAAAAATAAATTATTTTTAACAAAAAAACATAAGAGAAATATTTACTTCGTTTATTTATAATAATTTAATATTTTATTTATTAGTAAAAATTATTTAAGTGATTTTGTTAATTTCCTCATTTATAAAGAATCTTCGCTGACGTGTTAATATGCGCAAAAAGCCATGGCGAGGAAGAATCACGTGCGAGGGCCCCTCCCTCTCCGCCTCTCCCTCCCTGGATCCCACCCGCCTTCAAATTATGACCTTTCACTCCAGTTGGTTCCGGCTCTCACTTCTTCATTGTTCTTCCATTGGTCTCTTCTCTAACTGACTGAACCTTCGTCTCTACAATGTCAAGAGCGCCTTCTCTTTCCGAGCTTAGCCTTCTCATCCTTTGTTCTGCGCTCTTCGTTTCCACTCTCTCCTTTGAATTTGATGAGTTATTTCTCTCCAATTCCACTTTGGACGCCAACAATGCATCTCTCTCCAGGAACAAAGAAGGCAGCTTCGCCGATATCATTGATCGTGCTCTCCAGAATGAATTCAAAGAGAATGACCAGAATGAAGGTACGATATTAACTTACAATGTTTTTTTTAGTGTCTACTTGAGAACACAGTTCATTGAAGAATCCTCCAAGTTCAGTACCATATTGCAGTTCTCGTGGCAGATTTTTTTCTACTATTTATTCTCGTATTATTACAGTCTTCTTGTTCTGATTCCTCATTTCATATAATTTGCAGCTCCTGATGCAGGAAGTTTCAATAACAGTGTCACGGAACAGCAGGTTTGATGGAACAACTACAATTTTCTTCAAAATATAATCATTAGGAATAGTATGATACATATAGGATATGAGATGTTATAGAAATATGTAGATAATGTTTAGGTAATATTTACCAGTATCTTTATTTATTAGTTTATTAGATAATTTTTCATTTTAGAACTGATTATCAAACCACATTCACTTATTTCTCCATGAACATGCTCTCTTCCTATGTTCGTCTAGTTCTCCATAATTTCTCTATTTCTCTACCAGTCTACCCTTTTTTATCTCCCTAATCTCTACATGTCTCTTCCATATACACAATCACTCTTCCGTCCTACATTGAAATGGGTATATGAAAATTATTCATTCAAAAAATTGACTTAATTCATATCTTTAAGATGATAGAGATAAAGAATGCAACTTCATCACATCTGTTGAATGGAATTAAGATTACATTTGAATTGCCTAATCACATACTGTGCTTATTTTTAATCCAATTCTCTTTATTTGATATATTGATCAGGCAGTTCTAGAAACTGTAGCCAGGGTGAAGCCAAAGAAAAATGACACAAAAGAGGAAAAGTATATGCCTTGAAGTTTATAAATGTGCTTAACATCTTCATATCATACTACCATAGATTGCGTTGCTTATATCTTCTTGCCTGGTATTTTAGGCCATTTCAACTTCATCACGTTTTCAATCTGGATAATGATAATAGAGCAGAAGATACCCCAACATTGATAGATCGAAGAGTAAGGATTTTAAATCTTATCTACTTTTTGTCTTGATTAATGGTTGCAGTTATAAATGTTAAATCCAAGGCCTTTTCTTATGTTTTTGTTTTTCTCTTCTCCAGGACAATGTATTTATTATATCAAACTTCAAATCCAAATATCCAGTGCTCCAGCTGGACTTACGGTAAATACAAATTGACTCTTTTCTTCTAAAGCATCTTTCAATGCTTAAATAGTAATTTGATGCAAACTTTGAACATCCACATGCAGATTAATCTCAGATCTGGTAGTTGTTATTGTGTCTGCAACTTGTGGCGGCATTGCTTTTGCTTGTGCAGGACAACCAGTACAACTTTTCCACAATTTTGTGTTCTGGTGAGCTCTTAGTTCATCACAAGGATCCTTCAATATTATAGTGCATTTTTTGCACAGGTTATTACTGGATATCTACTGGCTGGATCTGTTATTGGACCTGGCGGATTTAACTTCATCAGTGAAATGGTGCAAGTATGCTCTTCAAATATTTCTAAGACGATATCTATCTTACTCCAAACTATAAATTTTACATCCTTATATAGGCTAATAAAAATGATAATTGAAAACTATTAAAAATATTAAAGAGATTTTTGCAAGATGCCTAATCTTGAATAAATAAAAAATAACAGTTATTCCTTTAATTCTAGGAATATAACATTAATCGAATTTATCTATGCAGAAACATAAATGCAAATTAAATCTTCCAATAAATTTTTTTCTAATAAAATGATCTGGATGCTTTTACAACAAATGCAGTGATCAAACATATTGACCTATGAACATATGTAAGCTTGGAAGAACGAAAAGATTGTTTTTTCCCATCAATTATTTTGAAAATTTATGCTTTGTTATTCATAAGTCATGCCAATTGGTCACAAATAGCATGTCTTGTTGAATTTTTTACTTTCAGGCACACCATGCCTAACATTTTACATTCTAACCTGTGTATGTAGGTAGAAACTGTGGCCCAGTTTGGTGTAATTTTTCTTCTTTTTGCATTGGGCCTTGAGTTCTCTACAGCGAAGGTTGTTTTTTCCTGTTTCTCAATCATACAATACATAATATTTTTGCTCGGGAGGACTATTTGTTGTTAAATCCTGTGCTTCTGCAATTTTAGCTTCGAGTTGTTAGAGCTGTTGCTGTTTTAGGAGGACTCCTTCAAATCGCCCTATTTATGTGCCTCTGTGGAATCACTGCTGTGGTATGTTTATTTACATCTGTGTGCAAACTAACTAAGCATGGTTATAAATCTTGTACAACCTGTTAGTGGACTGGCCATTTGATGATGATACTCAGTATTCTTTTTTATGCTAAATTCACTACAATACCTTTTTCATGTTTGATTCCCGTGCAGTTATGTGGCGGAAAGGGTTCAGATGGAGTATTTGTCGGCGCATTCCTTTCCATGTCTTCAACAGCAGTGGTAATATGTGCAAATCTCCTGAATTCATAATTGCGTACATTCTGATTCTATTGCAGTGTTGTTTGTTCTGCGTTGCCTCACTATTTCAAACTACAATATTGGATCATAGGTGTTGAAGTTTTTGATGGAGAAGAATGCAACTAATGCTCTTCATGGCCAAGTCACCATTGGCACGCTTATCCTGCAGGTATTGAGTTGGTAAATTTTTTCTAAGAAAATGATGCATTAATGCTTCATATCACTCATCTGTGTTATTTATTGATTTTACAGGATTGTGCTGTGGGCTTGCTGTTTGCTTTGCTTCCAGTTCTCGGCGGAACTTCTGGTGTTCTCCAAGGAGTTTTATCCATGTCTAAAGTGTAAGCAGTAATAGAACTCTGTTGATTAAAAATTTGATAACTAGTTAGAATTCGGTCCTTGGGAAATCATTATGGAGGAAAAGAAAAAAATGAATTTTGTTACCAAGGTGGATTTAATTTGGCCAGAAAACTCATTTTTGTTTCATATTCCTTATATTTGTATCAGGTTGGTGGTGTTGATTGCGTTTTTGGCTGTTTTAACATTGTTGTCTCGTACTTGTGTTCCTTGGTTACTTAAATTGATGATAAGTCTATCATCCGAGGTATACTATTCAGTGTTTTTCCTCTCAATATCTTTTGGATAATTGTTGGATGATAAAAGGATTTTCCCTTTTTGAAAATATTTTAAATATCAGTATGTGTTGTATCATGGTGTCTAACACTATTTTATTGTTTTATTTTTTTCTTTGGAAGATCTTTTTGTAATTTTTACTCTCTGTAACATATTTTCAGTTTTCTGTAAAAGTATTATTGCGTTGATTTTGTTCTTATGCAGACAAATGAACTCTATCAATTAGCATCAGTTGCATTCTGCTTGCTTGTAGCTTGGGTTAGTATGCTTCCTACAATTTAATGCATGAAGAGTTAATATATGGAACGTCTGCAATCTTAATGTTACGCTTTCATATCTTGTGGTAGTCAAAGGCATCACAATTGGATCTTATTTTTTTTGTGTTTCTCTGCATCAAGATTGTAGGTAGTGAAAATAGATTAATTGAAATTACCAGCAAAAGTAGGTTTTTATGTGGTCCTGCATCACAATAATGAACTTGATATATTTAAGCAGCCTATGAGGTGGCTTTTGCTTCATCCTTCCCGCTAGTGTAATCCTGTTATTTAATTACATCAGTGTCACGTGGAGATGTTTGTTTGCGCTTGACATAATTGAAGCAGGTAATGATCCTGAAGAAGTAAAATGTGAAGCCCTAGAAGTTCCTAGGTGGTTGGTAATGCCAAAGTAAAGCAAAATGATCAAAATTCCATCTTTGTATTTGAGGACCAAGCAAAACTTACAAATATGAAGATACTAAACAATCTTATTTTTTACTCATTATTAAGTTTTGTTCAATTCCAGTGTAGCGATAAGCTGGGATTAAGTCTAGAATTGGGTTCCTTTGCTGCTGGAGTGATGATCTCAACAACTGATCTTGCTCAACATACATTAGAACAAGTAAGGATTTCTGGTCCAATAATTCTCAAGGAAATCTGTCTTGTTGTGCATGTGAGGAAACAATTTAAGCAGATTTCTCTCTCTTCTTCCTATTCCAATTTATACAAAAATGCAGTTCCATCACCACACCTTCTGATCAAATGTAAGGGAATTAATGTTTTTTTTTTGGATATGCATGGCCTATTTTTTTTTGAATCAACTCCCTTTCCCGTCACTCATCCGTCATCATCTCCATCCGTAACAGCCAAATTTTTAGCCGGTGACTAATAATATTTTATATATGTAATGTAACTCATAATTGGACTATTTCAATAGATCAGCTGTGTTTCTTTCCGGTTTTATAAATAAAATACTCCCACAAAAAAATTTCAATTTGGCATTTGGTTCTCATCACAATCCCTCTGCCCTATCTTTACAGGTTGAACCTATCCGGAACTTCTTTGCTGCCCTTTTCCTTGCCAGCATTGGGATGCTGATCCATGTTCATTTTCTCTGGAACCATGTTGATATATTACTAGCATCTGTTATTTTGGTCATCATTGTGAAATCTGTAATAATTAGCTCTGTGGTGAAGGCATTTGGTTACAACCACAAGGCATCACTTCTTGTAAGATTGTTCATAAGCTTTTCCTTTATTTTTTTCAAGAGTTCTCGAGGCTTCTCAAAAAATATCAAAGCTTGTATACATCTACATTAATAGGTCGGGTTATCTTTGGCTCAAATTGGAGAATTTGCCTTTGTACTTCTCAGTCGAGCTTCTAATCTCCATCTAGTTGAGGTTAGTGCTACTACCGTTGATTGCTTTGAATCCTTTAAAACATTACCTTTCCTACACAAAACTTTTCAGATGATAGGATAATTGATATTGACCATACTCTCTCTCGAAAGTGAATGAATGCTATTTTTATTTCTTCTCAAGCTCACGTTTCAACCATATCCAGGGGAAATTATACTTGCTACTTATTGGGACTACCACTCTAAGCCTGGTAAGAAAGGATTGTGGATTTCGTTTGAAGTTGTATGATGTGATAAGTTATTTATCATATACCAAGAATTCTACCATTTAGTATGCAACCAGGCCCTTATTCAAATAATGATTCCTATTTTAATTCCTTCTGGGATCAAAATTAGGTGATTTTGACAGGAAAATGTATATATAATTTCACACATTTCGGAAGTATCCTTTTTTTTTTTTAATTCTTTCCAGTTAGAAGAGATTGACTTGATTTCGTTCCGTAGTACATCCTTTAGTTTCTCATGGAAAAAAAAAAATACAAAAGCAGCATAAATCAACTTACAGTGCATATATTCTGCAGGTATCAACTCCTTTGTTATTCAAGCTGATTCCTGCTGTAGTGCATATAGGTGTTCTCTTACGGTGGTTCTCACATGATAGCTCTGTAGAGGTATGTGTCGCTGCTCTTTCTTCTCAGTCTGAACCCTTCTCAGATTTTGTTTTGAAGACATTGATGTATTTTCCTTCTTTTCATTAAGATTGGATTTAAAGGAGATAACCTCCGCACAGAGGGTGGCAAGCAGCGCGTCATGGTGATCGTCCAAGGATCACACAATTTATGATAGTGTCAAGCGAATTCAGATTTTATACGACAAGTTACACCATGCAAACTGTGGGAGTTCCTTCAATGCATTCAATAGATTTCATACTATTTCCACTCTCTTGATGAATCTTATGAAACGGAATCAGATCAAGAAATCAGAATTGACCTTGAACATGGAAGCACAGCCAGGAACCAGACTGCTGCAAAAATATAACAAAGCCGGCATTACATTTTCTCTGTGAGTTTAATTCTTTTGAAAATGTCCATAGTTCTTGTTTTCTCCTGATTCTAGTTCATTTTCCTTCTTCTCTGTGAGCTAATTCTTATTTCGTTAGTGGCACAACTAGGTTATCACACTAAATTCTTTGAATATGAAATTGTATATGTGTTTTCACCAATAGAACCCCTAGTCTCAGGTCGTTTTCTTGTCCTTGCCGTCCAACTTGTAATCCTAACATGCACATTAGTTTCCTTGTTTTAGATAATATATCTGAGAAATAGGAAAACCCAGAAAAAACAGAGTCGAAACATAGCTAAGAGGATTGATCCACTGCCCTTCCATTTTAGCTTCATCAACAACTCAATGAAGAAACTTCTTCAGTCACTGTTCCCCAATGGTAAGACATTTGAATTAGCGCCAACCATGAGTGGGGGGTAAGTAAGAGCATGTGATCTTTTAAAAACCCAAGACAGCGCGAATATCTATGATATATAATTATAGAATGGCGACAAATGTAGCCCCGTTTTGATTGATGAAGTAATAATGGCTAGCGTGAGAAACCCAAGGATTCTACAGCCGTTGTTTGACCAAGAACAATATCAGCCAAAAGGGTCGATAATAGATCAAGGAAGAAGCTAAACCCAATTTGACCATTCTTTCCAAAGCAGGCTTTGTCAGACTGAGTCGGCACTTTCAGATTTGTCATTTTCCTTAATTGTTTCTCTGGAACATTGCTTTTAGATAAGCTCCTGGCGCTTGAGAAGACACATCTCTCTCTCTCTCTGTCTCTCTCTCTCTCTCTATATATATATAACTACGATTTTTGGCTTTAAACTGTGACGGGTGTGCTTGAAAATGAATTAGCTTCCCCCCTTTTAAGAGAGAAGCCAGAAATAATGTGAGTTCTGACGTGGGAAATTTGACAATGTGAGTATGGAGGTGGTGAAGAAAATGGGAGTCAGCAAAGTGGGCAGTGAGATCACGGCATGAGTTTCTTAAAAGTTTTCCCATGATTCATCATTCTTCAACCTTTCACTTTTCACTTTTCCAACAATTTCTATGACAATTTCTTCTTTTTCTTTCCTCTCTTACTCCCTACAAAACTCAAATCCAACAGCCCAAGTAGACATATACATAATGGACGTATGCATATATGGGAAGATTCTTTTGACTTTAATTCTTCTGGTTCAATCATTCAAGCACTCGTAATGCAGAAATCAATAACATAATCTGGTAAAAGACCATGTCGTGTGAGGACAAGAAAGTCCACTGCCCCCAAAAAAGGAAACCCTAGTTCGTAGAGTCTGTTTCTCTGATTTTGAAACACATTTGATGCACGGGTTTGTTCATTTGGTTCTCACCCTTTTCTCTCCTCAAAAAAGTTAGTCCTTTTTTTTATGTTTCTCGTGCTTGTGTACTCCATTGCCCACTGCCTACGTGTGATTTTTCCTTCTCTAACAGTACACTAAGGACAAAACAAAGCAGAAGAAAAAAAAGGAGAGATTTTCAGTGTGAAATCATCAACATTTTTGAAGACCCACCTTGCCACTCTATTTAATTGGACTGAAAAGCTTGATTGAAAAAAAGAAATCAGCTATGGCCATGGCACCCAACCAAGCTCCTTCTCACGGTCTGGCTCCTGAAGAATTTACAGAGCTCCAGCCCCTCATTCACTCCCACCACACCTTCCATTCTTCTTCAAACACCTGCTCTTCTCTCATCACTCAGCGGATCGATGCTCCTGCTCATGCAGTTTGGTCCTTCATTCGCAGCTTCGATAATCCTCAGAAATACAAACACTTCATCAAGAGCTGTAATATGAGCGGGGACGGCGGCGTCGGAAGCATCAGAGAGGTCACTGTCGTCTCTGGTCTTCCTGCGTCGACGAGCACCGAGAGGCTGGAGATTTTGGACGACGAGAAACATGTTTTGAGCTTCAGGGTCGTCGGAGGGGAGCACCGGCTGAAAAACTATCAGTCTGTTACGTCGGTGAACGAGTTCATCAGAGATGGGAAGGTGTATACCGTCGTTTTGGAATCTTATGTTGTTGATATACCGGAGGGGAACACCGGCGGGGATACTAAGATGTTTGTCGATACTGTCATTAAGTTGAATTTGCAGAAGCTTGGTGTGGTGGCTATGGCGTCTCTGCATGGGCATGAATGATTTGATCCGGTAAGTATCTATTATGGGTTGCTATGACATTTTTTTTATTTGGATAGTTGGATTTTTATGTATGGAGACTGCAATAATCCTCAGCTGGATTAAAATGGAAGTTTCATATTTTTTTCCATCGAGGAAATAGAGATTCACCCGTACACGCAAGGTTATAAGAAAAACGGAGATTCATGATGAATCCATCCATGCATCATCTTCTTCATTTATTATGGTTTCTCAAACTGGGTTGACATTGACGCAATTCCATGGCGGAGAGAGAGTTTCTCTCCTTTTCCCATGGTTGGTGGGCTTTGATTATTTTAAACAGAACACTTCGAGGAACACAAGGAAGCTCAACCTACCTTTGATTATGAAGCCTTCGCAAGAGTAAATTCATTGACTTCATAAGCGAAGTGACGTAAAAAAGCACATCAAAAGTCAATTCTTATTATCCATCAATCTTTGACCTTTCTCCCTATTTATTAGATTAAGATTTTGAAGTACGACTCACCATTTTTGTCCAAACCGAGACTACGTAGAAGCAATCATTTGCAATAACTCTTATTCTTGGAAATGTTATTTTTTAGCTTTAGCCATTATTCAAGTCTCATTCCCTTGTTTGTAAGATTATCAAACCTAGTGGGGAACTCGCCTTAGCAGACATCCATCGCACTCTGTAATCAATATGGATTGAGTTACTGATGTGTTCTTGAGAGAGAAACTTTATCCGACCAAGCTCAGGGCAAGCAATCTAGGCTCGAGTTCATCCCTTTGTGTCGCAAGCATATTAGATCATAACATGATAATATATATGTTTATTGGTCATTAGAAAATAAAATCCACTGTGCGTACAACCATTTCAATCCCTATCTGACTATGATGCCTACATAAGAAAGAATGACTACTATCTGATTTCCTGTGAATTCTCCTTCCCTTGTACGTTTTCACCTATTTACGACCTTGAGTTTCTCGCGTTTATTATCAACATCAATCCCAAGGAAATACAAACAGATAATTTACATTCAAACCAATTACATCGTTTCACGACGATATTCTCGTTTTTATCGGTTTCAACTTCAAGCCCATACTTTCGGGTGAAAGAAGCTCAGGAGCAATGCAAGAAGGGCTGAGGGGGCTTCTAGGACTAAGACTTACTTGAGATGGCCTGAACCAGCCGTAACCCATGCAGAAGTACTCCATCGGTATCAACATTGCGTGAGGATGTTCCTCTGTTACCATCGACCCACATTCCTGCACCTGCATTGCAATTTCCCACACGCTTATGAGACAACTCTTAACACCTAACCGGAAGAGACTTTACCCAGAAACTTACCTCCACAAGTGCACTATATCGTCTGTCTAACTTTGATGTCATATAGAGTGCATCAGAGTGGAACGGTGAGCTATCCCCCACAAATATTAGTGATCGGCATTGTAGTTTTCTTAATCCCTCTGTAATGTCAACTCTCCTGCAAGACATGTTGAAGCTTTTATGTGCAAGACATTTACAACACTAACGTAGATAAACAATTCTCGGAGTGGGGGAACCATTTTAGCTTATGCTCCTGAATTTCAATGCAATTCCAAAAGCACTCACATTGCAAATAAAATGTCACTTATTCTAATTGTCTTTTAAAATTTCTACATAATTATTTAATTATATCTTTCAATATTCACTTTAAGTTTTTTGTATTTAAGGAGATGAGAGTAGCGAGGAGATATTGATAATTTTGAGATTAATATTCTAAAAGAGAGCTAGTAGAGTTCTCAAACATTTGCAATATTGTATAATTTCGTTACGTCGTTTATTTAATTATATAGAGTTCATATCAATTATATCATAACACAAATTGGGTCAAGTTTGTGAAGTCGTCCAAATTCGTGAGGTGCTTCAGTCGAAAACGAGGTTGTTTTCTGAGGAAATTTCTCACGAGATGGGAGCATTAAGGGTAGAAATGATTTCAATCTTCGAGAAAATAGTTTCTCTCTCTGCATTTCAACAAGGAAAAGGAATCCAAGGGAGTGTACGTATGGGTAAGCAAAAGGCCAAAGAAGGAGAATCCGAATCAAAAGGAACGCTGAGCTCGCTAGGAAAAGGGGCAGCGTCGGAACGTGAAGGGCTCACCAGGCAAAGTAGCAACGTTGGAATCCATTCCGGTCGGGTCGTCATTGACAATTGGTGAAGAAAAATCGAGAGAGAATGACAAAAAGGCTGAGCATGAGGAAGATCAACAGGTCTGGGTTCGCATCAACAAACCTTGACAACTGGATAGTGGATGGATTGGTGTAGAGTGGTCGGCACAAGTTTGAGGCGATGGTAACTTCTTTTGTTAGCGTTCTTGAGTAAGCTAGGGAAGGAAGAAAGCGGCTGAAATTTTGTTCAAGGGTGCACAACAAAAAATTAGGATGAAATATCCAATCTTTTGGGATGAATTAGCTTCTTCCACTAGCCCAAATCAATACAAATTCATCCAACCAACTTATTTTTTTTAATCCAGTTTTTTGCAGCAACATTACATGATTTATTTGACACCATTAGTTCTCGCAGTAACGAATTTTTGAAATAAACTCAAGATCAATGATGTAACAAACTCTTTAAACATTTATCCAACATTAAACTAAAGAGATAAAATAGAGAATAATACAAGAATATGCACCTTGAGGGCAAGGTACTCATTGGGCGGCGAGTAATAGTACAGTCTCAATGAATTGCACTTATTTTAACGTAATAGGAAAATAAAAAGTTTAAGAGATGTCTTTTAGATTTCCGAAATAATAATTTAATTATATCTTTCAATAGAAGTTATTTATTTAAAGGAAAGTTTGTAGCAGCCTGCAAGAGGATTCATATTTTGGGGGAAAATATTCTAAAAAGAGAGCCAAAAGACCTCTTGAAAGTCTACGGTTATTTTGTAATTTCATTTCGTTGTTTATTAAATTATTTGGGTTCATATCATCGCCAATTCAATTTCCCTTTTTGCAGGATAAAATAATAAAAAAGACAGCGGGCATAAGCTTTACCTATTCATTGCTTCAAGGAACCGCCAGACATTTAAACTCTGCCTTTCGTCGAGTGACTGTTAAAGGACAGAAACATAAGAATAATACTGATGTTAGTTATGCTTGGCTCACAAATTCGAATGAAAATGGGAGCACAAAATGAAAAGGTAAAGAACTAACTCGGCTGCAAGCCTGAACTATGTCCGACTCTGGAGCCAGAACAGAGCCGAAAATGCCCTACAACAAGCAATGCAAGCTCGATCACCAAATCGGTCACATCATCAAACACCATCACGCAGTTTAAATAAAATCAATGTGCATAAAACACAATTCTGTAGATTATTTTAAATGATGGGCGCACCTTGCTGAAGTACCGCCTAAGCAACAACTCTTTTGCCAATCCACACATGCCATAAAAATAAAGCAAGTTTAACAGTACCTGAACCGAGTTGAACAATAAGATAAGCCATGTCGAACCAATTTTGTGCATGTGAATTTGTTTTAAAACGTAACAAAATTAACCTTATTGTACAACCATTCTGTCCAAGAGGGTTCTTTGCAAAGAGGAGAAATAAGAATCAGACCAAGAACACGATGTCTGTACTTCAACTGACACCAAAATAAGGATAAAATCAGAGATCCTACAGCATAGAAAAAATACAAACAGAAGAAAAAAGCCATACAGATTACAAGAACATTATGTGCAACACAAGAAAATCAAATAACTTACAGCGAACAGGGTAAGTACATAAGCCCCGGCAACAACTCCCATACACATTACCGAACCGAGCCTAGAGAGAGGAGAAAGATCAGACATAATAACTCAAACCTATTCCAACCACGGTGAAACATAAACAAAAACAATTGAATGGTATTATTCATAATTAATTGAAGCCTCTAGTTAACTACTCTTCAGACAACTTCAAACAACCTTAAGTTTAAGAAAATAGACATAAAATTTATGGGAACATTCGTACAAGTAAAACATGTGTGTACAAGTACCCAAAGTAGTTGAGAACCTCTGCAACCTGATCTGCCAAGTCGTCAGCTGAAAGAACAGAATCTTTCAGACCAAATGTTGCCGCTCCCATCTGTAATAGCTCTTAACAAAAACCCAATAAGAAATTTGTGTGAATTTTTTTATACGATCAAATTTGTTATACCTTCTATAATACAAAGCCGAGCAAAGCGCTACAAAAACAGAATCTAGATAAAGAACCGCGAATATTAATTACCTCGTGGCCAGGTGGACTGATATGATAAATGCAAAAGTTGTGTAGCAACAAGGAACAAACTTCTGGACAGAAAAATAATCCTTGAAAGCATGACATATCTGGTCAATCACGTAAATGGTACAAAAAAGTATTTAAGAGTTTAGCCAAATCCCTCTCAGAGAAATATGAGAAGGTACACAATATTTTAATTTCTATGAGAAATGATTAACATAACTTTGGAATGAGTGTAAAAGGAATTTAACAAATTCTACTGGTACTAGACAATTTTCGAGACTGAAAATGTTTAAGATCATCTCATATTCAAACTTTTAGAGATCAGTCACGATCATGTAAAAGTAGAAGACAAACTGAGTTTCCAACAATCACTTCACTTACAATTCAGGGCTAAATCAGGATAGGTGACAAGAGCTGGCTTTTCTTGGTCTCCGTACACAACCACTGAAATACGACCATGAGAAGTTCTGATAACATGCTCCTGTAGAAGTTTTTATCATATAAATTCCAAAAACCCAAATAGCTATATAAATTAACACCCTCGTGACTTTCACCAAAACCTTTTTTTTTTTTTAATATCAAACAATCAATCCATTCCAGCAGAGGAGATGGATTGAAATAAGCATTCAAGAAGTACAGTGAGAAGTCAACTATGCCCCAAATTTATTGGAAGTAGATAAAAAGAAATGAGATAAAAATGGAGGGAAGAGAATGGAAATGAACAATAAAAATAATTGCGTAAAAACATTAAGGAATGTCGATTGAGTGAACTACAGGAGTTAAATTCCTTCCACAACTAACAACTGAAAATGGATAGCATACCAAGCGTTGCTTAAGTTTTAAGAGAGAAAATGTCCATCAAAAGGACGATTTAATAGACAAACTATATTGCCATCGCTTCTTAGCTCATCCTGATTTGCAGAGCAATCAAGAATGGATTACCAAATCTGCACAATTTTAGTCATTCAAAAGCAGCAAATGGTTTACAAATGCCAACCAAAATCAAACAACGTCAATACAGTCAAAGCTTCCTATCGACTTCCAAAGCAAACAAGGCTGGTTTATAATGTTCTTGTAAGAAAATCATTAGCACATACAGCAACAAACATAAAATGCTGAAAAATGCGAGTACCTTCCCCCCAAGAGAAAAGGCTTCAATGTCCACCGACACCGAATCGCTCGAGTCACCCATTGCCCCCGCCCTCTCTCTCCTCACTTCCCTTTTCTCTCTCCCTGGTTCGCCTTGTGATTGGCTTCCATGGCAAATTAATATAACCAAACTCCCATGATGTGTCCATCTCAACCAAATAATAAAAAAAAAACTAAATTTTTTCAAATCACTCGGAAGCCGACTCATTGTGAGTCAAACCGAGCGACCGACGCAGAAGCGGAACCTGCCCGTTAGAACGACGACCTCAGACGTGAACTCAAGCGTTAACCATAGTTAGAGGACCGACAACTCTTTAAGAAAATGACAAGAGTAGCCTCAGAAGAACAAGGCGATGTTTGTTGAATGGGAATTAAAGCAAGGCGTCCTTCTGCCCCTCCTACCAAGGGAGGAAGCAGGAACCAAACAGAGAGTAGGTAGAAGGGTCAATAGCATGACCGAGAAGAAAGTCGGAATCAGATATGTATTAAGGTGGGAGCCTCCAAAGTTGCTAAATTAATTTCCTGACCATAGATGGGGCAGCGCACAAGTCTCAATTAGAGTGAGAAGACGAAGAAGAAAGAGGTGCGGGTGGGTTGCAACATTCAAGTTGGTATGAGTCACTGCCACTCACCTCTCCCTCGCCTCTTACCACACCTACTCAATTTAATCTTACGTGTATTTACAGAGTAAAATAAAACATTCATCCAGATTTGTCATTCAAGCCATTGCCCAAATCTTTTAAAATTTGGTCAAAATCTCCTCCTCATTGACACGAATAATTCGTAAAAATGATCCATACCACAGACGTCTGGTCTTGGCCCGACATAAAAAGCAATTCAAATCAGCAAAATCAAACAGTTCTAATAAACCCAGCATTCATAATTCGAGAGTCAGTAAAGTAAAAGAAGAAAAGGAAGAATGATTGGTGTGGATGGAAAAAGTGAGGAAAGGGGGTGGGGGGCGGGCGTACAAAATGGGCGAGGTTCAAAGTCAATGAAGAGCATGAGAGATTGTCCATCTGCTGCGATCTGTCCCTCCGCTCGAATTAACTCTCACATGCACAGCCATCTCCACCGACAGGACACACCGCCCCTCTCCCTGCATCTTTTCACAAGGTAATTCATTCCTTCAAACGAACCACACATTTCATAATCTGCATTTCGCTCCAAAACAGTCCAAAAAAAGTGAACTTTAGTTTTGTTATTCACCAATTTAGCACATTTCAGTCCATGGGTGACACTGCCGACTGCCACCGACGCCTACGATCGTGTTTCAACATATGGCCTGTTATGTCACAATTCACATCATCTCATTAATTACTCATAGGAGCCCAAATTCCACCCAGTTTATTTTATTTTCAGCAACAAAAATAAAATAATAATTCGGGCGTCATGGGAAGCAAAATTCAACGTCTAAATGAAGCCTAGTTAGTAGTTATGACGTGATTGACTATAGCATAGCGACCTAATTCCAGATTCTTCAGGCTTCTCATGGAATTAACTTGATTTTTTTAGTCTCTGTCCTTTTAGCAATCATGGGTGAAGAATGGTAGATTAGAACAGAGGTGGACGAATTTAATTGAAGAAAAAGAGAAGAAAATCTACCCGCAAAATATTTTGTCTACTTTGTCGCTACTGATGTTTTCCTGAGCAGGTTAAAGATTTTCTGAGCTTCAAAATCTGCGACATTAATGGAGCTTCTTCCAAGCTATTTCTTTCCCAGTTTGTAATCAAACTTGACCTTGTGCTGTTTTCATGGAGGTGACACTTCCGAAGTTTATCCTTCTTGCCTTGCTTTGATGACTGATCGACTCATCTGGTTCAACTGCCTGAAAATGATGCGGGTGTTTTTACTTGTTAATTTCTCCTTTAGGTTCAAATCCATGATCAAAGACTCTCAACCCTTGATCTTAAATATTAGAAGCCATTCTGAAATTACATCATTTCATTATTCTCAGTTCAATAAAAATTGTAAACAAAGAGTTCATGAGACAAGAAAATGCTAAATTGCGATGAAGCAATCTAGACATGACAATGAACAACATCAATTTCCAAACACACGTGGTAAACTTCAGCGTCGCACCAAAGAGTTCATTTGTGCGTAACGTAGTTGGATTGTTGCTCTTAGAGCAGTTCAGGAAAATCACAACAAGGCAATCATAAGATATCAAATAAAGTCAAAAACTACAATAATTTTACACTTACAATAAGAGAAATGGAGATAGTGTAGCTGCTTTGCTCGAAAGCCAGGATGATTCCCCAACCATTTGATCAAAATATATCCTTTTGCGAGGTTGTCATTTCCCTGCACTCGATCAGATCAAATGCTATAATGATTTTCATCTCCATATCATCAGATAACATACAAATTCAACATTTTCTGGGAGCGCAAAATCTTATCCCAGCCTCCCTAAATTCGAAACTACAAACAACGACCAAGAGATGGTATTACTCCAAACAGCGCAGGCTTTGGACACTAGACCTGATGTGAAACACCAATACGTGCATAGGCGAACTCAGAAAGAATTTTCAAACAGTAATCACACAGAGGATACTAACATCACACTCCCAACTCCTTATTACGTTTATAGGGGATTTGATATTTTCATTCTAACAGTTTTGGGAATGCGGTCCCTACATTGGCTCATGACAAGAGGAGAAAATGCTTTATTCGAAGGTTGAGTTTTGAACTTCCTTTAAATTCTTTAGTTGTTTCTAGCCTCTGGACTATTTCTATCAGTCTGTAGATACAAATGCACCCAAATAAATATGCAAATCTATAGAGATTCAACAATTATTGTAAACTGGCTACTCACCAATAAGGAGGTAGCAGATAAGCTGGCTGGAACAGCACCCTGAGAAAGGTATCTGATATGATATCCACAGAAAACAAACATTTGCTTCAAAGAAATAAAAAAAAAAATGTTTTCATGACAAAAAGGGAAAAATCTAATTTATTGACACAATATAATTACTATTGCAATAGAAATTCAGTCCTCACCAGAAACCTGTGATCGTTTGGTGCCCCGGCTGTACAAGTTTTCCTGAAACTGGTATCTTGTAATTCCAGACTTGGATTTCAAGCAGATCATCAACAAAGCAGACATTGATGCGATAAAATACACACTAAAATCCCTTTTCTCATTCTTTTTTTAAGATATAAATGCTGTTTTCTCACCCCAACCCAAGAGATTTTTCTATCATACTTTATTAGATACACAAATAGATAATATTAATTAATATTCTACCAACTAAAACACAAAGTCATAGAACTCATTATCTAGAGAAAATATTATATTTAATATTTAAAAATAGTATGTCATCAAACCTAGAAAAAAATAACTCGTGTAGAAAATATATCGTATTAAAACGACACAATTTGATTTGAGTTTTCCTTTTTCATAATTTGATCTGGTAAACAAAAAGCTTGGCATCGGGTTGAAAATAGATCCAATGTGATCCAGTTCTCCACAAAAATAAAAGGTAGTCTATTTATTTTTAATGCATCTGCAGCGAGCGTACATATACCAAAAACCATTACTATGGATGATAATGATAGTAATTGAAACTTATTTTGATTTGTATATACATTGAACGCAATTCAACTAAAAATAACTAATGCTGTATTTGTCACCAAGAGCTACAGTAGGATTGGAATATGAAAGTAACAAAGGAGGTACAGTATTTGCCATAAAACTTCAAATCAAATCAGTCATTTCCATAAAAAAGATTGGAATGTGTATCAACAGAGCTACTAATTAATGCTAAAATGCTTGCTCAAGTTAAACTGATAAGCACAAAGATGTCTAGATGAATTGAACAAACAGGTATGTAACAATTGTACGAACCAGAAAGTTTGGATACAGAAGCAAGTTTCTTCAAGACAGGGACAAATAAAGCAAAGGACCTCATAGCTTCAGTCATAAAATTTGACATATCCTCTCCTCTTAAAAAGTACTCAACCCAATTACACAATTTATTAGATTATAAGCATCACACACAAGCTTGTTGTGTCATAAAACTAAATGTCCTCACTTGGTCCACCAATGGAGGAAGTCCTTGCGCCTATTGATCTTCTTTTGCAGCTGAAGAATTCCATATAGCAAGGCCTCTGCAGTAGGGGGACAACCAGGAACATAGATATCAACAGGGACAATCCTGTCACAGCCTCTGACAACAGAGTAGGAATAGTGATAGTATCCGCCCCCATTGGCACAGCTTCCCATAGAGATAACCCACCGAGGTTCCGGCATTTGATCATAAACCCTGCAGGCAGAGCAAGGCAATCAGAAAGAACAGTTAAGAATGCAACAAGAGTAATTACTTTAAGCTTTTTAAGTGCAGAGTATTTGTTCGGACCAATATTCATTAGCCTTGTGATAAAATCTTAACCAAAAACATGTTAAGGGAGTGATAGACTTTGGCTGCAGATAAGTTTTTCTTACCAGCAATAAAAAGAATTTATGTCGCAAAGACAGTGTAAGGGATAAAACACAGATAAAATGAACTCTACGAACAGAAACTTGAATAAATCCTTGGATGCGGACAAATACAAGCAGCTATTTGTCTCCAAGAGCTACAGTAACATGCTTTGTCAATGATATTAAGCATCTTATGGTACTTAGCATATGTGCACATACCTTTTCCCATCTCTATAAGCGTTTACAACCGTGATAAATCTTAAAGGATTGATTTGCCACAAATTACCTCCAATCTATTAATAAAAGCCTAGAGTAGCACGCTAATGATAAAAGCCATTTAATCTTAGTTCAAATTGGAAAAAATATGTCCTAAGGTTAGGTCAGCATCATTTTTTGTATTGGTAACTTTAAGGTCAGGTCTGCATCATTTTTTGTATTGGTAAATTTAGCAGTATGACCTATCCGCAATTAAAGTAAGCACTCCACGGTGCCAATGGAATAAAATGATGAAAAAAAACCCACAAAATGCTCAACAGCTTTAATATATCATTTGGATGTCTCATTCAAGCTGATCCTCAATGCAAAAAAAATTCTAAGTTTTCTGAAAGAAGGTTTCAATCTATCGTCCTAATTGAGGTATCTTCATGATTGTGGGTTGAGTTACTATTCCAGAATTAGCTAAAACAAATATACAAAATCCACAAGTCTATTCTAATCAAATTTGTGAAATATACGAGTAAGAGTCAAAATTGATTCAAATTTCAACTGCCTTCCAAGGAATACCGAAACAAAATAACCCAAATAAACGGAATTGGCGAGGAAAAGAGAGAAGACCGACTTGCGAAGAGCTGGAGCCATTTTGTTGGTGAGAGTTCCAGCAACAATCATACAATCAGACTGCCTAGGGCTAGGGCGGAAGATGACACCGAAACGATCTAGATCATAGCGAGCAGCACCGGTATGCATCATCTCGACAGCGCAACAGGCAAGGCCAAACGTCATGGGCCAAATTGAACCCCGGCGGGCCCAGTTCATAAGGTCGTCAACCTTCGAGATCACATATTCTGCAGCCTTAGAGAGCCCGGCCGGAGGTAAAGAAGCTGACGGAGGAGGTGCCTTAGCATAGGGCGTCGGTGTGCTCGTCGAGACGGAGGACAAGGAATGAAGAGTTGTGTGAAGCGAGAGAGCCCCTCGCGCTGCGAGCAGTTGGGGAACCCTTCCAGAGGTCCGGCTCACAAATGACATGGCCGAGATCGGAGCTTTCTAGAGCGAGCGAGAGAGAGAGAGAGAGACAGAGAGCAAGAGATGGTTGATGACAAAATTCAAGGGTTAAACAGTCTTCTACACATCCTTCCCGTTTGCTGACGTGGTTGAACGTTACTGGTTAATGGTACAAAACATTGGAAGATCACCGAACAGAAACTAAGCAAAATACCTTCTTCAACGGGAGGTGAACGTGAAACCAACTATCCAGTCGACTCTCTCTCTCTCTCTCTCTTTCTTCCTAACCTGAGCAGGATTTGGTGGTGAAAGTTCGCAGTTAATATTTGAAAATCTGGGTTGAAACGAGTGCTTACGACTTGTTGACATTTGCTTCAGTCAAGTTTATCGATTCACAGATATTGCGACTGAGAGTGAATAATGATTTTTATTCAATAATCTCCAGATATTACGAGGTTCTACTTGCCATTGATGCTTGCTCTCAGTTGCGCAGGGAGACCTAAACCATCGAACGGTCAACTCAAATTCTACGGCACCGGGAAAGAAAGCATCGAAATAAATCCCAGTGCTTTACGATCTGCTTTGTAAGTGATAGAACTTCGTGCGAGGTAGTTGTCCTTCCATAATTACGTAGAAGCAGAAGAAAAAAAATCATAGCGGAGTTCGGCACATTTATTGTCGAAAATATGCAATTTGCAGTTTGTTAAGTTCTCTGTAAGTAACAGAGAATACTTATTCCCTTCTAAATTTTCTAGAAGTGCTAGAGGAGAAAGAAAAAGACTCTGCAAGAGGAGAAAGAAAAATACCCAACAAAAGAGTGATGATTATTTTGACGGATATAAAAAACAAGAGCGAAGAAAAAATAGATGGGATATTTTGTGTACATTGTGAAATGTAAGAGTGTGAATTTTTTCTTAGTGAATATTTTCAATAATATTTAGTTGCTAGAACAATATTATAAATCTTATTTTTCATAATGAGATTTTTCTGGACTCGGTTCTCATGATTTTTTCTCGATTTAGGTTTCCAAGTAAAAATTCTCAGTGTCTATTTTCTCTGTTATTTCTCTTATTTCTTGACTGTTAAATTATAACAGTGAGAAAATTATTCTTGATATTTTTTTATCACATCTGCTATTGTTTTTTGTATCAGTTAATAATGTAATTGTACTGTGTATGTAAGTTCTGTCTAGAAGACAAGATTTTAAGTGGGACCATTTGTAATCCCTCCGGCCTTTCCAAGGAACTTCTTTGGAAAGGTAACTTCTGTCTAAGGAGATTGTCAATAGTAGTATTTTCTAATAATTATCATGATTAGTACTATTCACGTTTATTTTAACTCTTCATATTATCCGTATTTTTCCCAACAAATGGTATCAAAGCCTCGTTATTATAGCGAGAAGAGTTTGTAGTTGCTATGGCTATCGACGACAGACCGACGACCATTAAAGACGAAAAAATAAATCAAAGCAATGGGAATACTATCGTCAATTTGCATTTTGCTCTAACAAATGGAATTTTGTCAAGTGTCTCAGAAATGACAACTATCAAACAAATCTAGGATATGTTGACAAAATTATATGAAGCAAAATCATTGCATACTAAAATTTTCTTGAAAAGAAAATTATATACTCTTTGGATGTTAGAGTCGACATCGGTGGCATACTGCATCAATACTCTCAACATGTTATTTTCTTAATTACAGCAATGGAGCACAAAATTGATGAAAATGAACGAGCAGAACTTTTACTTCAAAGTTTGTCTGATTCATATGATCACCTCCTTATAAATTTGGCAAATGGTTCTGCAAAGACAACATTGATATTCAATGATATTGCAGCTGCAATTCTGGAAGAAGAAAGTAGATTAAAGAACAAGGAGCACTCTTCCGTGGAGGCTTACCTGTAATGAGAGAAAAATCAAATGAACGTGGGGCTTTTGGAGCCAGCATGTCGGGAAAGTCAAATCAAGAAGTAAAAATAGCGTCAAGTGCTATCACTATGGCAAAATGGGCCACATGAAAAATGATTGCTGAAAGCTGAAAAAGGACCAAGGCACAGAAAGTGCCAAAGTGGAGACGAAGATTATGACTGCAACTGTCTCTAATGGTGAAGATGTAATTATATATGAAGATGTTGTCAACCTCATTACTCATGAATTATGTTGGGTGTGTGACTCCAGTGCATCTTATCATGTTACCTCAAAAGGTGGAGTATTTTACATCTTACACTAGTGGCAATTTTGGCATCGTTAAAATGGGAAACAATTATATTTCCAAAATAATTGGAAAATATGACATCTGTATCCAGACCAACACGGGTTTTGAGTTGGTGCTCAAAGATGTCAGACATGTTTTAGATATTAGATTAAATCTAATGTTAATTGGCGCTCTTGATAATGTCGGATACAAAAGTGAATTTGCTGGTGGTAAATGGAAGCTTAGCAAAAGCTCACTAGTTTTAGTGGGAGAAAACAAAGAATCTAGCTTATATGTGACTCAAGTGACCGTGAAAGAAGTATCAGTAAATACTGCTCAAGATAACTCATCCATTGAGTTATGGCACAAACGACTCGGTCACATGAGCGAGAAAGGACTTCAATTGCTTGGTAAGAGAGAAAGTCTGCTACATCTCAGACATGAAGCTCTGCCAAGTTGTATTCATTGTTTGGCAGGAAAGCAACATAGAGTTTCTTTTAAGGAGAGTCATGCATTAAGGAAACCATATGTATTAGTAGTCATCTATTCAGATGTTTGTTGTCTCCTGTCAACAAAAACGTTAGGCGGTGCCCAATGTATGGTCACATTCATTGATAATCATTCAAGAAAAGTTTGGGCTTCTGCAGTCAAGTCAAAAGATGAGGTGTTTTGCGTTTTCAAACAGTTTCATGCTCTCATAGAGCGAGAAACTAGAAAGAAGTTAAAATGCATTTGCACAGACAATGGTGACGAATACATGAGATCCTTTGATGAATACTGCAAGATGCACGGTATCATACATGAAAGATCGGTTCCAAAGACTTCGCAACAAAATGATGTTGCAGAAAGAATGAAAGAACAATCGTGGAGAAGATAAAGTGCATGTTATCACATTCAAAACTTCCAAAACATTATGGGGAGAAGTAATAAAGACTGCAGTAAATATCATCAACTTGTCTCCATCATCACCATTAAGTGGAAAAGTGCCAAATAGACTATGGATTGCAAAATACGTCTTTTATAAACATCTAAACGTGTTTGGATGCAGAGCGTTCGTCCATATTCTCCAAGATAAAATGTCCAAGCTAGATAGCAAAGCTAAATAATGCATATTCCTCGGATACAGAAGTGATGTAATCAGATATAGGCTTTAGGATCTAGTTGACAAGAAGATTGTCAGAAGTCGAGATGTTGTCTTCTTTGAAAATCAGACCAATGAAGACTTAAAAAAAGATGTCAAGATCACTGATGAACATATAATAAGAGTTGATCTTGTGAAATCAACTTTTGACGGGGGAGATGCTGGAGAATCTGGTGATCGAGCAATTGATAGCGTTTACCAAGGAGAAATAGAGACTTCCCCTGAATCAGTTGCAAAACACGAACCAAGAAGGTCAATGAGAGATGGTCGACCATTGAAAAGATACTCTGTAAGTGAGTATGTTATGATCACTGATGGCGATGGACATGAGTGCTATGAGGAAGCTATAGAGCATCCACATAAGAAAAATTGGTTAGATGTGATGCAAGATGAGATAATATTATTGCATGAGAACCACAAATATGAATTGGTTCAGCTTCCAAAAGGGTGAAAGGCTCTCAAGAACAAATGGGTATACAGGCTCAAAGTTGAAGAGAAGAGTTCATAACTAAGGTATAAGGTACGACTGGTCGTGAAAGGCTTTGGTTAGAAGAAAAACATTGACTTTGAGGGAATTTTTCCACCTATCGTGAAAATGCCATCCATACGAGTAGTTCTTAGATTAGCCTCAAGTCTAAACTTAGAGATCAAACAACTCGATGTTAAGACTGCTTTCATACAAGGTGAACTAGAAGAAGAGATCTACATGGAGCAACCAAAAGGATTCCTCGTTGAAGGAAAGGAACATCTGGTATGTAGATTGAAGAAGAGCTTGTATGGATTAAAGCAAGCCTCACGACAATGGTACAGAAAATTTGATTCATTCATGGTCAATCAAGGATGCATGAAAACTTCCTCATACCATTGTGTGTTCGTGAAAATATTCATGGACGGTACATCTATAATCCTCCAACTTTATGTCGATGACATGTTGATTTTGGGTCCAGACAAAGAAAAGATTGCTAAGTAAAAAAAAGAACTTAACAAGTCTTTTGCTATAAAAAAACTTAGGACCGACAAAATAGATGCTGAGTATCACTCGTGATAGGAAAAAATGAAAAGTTATGGCTATCGCAAGAGAAATATATCAAGAAAATTCTTAGCCGATTCTATATGGATAAGGCAAAGTCGGTCAATACTTCACTTACTAAACATTTCAAACTTACTTCCAAAAAAAAGTCCTTCTACTGAAGAAGGAAAAACAAAAATGCAAAAAATTTCATATGCCTCTGCAGTCGGCAGCGTGATGTATGCTATGGTTTGTATGAGACTTGATATTTCTTATTATCTTGGAGTAGTCAGTCAATTTCTATCAAATCCAGGCAAAGAACATTGGAATGCGGTGAAGTAGATTCTTAAGTATCTTAGAGGTACTTCTGAATTAAATTTGTGTTTTGGGAGTAAAGAGTCTTTGTTAGTAAGTTATACTGATGCAGATATGGCTGAAAACATTGACTCTAAAAAATCAACATCAAGGTATTTGGTTACATTTGAAGGGGAAGCAGTTTCATGGCAATCTAAGCGGCAAAAATCAGTTGCATTGTCAAAAACGGAAGTTGAGTTTATAATAGCTACAGAGGTTTGCAAAGAAATTTTGTGGATGCAAAAATTTTGAACAAAGATTGGTCATAAACAAGACAAATAAATCTTGTAATGTGACAATCAAATTGCTATTCATTTAAGCAAGAATTCGAGCTTTCATTCGGAGTCAAAACATGTCACGCCCCAAAAGGGACCCTAGACAGAACGAGGAATGATCCAGCCCAAAAGAACTTAATCGTCCGACCCTCACTTGAATCCATAGTTAGTAGCGCAAGACTTAAGAATTTACAATACAGACCAAGCACAAAAAATAAAGGTCCAGAAGTGACAATAATATAATGTAAATTAACAAAATCTAAAACTAGGCAGAAATCACATTAAAATTAGAAATATGGTACAAATCTGACTAAAATATTCTAAATCTTTTTATAAAAAAGAAAGAATTAATCACATGGGAAAAATCTCCAAATTTCTAGTCTCGCAGTGGCAATTAGGGATTATTTTGATTAATTCCTAAAAAGTGAAAATAATTAAGAGGTGAGTCAAATAAACTCAATAGGGATTAAATCTTATATCCAACTTTTATATCATACGAATCATATGTAGAATTTCAATTTCTTATTCTTCACAATTTAATATAAGAATGAACAAAAGTGAACAATAAAATAATTAACAGAAATACACAACGGCGATATTCAAGCGATCACAATATACACACAGTCCCTAATTAGGTTTAGGGTTTTGCGCTCAGGGACACAGTACATACATATGTCTCATTACTCTAGTTAATAATAACAGTGCATTAATGCAAAATTAAACACAACGAACTGAACAGTGAATCAACATGTCTAATTTAAAACAATATTAGACATTTTATAATTTAATGGACGTTAAACATAACATAACTCCTACCACAAAATTGGGCATAACTATACCAAAGCCCAATGAAGTCCAATAGTAGACAATCCGACAATTTTCTAAGTCTCTGAACCTAACCATAATAATTTATAAAAAAAATATTAGGATCCGAATCTAAAACTTATTATTTAAAATTTTCGCTGAATGAATATAGCCTAAAGTCAAACATACATCCATTCAATAAAATTTTATAACGATCCTAGAACAACCCTACAACAATCGGGTCTAAAGTTTGGAGTAAGAATTTAAATTCAGCTCGAAACAATACATGGGCTAGTCCAAACAGGACAAGGGCTAGCCCCAGCCAAGGGCATGGGCCAGACCTAATCGCATGGCCCAAAGCCAAAGCTAGATGGAACGGACCATGATCCATTCTGCCCACAGATGGATTCCTCTATCCATGGATAAAGTTCGAAATTCACTCTGTCCATGGACAAACTTTGGTTGCTCATTGTCACTATACTTGGCGGAATCGCCGTTTGGCCGAACAGCCAAAGCTTCCGGTTGGGAGTCCTTCCCGACCTTCGGCCTCTAATCCAACAAAACAGAAGCTTTCAAAACAATTCCATAGAACTTCCAGAACTATTCAACGACAATAGTATTCAAGATTTGCAGAAAACATCGGAGGAACAAAGTTGAAAAATCAAGTCTTTATATCTGAAAGCCCACTCACTGTCGATGCCTTGCCGAGTCTACCACCCCACACTGATGAACAACTTCGACCCTTAAAGAAAACAAAACCGTACATTAACGTTGATTCTCAAAGTACAAAATAGGCTCTAACAGATTGTGACTTAAATTGGTTAAGAAACGAAACAAAAATCTGCTGGAGGACCAATCCTCTTTGCTGACGACCGACCAAAGACAAGCGAAACCGCCATCGGGAAGGTGGTGGAGACCTTGCCCACTCCAACTGAAATAGGGGGGAAGTCTCCCCCTGTTTTGGAAACAACCCTCCGAATAAGAGTTGTTTTTCTACTTTATTATTATTATTATTTTTAATTTAATTTATTTTTTTCCCTTGGGCTGAGCTAGCCCAAATATCACAAAAAACATAGATATCTTGTTGAAAAATCAAAATTAACCTAAAAAGGGGTAAATTAGGTTATTAAACTTTTTCATGCAATTATTAGTTTCTTTAACTGTAAATTACTTATCACAATTATGCAAGCAAACAAATCACAATAGTAAAGAGAGGGAGTTAGAGAAGTGACACCGATGTGTTTACGCGGTTCTGAAATCCGGCCTGCGTCCATGCTCCAAGCTTTCCTCTTGGAGATCCTTACTATCCAATCTCACCGATTGGTCAAGTTTAACTTCAGGGTGTCAAACAAATATTTTACAACAACTAATTTGTAGGACATTACCATTCTCGTTCGATTACAATTCTCTGGAAACAATAGCTCTCAAGCTCTACAATCAACCACTCAAATATAGCTAATCACAATAGGCTTACGTGAGGGTTGTATTTTGTACACGTTTAGTAAGCTTGATGATGATCAAGAATTTGGCAGAGTATCGGTATATTTTCGCATTGGTTCTTCCTTCTTTGGAGTGCTTTCTATTTATATATTTTTCTGCTTTCAGTCGACCCAATCTTTTCGGTTTGACCTCATCCAACTGTTGAAAACTAGTTGTTACACATTTCTGTGATTTTCGGTCGCATTACTTGAGCGGGTCCTTCAACCGCTTTGCGTTCGTAAAACTTTGGAGCTCTCTGTATACATTTTCGGTCGCCACATTCGTCCGAGTCCTCAACCGTGTCGTGTCCAAATAATACACAAAATATTACAGATTGCTTCTGTGTACATTTTCGGTTTCATTCTTCATCCGGGCCTTCGACCTCATCGGATCCAAAAAAATACACAAAATATAGTCAAATTGTGAGCTTTTTCGATCGAGGGCTTCAGCTGCGTCATGTTCGAAAACCTTGGATTGAATAGCATAAAAAATTGGATGCATTTTCTTTCATCCGAAACCTCGTCCAAAAATTTGATGTCGAATCTATAATGCATTTTGGTTGCTAGTCTCGACCGGGACTTCAACCACATCACGTCTGAAAACCTCGGATTGCACAACATACAATATTCAGACGCATCATCCGCGTCCTCGTTACGACCAAATCTTTAAGGACGAATCTGTAATGCGTTTCAGTTGCATGTCTCGACCACCACTTTGACTGCACTACGTTCAAAAAACTCCAGTGTACAATGCTTCTTTCGGACTCGCATTCCTCGAATTCTCTAAGTCCCACAATGATATCTTCTCACTATATGAACTTAGATAAACTCGTTAGACAACATTAATACCCTAATTAAGGGTATTTTCAATATAATCAATATTTTTGCGTAAAGAGTAAATTCAACAAATAAACAACTTATTAACATTATCAATATTAATCATTATCAAAATAAATACGCCTAACACACTTAGGCTAACACATGTATCATTGGGTATGAGATGTGTTGGAAGCAAGTATAACTGGAGAAGATTCACACGGATGAAAATGGCTCAGACAAGATGACAAAGACCTTGCAAAAGGGCAAACACGAATTCTGTATAAGTTCAGCTGAACTAGCCTTACCTCATCATAAATCGAGAAGGAGAGATTTGTGAGGTAGGTGCCCCTCTTTATGATGAAGGACACCCCTCATTATTATGTAGAAGAAGAAGAAGAAGAAAAATTGAAATCTGCTCATCCATTGTTGAAAATATGCAATTTGCAAGTTGCCATTTTATGACAAACGTTCTCTATAAAAAGGGAATATTTCTTCACTTCTAAATTATCCAAAAACTCAAGAGGAAAAAGAAGAAGAGGCAGCAAAAGCATGAGGATTATTTTGAGGGAGAGAAAAGGAAGAGTGAGGGAAAAATAGGTGGGGTGCCTTGTGCACATTGTGAAATCTAAGATTGTCGATTTGCAACGACCCAGATTTTCGTAAATCCTTTAAAATGCGTTAAAATTTCAAATTTTCTTTTTAAAACAAATCGTATCAGAGTGCGTCTAACCGGATCGCTACTGACTCTTTCTTTAAACTCGCTATGAACACCAATTGATAAAATGTACGGAAGCGGTATAAAACCTTTTATGAAAACATTGCGAGTTTATCAAAACTTTGCGGAAGCGTAAATAAATCATTTAATGAAGAAATACTAAACAAATGAATACTGTGTTTGAGAAAGGAAAACTAAATGATTAATTACAATTCATTTACAACCTTTTCTCTTTTATTCTCTATAGCTTGGCCAGCCCCAATCTCGCTCGTGCAAATCCTTCATCCCTGCTTTATTATCTGTTATTATCTGCTTGTTATCTGTTCATCCTTTGTACCTACACTATAAGTAATACGTGACCCTAATAGCTCAATAAGGAAAAGGGTTTAATGCAATATGCTTAGGACTCTCTTTAGTCCTTTTTGGAAATGGTGTTACCCAAACCAATCCTTTCATTACGTCATTCATTCCTTCTTTACTTTACATTCGTTCATTACTCGTACATCGAGCTGGAGATTGAAAGACCCATGTGAGATGGTATAGTTTGTCGGATCTAACCTCCTGTGGACAACTAGGTCCCGTTCCCGACAAGGTAGGGGCATTTCCTAGCTGCCAGACTAGAACCGCTACCCATCTGCCCCCAACTTCCTTTTATTCTTTCATTTTCTTAACATTTTACCTCACCTATGCATGTGTGAGTACCACCCAGTGACACTCCCTATTAGTTTCTATTAACATGATGCATGACCATACATTCTCAACTTAGTATGATGCATGATGCTTTATAATGTACATTAAGAATAATTGAAGTGCACACATAAACAAGAGTACCTGTAATTGAAAGCAAACTAAAATTGAAAGCGCATATAATGAATAATGGTAATTGAAAACACATAGCAATGAAGGCAACCAATAATACAGAGAACATTCATAATATTGAATATAGGAATTTACGTGCCAATTATCTAGTTAACCTCCTAGTCCATTTACATGCTTCCTATATTTATTATTCTAGGTGATTTAGATATGCTTTGTTCTAGTTCGTTGGTTAAACATACTAATCACAAGCTTATTACATGGCATATCTTAATTAATTGTCATGCGAATATTAATCTAATTTAATTATATGCTCGACTAATTCATTATCTTGCTCAAGGTTTAATGATTAGTTAACTATCATGCTTATTTATATGCTTAGATTAACTAATTGGTCGACATGCTCAATTGATTCAATTAACTAAATTGATTAGCAATTAACTCGATTGATTAACAATTAACTAAATATATTACATCCTCAAGTTATAAGATTAAGTAAACATGCTTGAGTCCAATGAATTACTTTAGTTAAATTAACGTGCTCTCTAGATGATCAAACATACTTACATAATTTAACATGCTCAGAAATTGGTTAGCAACTATTAATTAGTTAAGCAAACTGATTAACATGCTCGGTTTCTAATCCTAACTCAGTTACTTGCCCTAATTAGATTATCATGCTCAAGTTAACTAATTTAATTAACCTAATTAGCATGCTCATACAATACAAATTAACATTTAAACATGTTGGTTAATTTACATACTTAGCCTTGCTTGGTTGACATGCTCAATTGATTATAATTTCTACGTTGATCAGCAAATAAACGTGCTAGAATTAGAGAAGTCAAACAACTAATTAGTTTACATGCTCGGAGGATTATAAATACAGATTAAGTAGTTTATATGCTTTGATTTCACAATTAATTAGTTTGCATGCTTAGATTAATCAATTGATTAGTTAAACTACGATAAACTAATTAACATGCTTTGGATTCTATTTAATTAGCAACATGCTCAACTATATATAGCAGAACAACATATATATATGCATTGAATGAAGGAAATGACAATTGATAATTTACACGGGAAATAATTAAACTAAATGGCAAGTAAAGCTATAAACTAAAGGTAGCAGAATATCACAGTAAGTAGTTCATTCTTTCCTTAAACCTTCAGTAAGCATTCATCACGTCTAAACATTTCATTTATCTAAGCTTTCACTAAGCATTTTCATTCCTATAATTGCAGTAAATAAATTACAAGAACTAAGGAAACTAACAGTAGAACCAAGAATATTGCAATAAATAAACTACAGGAAACTAAGGAAACTAACAGCAATAAAATCACCCAAGGATTTAAACTCAACTCACCCACACTACTTGTGATGTAGGGCCTCCAAATGGCCAAGACACACCCAAGTCCCTTACCTCACATCTTTATCGTGGTTGGCACTTAATAATTATCATTCTTCTCTTTTCAACACCAGCAGACAGGGAAGCACTCGGCTCAGTCAACCTAGAGAAATCGAGGAGACCCGTGAGTTCTTCCCTCTAGCTTCTCCATTCATTTTCTCTATCTCACGTTTCTCCCCTCTCTGTCTCTATATTCTACAGCCACCGACAGCATGCCCACAATCCTTCTAGCTTTTCAAAGGCTATTCCCCATGCCAAACATGCTGCCCACTTCACCTCCAATCGTTGTCGGAAGACGAAACCCGCGGAAATCTCTACTTCGAGCCATAGTTCTCCTCGCGACCCGCCACTGCTCGCTTGTCATTTGTCTGCTCGCCGTCGCGGACTTCGTCTGCTCGTCGTCGCTCTCTCTCCCGAACGATCGCTCCCTCTCGGTCCCTCACCCTTCTCTCGCTCTTCCTCTTTCTCCACTTAACTGGTTCGCCCAGCGAACCAGTTTAATGGCGTGAACCGCCATAAATGGGCGTGAACCGGTTCATAATTCTCATCACCTCCTTTAATCCTTTTTAATCAAATTAATCCAAATTAATTAAATCCTCCATTATTAATCCCAATTAATCTTATATATCTCATAAATCTCATCCCTCCCTCTCATTTCGTCTGGCCGAAGGCCATTTGACGAAATGAGGGCAAAGCTGAACCGATTCAATTATTTAACAATAAATCCTCACTTTCCTTTAATTCTTTAATTAATATTAATTTTATATGTTTAAGTGTTAAATATTTGTATCACATATTAACCAACCCAAGTTCTAACTCCCGACTTATTTCAAATATCGTTAAAAGATTATTAAGGGTCCAATGTAAATTTCCTAAATTAATTTCCATCAATTAAAAGTCTAATAAATTCTCTTAAATTATAACTAAATGGTTTCGTCATTGGTAATACTCCGATAAATATCCGTTAAATCCAAATACCCCTAATTAATTTTCAATTATTCTTAATAAATTCTAATATAAAAATTCAGGGTATTAGACGATTTTTCTTAGTGAATATTTTCTAAAATATTTGGTTTTTAGAAGAATATTGTAAACCCTATTTTTCGTATGAGATCTTTCTGGACTCGGACCCCATGGTTTTTTCTCGATTCTGGTTTCCACATAAAAACTCTCGGTGTCTATTTTCATTGTTATTTCTTTTACTTCTTGACTATTAAATTATAACAATGTGAGAAAATTATTCTTGATATTTTTGGATCACATATGGTATTGTTTTTCGTACTAGTTAGTGGTGTAATTATACTGTGTAAGTAAGTTTTGTCTATGAGATTGGATTTTAAGTGGGACTATTTGTGATCCCTATAGCCTTTCCTAGGAGCTTACTAGGAAAGGTAAATTTTATTTAAGGAGATTGTCAAGAGCAGTTTTTCCTATAAATTATCATGATCAATACTATCCACGTTTATTTGAACTCTCCATATTATCTGTATTTTTCCTAACACTTTTGCGACTTCAAGTGTGTTAAGGATAATTGGAATTGTACTGATATTGAGTGGAAGATTATTTTGTATGAAGAGAAAATGAAGGAATTACAACCAGTTCTTCAATTGAAAACAAGAGAAGAAGATAAGAAAGAGATCAGGAAGGAAAATTGAAAACAAGTTTACACATCACACACCTTCTCGCACTATTCAAACAGTTTATATATGTTCGCCTGCTCCCTAATTGTCTTCCATGTCAGCTTGGGACGGCGCCGTATTCATCACTCCAGAATCTTCTTTAGCCTCTTCGAGCGTTTGTATCTCCTTTTCCATGTAAGTATACGAGGGTTGTAACAGGCATCCCTCCCCGAGGAACCTTGACTGCAAAGTTGAAAAGTAAGAAATTCCACCATGATATCTACTGAGTCCACCAGGTGGCGTCGTAGGGATGCTAATTGTTCCATTGTATGAGCCATTGTATAACGAGAAAGTCTTCACGTTTAAGTACTCTAGTCTGTATGAGGGACTATGGGGAGCGAGTCGAGTCATGAATGTAATTGGTTGGTAGAGTTGCTTGCCCTGGAGCCCAAGTTTTTCTTAAGTAGTGAAACATGGAAAACCAGATGTATTTTAGTCAAGGGTGGCAATTCAAGTTCATAAGCAACTTGTTCGATTCGAGCGTGAACTAGGAAAGGATCAAAGTACTTAGGGCCGAGCTTTTGATTAGAACAATCAGCTATTGAGAGTTGTTTGTATGGTTGAAGTTTAAGAAACACGAAATCTCCGACCGCGAACTCCCGCTTTAAACGATTACGATCAAAGTAGAACTTCATTCATGCTTGAGCCTGAGTAATGTTCTGCTTAAGAAGGCGATCCATATGGAAGTGATCCATGAGAACAACATCCACTGCAGCGGTGTTTGTTTGTTGATAAAGGTCGAGGCCCAGTGTAACAATCTGGGCTTGTCCAGGACATGTTGTCTATGGCCGCCCCTGCTGTTAAGTTAGATTATTTCTATTTTTAGCAATCTCTTTGCATTCCTTTTATTTCTATTTTAGGAAAGTGACTCCTCACCACTATGGCATGTTCACTCCTGCCATAATGGAGATGGTCCAGAATGCTCTTTAGGAGGAGAGGCATGACTGCACGTAGACCCCCCTAACCAATGTAATTTGCTAGCAATCAATGATAAAACTTTTTACATTCAAACTATACTCTTTATGCTCAATGACGCTTTCGATGAATCTCACTCGCTCACTGCTCGCTCGTTAGACACCAAAGCTCGTTCTAACGACGTGGGCAATCGGTGCCGTTGGCACACTCAGTAGGCTGACTCGTTGTTTCCCCCTAACAACGAGTGCCGCACGGCCCTCTTCAAAAGTCTCTCAAAAGTAGGATCGTGACACCCAGTAATGGTGGGGTGATACAGAGCTTCAAAAGGTGTCATTTTGATTGCCGATTGAAGGTGCTATTATACCACCATTCTGCCAATAGAAGCCACTGACGCCACTGGTATGGGTGAGTATGTGTCATGCAATGGAGGTACATCTCCCACACACTTGTTCAATCATTCCGTTTGGCCGTCAGATTCCAGAAGATAAGTTGAAGATAAATTCAATTGAGTCCCCAAAGCTGTAAATAAGGACTGCCAAAATCTTAAAGTAAACACTTTATCTCTGTCTAGAACAATATGTTGGGGCAAGCCATGAAGTTTGTAAATTTGATCCAGAAATAAGTCATCCACGATGACAGTAGTGAATGGATGAGCTAAGGAGATTAAATGGTCATATTTAGTGAGACGATTGACCACCACGAGGATGCAGTTTGCTTTTTATGACATAGGTAAACCTTCTATGAAATCTATTGATACATGTGTCCATGGCTGGGTTGGTATTGGAAGGTGTTGCAGTAATCCCAGATATAGTACGTTCTCGTGTTTGCAGTGTTGACAAGTATCACATTCAAGAACCATGGATCAGATAGCTTTGGACATACTCAGCCAATAAAAGTGTTGTTTTGCTCAATGGAGAGTGGCATGAATGCTAGAGTGTCCTCTTGCATTGGATTCATGGATGGAATGAATTAGCTTGATGTGATCCACGAAATCTACCAAGTCCAAGAATGCAAAAGGATCTTATTTAGTCAAAGCATGCCCAGTAACGGATGCCCGTTTCACCATAACGGATGCCCATTTCAGTGATGGATCCTATTTAGACAAGGAATGCCCATTAACAGACGTCTGTTCCACCATAACAGACTCCCGTTCCTCCATAACAGACGCCCGTTTCACTGTAACAGACGTCTGATTCACCAACCCGTGCGCCAACAGACGCCATTTCACCAACATGCACAGCGCCAACAGACGTCCCCGGATGCCCGTGCTTTGTCACCTCGCCCCGTCAGCGTGCACATCCCGCCATTCCCAAGCCCCTATTAGAACGACCAATGCACCTCACCATGACCCATCTCCACTGCAGCCTAGCGCTCCTTCTGACAGCGTGCGGCTCAGCAGCCCTTCCTGACAGCGCAACCCAGCGCCTATTCCCGACAGCGCACCTCAATTCTGATAGTCTTCAGCCTAGTGCACCCAGCCTAGCAGCATTGTCTGAAGCCCGTGTACGTCTGCAACCCATGCACGCCCATAGGCCCACCAGCGCACGCGCCCAGTAACCCACTTTCCGTGTCCACGTAAACCAACAACATTCCTTTACCAAATTTGATTTATTTTGGTTTGTTACTTTAAGTTATTTTTAATTAGATTTTCTTATTTTATTAGGGTTAGGTTTAAGTTATTTTAGCCTATAAAAACATATGAGAAACAATACATGAAAATCTTTTGTAAAATTGAAAATTGAAGCTTTTGCTTTTGAGAGAATTCTTCTCTTGAGTTCTTTGCAAAGAACTTGATCTCTTCTAGTGGATTCTTGAAAGATCGAACCTTTTTTATAGCTTTGGTTCTAGCCAATATATTTGGTTAGGGTCAAGCTCCTCTTGGGAATACTCCGGTTCTAGTCGACAGGTTTGGCTAGGGTTGTAGTTCCACCCCTTTGACCTTGTTTCATGGGACGATCTGTTGTTTTTCCGCATACGTTGTTAGGTCTAGGGTTCGTATACCGTATGTTCACATCAGTTAGTATCAGAGCGTTGGCTCAAATGTTTGAAGGTGCTATCTTTACTTTTTCGCATCAGTTTTCTTTTATTGATCCTTACGATCAACCTTCAAAAATATTTAAAAAAAAATTGCTTTCTCTTCATCTATCAAAAAAATATTGACCCTTATGATTGAACTTCAAAAAAAAAATTATTCCTTTGTTTATCAATCTTCTACAAAATAAAAAAAAGTGAGATTTTTATTTTAAAAAAAAAGTGAGCTTTTTATTCTACAAAAGGCTTATTGAAAATCAAAAATCATCTTTGGTTGCATCTCAAAAAGTGCTATTCAAATATCCAATCTCCGGTTTATGTCTGTCAGTTTTCAGAATTTTTCGGGAAAAAGTTTTCTTTTTGAGAAAGTTCTGAATACCTTATTCCAAATTCAATGTATTTGCTTCTTAGACTACTTAATCACAATAAGTAGTTTGAGTAGATTGGTTTTGATCAAACTTGAAGGAAATTTGAAAAAAAAAAGTTTTATTTTTCAAAGTTTGCGCTTAATTGAAAATTCTTTCTTTTCTTTGATTGAGTTATGAGTAAAGAGCTTAAAAAGGGAAGACAGAGTGGTAAAAGGCAGAGTGTAAGATTATATTGTAAAAGCCTTTTGAGTGCACACACGAGTGAGTGATCCATCAATTGAGTGAAACATGTGAGTGAGTGGAAAGTTTCAATTTCTATTATTATTTTACTAACCTTTTCTTGTTTGTGAGGTTCTTGATTCGAAATTATAAGGGGAAGTGGAAAAGAAGTGAACATGGATTTGAGAACGTGTATGAGGGCTATGCAAGACCAATTCCAATCCCTAAATTCGAGTTTGGATCGATTAGCAACACCAAATCCTACCAATGGCCAAGAAAAGAAAAGTTTTGATAGATTTGCGAGAAAAAGGTAAACACTCAAAGGAGAGGTGTTGAAAGACATTCCCATAGGGATAGGGAAGATGGTGGTTTGAGCAACATAAAGGAAAGTATACCACCTTTTCAAGGAGAATGTGATCTGGAGACATACCTAGAGTGGGAAGGAAAAGTGGATTTCATATTTGAACACAAAAGGTTCTCATAAGAAAGGAAAGTCGAGTTGGTCACTTTAAAGTTCACAAATTACGCAAGCAATTGGTGGAAACAATCATTAAGAAATCAAAGGAGATATGGGGAACCACCAATTCAAACTTGGAAAGACATGAAGGACATCATGAGAGAAAAGTTTGTCCTTTCACACTATTATAAGAAATATGAATCTGACAAAAAAGAGCATAAGGTCGTGCCATTCTATTTTGAGGAACTTTATAAATCTTGCTTGAAGAAGAAACCAATCACCACGGCCCCTTTGAGTTCTAAAGAAGTGATTGATGATCCGAGTGAAGTAAAACAAGGAAGTAAAGTCAACAAAGAAGATAAGTTGATAGAAGAGAGAGAAATTGAGGAAAGACAAGATTTAGTGAAGCCAAGGAAAAAGAGTGTGATAAAGTGGAACAACCAATTGAAAGAGGTACACAAGAGGAAGAGTTTGAAATTGGAGATGTAAAGAGTGTAAGTGACAATGAATTACCACACTTACAGAATCTAGCAAAGTGGAAATGGAAGAACCGGTAAAAGAAGATTTGTTGGTCACAAAGAAAGTTTTAAATCTGCAAGTCGAGGAAGTAAGCAAAGATCAAGAAGAGATTGCCAAATAGTCCCAAAATTGCTCCAAATCAAAAGCAAGAGAAGAAAATTTAGATTGTGGAGTAGTTGAAAAAGATTTGGAAGTTGAAGAAATAAAAAAACAATTTAAAGGAAAAAAGGTGAAAGTGAAAAAGAAGATAAAAGAGCCATAGAGAGAAAAACCAAAAATAAAGTGAACAAAAAAGGCAATGAAGAAGAAAAGAAATTGGGGGATGAGAAAAGAAAAATAGAGAGAGAGAAGGAGAAAAAAATAGTGGGAGATGAGGTAAAATCTGAGGGAGAAAAGGAAAGGAAAGGAAAGGGATTGGAGTGATTAAAAAGTGTGAAAAAAATAGTGAGATGTTTTTACTTTTATGTCGAAATATTTGTCTTACCTCCCATAAACTAACTCCTTTATTTTTAGTGGATGTTTCAATTATTTTGCTAGATAATAAAGACATACATCCAAAAGAATTACCAAGGGACATAACACCACTAAAAGGGATTGAACATCTGAGGATGGAGTACATCAAGGTGTGTCAACATGACATTCACTACAAAGGTAAGGACATTGTAGTTACCAACCCTTTGTCAATAAGGTATGTTTTCACACTTCAAACTAAGTTCTTAAGATCTGAATATTTTATAAAATTGCATGAGAAAGGCCTAGACGTTAGAAAATTTTGGATTAATTGTGGAAAAGTTGCATGCATAGAATTATATGGAAGATTTTGGATTGTTTGTGAACAAAATGTATGTGTCAACTTTTATGAACATAAAGGATTCTTATTTAAGAAAAATACATTGTGTGTTCCTAAACATCATCTTTATGATTTTATATTTGGTATTTTAATACAATAGCTGAACATTAAATTTGAATATGGATATGGATTTATTGGTTTAAAATTAAATATGGAGCATGCATGATTGATTTGAAAAATAGTCCTTATCAAATTCGATTTGAAACTAGTGATAGTTGGAAGATTGTGTTTAAAATTAAACATGGGCTTTATGAATGGTTGATTAGGCTACATGAAGTATTCAATTATTCTAGTATTTATATGCAATTGATGAAATATACACTTAATTCTTTTGTTGGAAATTTTGGTATTGAAATTTAGTATCATGTAATTAAATCTTCAAAAAGTGCTATTGTATGCTTTGATGATGAGTGGAAATTTGCATTTAAACTTAACTATGATGAGTTAGTTTTGTTATATGATTGGCCGATTAGACCATATGGATTAATTGATGTTCTAATATTGTTATGAGATTGATGAATGAGGTGCTTCGATATTTTGTTGGAAATTTGCTACTATATGTTTTGATGATGATTGGGATTATAGCAAAATTGTAGAAAAACATGTTGGACACTTGGATTGGGTTTTCATTTCTTTAAGAGAATACATGATGAGTTTACAAATTGATGAGTTTATATGTATTTTGAATGATCATTATTTTACATTTTACTCACCGTTTGCTAATCTGATTGGAAAGAAGGAAGAGTCCATCATTCATCGAATATATATGATGCAATCACTAAGAGAAGGATACTTCCGAGCCTTGGGACACATCCATGATAATGAATATCGAATTGTCCTACCAAGTTTAAACGGTAAAGTTAAATTTTCTTTAAATATTATTGACTTGTTTTTGTATATTGATAAAGGGGGAGAGACTTTAGTGAATGCTTTGATGATTTTGACATGAATTATAGATCTCCAACTATTATGTATGTTTAATGCCAAAGGGGGAATAATATTTGTTTTGATCTATATGTCGAACTTGATTTGTGTATTTACTTTGACGATATCATTGTTGTTTTCCCTCCTTGTTTTCTTTTTTGATAATGCCAAAGGGGGAGATGAAAGAATATGAAGTCGAATGATTAGAAAAGCATAAATTGCATGAAACTAAAAAAAGATAAATTCCATAAACTAAGGGGGAGAAATCATATGTGCAATACATATCATGTTCATGTTTAGGTAGAGAAATAAACAACTTAATATATTATTGTTATCATAAACAAAGGGGAAATTGTTAGCCTAATAGACATTAGGTTATTTATTTTGATGATGACTGTTTAATTGGTTAAATAAGTTGTTTATTATGTATTTGTTGAATCGTGTAAATACGTTATTGATCTTAATTGGAAATACCCCTAATAGGGTATTAATGTTTACTAACGTGTTTGCCTAAGTCTATATAGCTTAGAATATTCAAGAAGAGCAAAACGCAGAGTATAGGTCGACAATGGACCAATGGGTGGTCGACCAAACAGGCTCAAGAAGAGCCAATACAGGGAAGCAGTCGACCAGAGTTAAGGAATTGATAGACCAGAAATTAGACAGTGAGCTCGGGATTTTACAAGGGTTGTAAAGCGGTCGACCAGAGCTGAGGTGGTCGATCAAAAATTGGACAGTGTCGAGCAATGTCTGAGATGTGAAGAAGCGGTCGACCAGAGCTAACAAAGTGGTCGACCAATCCGATAGAAAATGCAAGGGTAACATTCTAACGATCAGGAGGCAGTCGATCAGACAAAGGATAGTCGACTGGTCGAGTAGATTTTATAAATAGAGACACTTCGAATTGAAGAGTAAACCAAGAGATAATCATACCAAAATGCTGCTGAAACTACTACTCATATTTCTCTCTATCTTTGAGTGTTTAGCCTAGTTGTCTCAATCCTTCACTTGAGAGTATATATTTGAGAACTTAGGCTTTAGGATTTTGTGATCGTCAAATTCATTGTACTTAAATAGTGATCAAAAGGGTGACTTCCCGCAACAGTCAACAAAGGCTAGATTGACACCTGTGAAGATCAATCCAAGGGTGATGCCCTGGGAATAGTCAAGTGTAAGGTTTGATTGGCACCCGTGAAACCAATCATCACTAACCAAGGAGGTTAGTGAGTTAATGATCTCCAAGTGGGAAACTTGGAGCACAAACGTAGGCGGGTTTATCGAACCGCGTGAACAAGGTGTTTACATCTCTATTCCCTTATCTATTTACTCTTATGTATGTGTTGATTGCATATTAATGTTATTATGTCAAATCACTTAGGGAATAGAGATTATAATATCGCATGAAAAAGTTAGCTCACCTAATTCACCCCTCCCTCCAAATGTGCATACGGTCCAACACAGAGGAATGGAGTGATCGTGTGAGCATACAGGGAGCAAGCCATGCAGTGTAGCAAAAATATCGTTGAAGTCTTGAATAATTTGGTGAATGCATGGAGGAGGAGGAACAATGCGTGGGGTCATAATGGAGTACAGTTGCGCTGCCACGTAGTATTCTTGGTGTTAGATCCATGTACAAAAGGCATTAGGGGTGTTCAAAACCAAACCGAACCGACAAACCGAACCGAAACCGATCAAAAAATCAAAACCGAATAAGGTTTTTTCTATTAAAAAAACCGAATAAGGTTCTCTTTTGTAAAAACCGAGTGTTTTGGTTCGGTTACCGGTTTTAGTTTTTCAAAACCGAAAAACCGAAACCAAACTACATAAATACGTTTATAGTGTTTTTTTGTTTTTGAAGTTCCATATTCGGTCATTCGTGCCTCAGCCTCTGAAGTGATTTTAGCTCCAAAAGACCTAATAACTATTTTTTGGACAAAATTTTGTTTTGAAAAGAGAAGAGGAAGAATAATTTTGTTGTTATTAATTATGTTTTTATAATTTTTATACAATTTTTATTATAATATTTGAAAAAAAAAATAATAAAGAAAAAACCGAAACCGGAACCAAGATTTTAAAACCGAAACCGACTCGGTTCTGATTTTTCTAAAACCGATTCCGGTTTTGTAATTTTAAAACCGAAACCGACTAATTTGGTTTGATTTCACATCAAAACCGAACCGAACCGAACCGTGAACACCCCTAAAAGGCATGGGCTAACGTTGATCAAGTAGTGAGGGTGAAGAACTATGAGGCAAAGTCACTTTTTTGCCGACGAGAGAAACTGTAAGAAATACATTGGGCAGATCAAAGGTAACTGGGCTAACGTGATTGATCTAGTCTATGCCAAGAATCATATCACTTTCGGCCAGCTAAAGAGCACAAGACACTAAGAGTGAATGGAATGGAGTGCATCTTCCATGTAATGAGGTTTGTAAGGGGTGCACTTAGCAATTGTTGGTTGTTAGTCATCGTAACTAGAAGGCTGCGTGAGTGGTCCAAATTAATCGCAGCCACTTTTCCAAGGCTTTGTCAATTAAACTGTCAATGCTACCTGTCACAACCCAAAGACGGGCTGGACAGAACCGCCGGGTCTGGTGACCCAATCCTCGAAGAGAATCTGATCACCTAGCCCAAGGCGTGTGTTTTAGCGAAAGACTTATAATATTTAGTTCAGCTCCAAAGGATATGAGCCTAAGTCCGAGAATGGATCACGAGAAAATAACGGTGCATAAAATAATTATAAATCCAAAGTACTGTGCAACAAATTCAATCCAAGAGTATTAAGGTTTATAAATTAAATGCAAATATCATCACCAAATAATAATAAATTGCTCAAATGGAAATAACAGAACACTTCAGCTTCTGATCCTCAGCTGCTCTTGCCTTCACCTGAAGTTTTTGGGAAGGAGTCGTTTGAGATGAGTGACTTACTCAGTAAAATATAGCTATATTAGACGCATCTCATGCAAAACTGGTTTTTCTCTATTTTTGAAAACAAGGTTATGTTTCTCATTTTACTATACATGGATTTTAAATCATTTCAAACCTCTTTATCATTTTATCAAACCGGCCTGTGGCTCTCGATGTGACTACATAATATCCTCATTGTATACATAGACAACTATATCGTAAAAATATGCCAACATCGTTTTCTATACGAAAAATGCCATCAGTGAAAAAGGGTGGTCACTCAAGGACTCACCCGACACTCATAAGAGAATAGGTGATTATCCGTCGATGATAACACCTCATGAGGCAAAAGAAGTAGCAATGATGTCGGTCCGAAGACCCGGCACGTCACTCAAGTTACTGGCGATTAGCTCAGTAGCGACACAACTCGTACGATCAAACAAAACAAATACGGTTGCTCGCTATATATAGACTTGTTTATATGCTAAGATACCTAGAAGATCCAAATGGATGAGGGTTGTCGACAAGCAAGATTGAGCTGTCACGCCACCCGTCAAATGAAACGGTACTTAGGATAAATAAGTTTCAGCGATTGACAACATTTTGATCCGTGAGACAAACCCTAGCCAGGTTTAGGGGCTTGCGACCCAAGGAGACGTCATCACCCTCCCATCCTATTTACAACTTTCAAGGCTCTCGACCTGAGGACACGTCACCAATGCCACATCCCCTTTTTGCACATATAAACAATCAACCTTCACGCAACAGAAGGTTTCTACGGGATAGCCTCGTGATGCTTTAGCACTAAAGTGCCTAAAGTATCAAGATGATTCATCCTCCAATATATATGCACAATAATTTCAAACCATGTATGGAAATTGAAACGTGAGAAAACATACATATACATAAAAATTGACATGCTGTCGAACAGTCCCAGTCATTTTTTTCAAATGTGGTATCTTACAAAATAATCATTTTGAAAATGGGATGCAATGCAATACAAGAGGTATAGAAATCCCTACCTCTTCGGCATTCTGTCTTGGTACTCAAAGCTACAGCCTCCTAGGGAATCGTATCACACTCGTCGAAATCGTCCAAACCTGACAAAGGTATAAAAATAATAAGCGGAGGGTCCTATACCAGAAATAGGAGCCCATCCGAAGTATAAGTGACCTATCTAATAACCTCGAAAAAATTCTCAATCTTTATCCATTGGTAAATAAGTAGTTCACCATCCAAACAACACGTAATTTCCCAACATATTGCGCAACGTTTAAAACAGTTAGCAATGTCACGGAATGTCTCCCAAACTCAGACAGAATCGACTCTATCACATGCATAACTATAACAGATCATTAACCCAATTCATTATTGCACAGCAGAAACATCCTCAATATTTATCTCCAATTACAACCTCTAATAACAATTCAATCCATTATTTAAGATAGCATACCAAGTTTGGATCTCCAAGTCCACAAATGACAAACAACAGCAGTAACAAAACAGGCTATCAACCTCAATATCGTCCAACAAGCAATAAGTGAACTAATTAAAAATTCTCAAATCAATAGCTTCTTATTCTCAACCCTTCAATAAATCTGTGCAGTTTCTAAATGGCCATCTCAAACCAAACCAAACAATTTCCCAAATATAGAATTCTAAACCAAACTTGCACCATTGTAAGGTACGCAACATAACTCAACATCCAACCTAGTAGAAAACTTTAGCACAAATTTATCTAAACATAGGCATTTTTCTTCGACATTATCTCATCAACAAAAATGCAAAAGTCTTTAGTCTAATCAACCAGGTATAAACGAAATGGAAACTGAATCCAACACGCAAACCAGAAACGAATTCAGAATCTAAAACACGAAACAAAAAGAACCCAACTGAAGATTTCTCACTAACAGAACTGAGCGTTCTTTCTCACTCACTAAAATTTGAGGTCAGACTCGATTGGAGCTATTGTCGTCACCAGAGGTTTGAGTGCCAGAACCAAACTGAAATCCCAGCTCAGAAAGTTGCTAGACAGAACTCACGAATGCTAGAATCGTTCATCCTTACCTCAGTCGATGTCGTTTGCTCGGAACTTCGAAGCCGCTTCTTGTGCAGAACACCCAGAAAAACTCACTCGTTGTCTGCTCTTGGTTAAATCCTCCTCTTGCAAATAGCAAGGCCTCCGTCTCTCTCTCTCTCTTGTAGGGGTGTACAAACCGAATCCGAACCGTCCATCCGAACCGAAACCGGTCAATTTTGGTCTAATAGGTTCGGTTTTTGTGAAAAGAAAGTTGATTTTCGGATTTAAAATGCCTGAACCGAATAATGCCGGTTTGGTTTGCGGTTTTGATGGGTCAAAACCGGCAAAACCGCAACCGGCGCTGACCCTGACCGTCCCTGGCTGTAAAATGCAAATTAAATCAATTTTACTATTTTAGGGTTACCTTTTTTTTGTTTTTGTTCACCTTAGGCTCACACGAGTCACGCCCTCACCCTCGCGCAGCCGCCCGCCCTCGCCAGTCGCCCCTCAAGAACTCGGAAGTCGGAAGCTGCCTAACGGTTAGGTCGGAACTCGGAAGCTGCCTCGGAAGTCCCTCAGGTACTTCACAGTTCACACTCTTCACTTCAATGAGTATTCTCGTTTCGACTTCCGAGTTCTGAGTTCGGAGTCCGAATCTAGCCTTCAGAGTTCGAGTGTCTCTCGACTCTCATCCCTCTCTGTTCCTCGGCTGACTGCTCCTGCCTCCTACCCAGTACCCCGTTTCATTTTCGTTCCTCCGTTAAAACAAAGGGACGAATTTGGTTCCTCGGCTGAGTCGGCTGGCTGCTCCTAGTCCAGTAGTCCTACCCTGTTTCGTTTTCGTTTCTCTGTTGTAACAACTAACAAAGGTACGAATTTTGTTCCTCTCAGGTTTTCGTTCATTTTTGCTCCGTCTTAGCATCTCCAAGCTCCAGGCAGCAGTCCAGACTCAAACTGCCGAGCTCGTTGATCAATATTGGGTAAGTGGTTAATTTTCTATACATCAATTATACTGTCTGGGAAGAGGAGAGGTCCGAGAGGATAGCTCTCTCTTCATGTCACACTGCATTGATTCATTTTTCTGGATTTAATAGGATTTGTCATTTTTTGTTGTATAATGTATATGCACCATCATCTATGTTTAGCAATAATCATGGATGGTTATTGCTATAATTGATTCTGAATTTGATCAAATTATTGAAATTGTAGAGGATGGAAAGCGGTAATGAAACTGTAGAGGGTTCTACTACTATCACCCCTATTGGTCAAAAAAAGAGAAAAACATATGAAGTTTGGAATTATTTTATTGCTACGTTCTTACAACTTGTTGTTTGCAGATATTGGACAGGAAATATTGCTAATTGCTATTGCTACTTGCTATTGGCCTATTGCATTGTTGATGTCGTTTTGATTTTAGTTTGAGTGAATGCTTTACAGATTTTATACATTTTTTTTGTTAGTTAGTGTTGGCGTGTTTGGTTTTGCGGAAAATGAAAATGTTCAAAGACTCATTCTATATTTCTCTATATATATATATTATATATATATATGAAAAAAACAAAAATAAACCGAAACCGAACCGAATCCGAACCGAATTATTGGTTCCGGAACCGATTTGGTTACTCCAAATTAAAAAACCGGTATAGGTTTTAAAATTTTCAAACCGAAACCGACTGGTTCGGTTTACTTTGTACTAAAACCGATCCGAAACCGAATTTGTACGCCCCTACTCTCTTGCCGCGACTCTCTCCCTCTCTCAAGAAAGCTCCTTCGGTAGAATGTAGAATGAGGGATGTTTGAAGTGTTTTCCCTAATTTTGTGTCCCCTTCGAATTTTCAGCTCTTTTTGTTTTCAATTTACCCCCTATACTATCCAACTCATTGTTTTAGCGAGATTTTTCCCTCCTTCAGATTTTTCTTTTCTTCTCTTTTAATTTCTCAATTTATGTCATTTTATTTATTTATTTTTATATTTTATTTTATTTTACTTCTTCCAACCACCTCCATGCTTCTCTTTCTTTCCCTTTCGTTTATTTTCAATTTCCTCCCTCTTTATTTGTATCCTTTTGTCTTCTTCTTATTTTTAAATTTATTCTTAATTCATTTTCAAATGCTACAAGCGTTTTTAGGTCTCCCACGCCTTCTTTCTTCTTTTCAAATGTCACGTCAGTCTTCACCCTTTCCCATTCACTCTTCTCCTTATTTAATCACTTTTATTCTACCAAATTTCAATTTTGTCCCTTATCCCCATACTCAAATAAATTTCCTTTTTGTCCAATTATCTTTCCTCATTTAATTATGAAATCGCCACTTTGTATAGACATACATATCATATACTGAAATATTAGATCTTAATTTCGACTTATTTTGGATTTCGTCCGGCAATGTTATAGCTCTAATTTAACTCTTCAATTCCGTTTCTTAAGTGAATTTTCTGTTTGAAAAATTTTAATTCCACTGATTTTGACTAATTGACCAAATTTGCGTACATGTCCGCCATGCGACAATTAATGTTAACTTTTCAGTGTTATGACCGATTTTAAAGCAAAAAATTTACATGTAGAATTTTTTATTTAAAAATTTCACGGGTTTCACACTACCACTATCTATTAGAATAGAAATGGGTGAATGACGGAGTAACCCAGTGATACGAAAAGTGGAGTGAGCCAATTGTCCTGACAACGCATGAAGTGAGATTTCCATTACCTCTGAATTTTCAGCCACAATAATCCCATCTGATGTAGTCTCTGACTGATCTAGTTCATATCCAACGAGTCTATTAAAATAAACTGGAGCAATTGATTCTTATAGGTGTGGTTGGGAAAGTATTTTTCGTCACACTTATAGCAAAGGCTTAGTTTTTTTTTTTAAGCTGGAGGTTCGTCTGGGAAATTTTTTAGAATAGTTGAATTGGCTTGGGAGGGCCGCTGGGAAGGTCATTGGAGTTTGTTGTCTATCTGGCCATTTGGAAGCAGTAAAGTTTCGGGAAGGTTTGGGAATGTTTTGCATTACTGCAATGGTTTTTTCTTGTAGGAGAGCAACCTCAAATGCGTGAGACAAAGTAGTGGGACTACTATGAAAATTATTGGTGGGACCCTAACATTAATGGTGGTGGGACCAACCATTAATGTAATATTTTTCAATGTTTTCTTTCAGCGTTTGCTTTGCAATGTTTTTCAATACTTTTACTTTCGGCGTTGCTTTTCGTCAGTGTTTTAAGGAGTGTTTTGTGGACCTGTGTTTTTTTTTTTTTGTTTTTTTTTTATTCTGTAATAGCCTATAAAGAGGCTTTCTTTGTAATCTAATATGCACTGAGTAATCGTTCAAGTCCTTTACTTTGCTCTATTTATATTTAGCTAACGTGTTCCTATTTTATTATTAGTGGTATCAGAGCCATTGAAAAAAAAAGTAAGGGTTCTAGAGTGTTGTAACATTCTAGCACGAATTTTTTTTTTCTCACTACAACGAGTATTATTCATGGCTTCCGATAGTTCACAAAATTTTTTTTCTCACTACAACGAGTATTATTCATGGCTTCCGATAGTTTTGTTCAACCCACTATTTACGGTTCAATGGTCACTATGATCATTGGAGCATGTTGATAGAAAATTTCTTGAGGTCCAAAGAATATTGGCAAGTGATTCAAAATGGAGTAACCGAACCAGCAAAGGACACTGTTCTCACCGATGCACAACGGGTAGAAATTGAAGGGCAAAAATTGAGAGATCTCAAAGCCAAAAATTATTTATTTCAAGCGATTGATCGTTCGATATTGGAGACTATTCTTTGCAAAGATACCTTCAAGGATATTTGGGATTCTATGAAAAAGTAGTATCAAGGCTCCTCAAGAGTGAAGCGTGCACAACTTCAAGCCTTGAGACATGATTTCGAGACTCTACAAATGAAAGATGGAGAATCTGTCACCGCTTATTGTGCAAGGACTATGGGGATAGCAAACAAAATGCGTTTTCATGGCGAGAAAATGGAAGATGTTGCCATCGTTGAAAACATTCTACGATCGTTAACACCGAAGTTCGATTATGTTGTCTGCTCAATTGAATAATCCAAAGACATTGATGATTTTTTGCTTGACGAACTCCAAAACTCGTTACTCCTTCACGAACAAAATATGAATAGAAGTTCACCAAGAGAGGAGCAAGCTTTAAAAGCTACCACTTCTACATCTTCCTCAAATTCTAGAGGAAAAGGTCGAGGTAGAGGTAGAGGCAGAGGAAATGGAGATCGAGGCAACCGAAATGGTGGTCAATATTACAAAGCAGATGATGACCAATTTCAAAACAAAGGCAGAGGAAAAGATCAACACTTTGACAAATCTAAGGTAGAGTTTTTTCGATGTCATAAAATGGGTCATTATCGTTCTGAATGTTATACTAAACTGCCTAACTACAAAGAAAAAGAAAAGAAATCCAATTTTGCAGAAAAACAAGAAGAGGAAACTTTATTGATGGTTGCGCAAGTTGATGAGGCACATTAATTCGATGTATGGTATGTTGATACAGGTTGCAGTAACCACATGTGCGGAAATAAATCTTCTTTTTCCTCCTTAAATGAAGATTTTTGCTCTACAGTAAGTTTTGGTAATTGTTCTACTGTGAAAGTCATGGGAAAATGTGATATTAAAATAAGAACTAAGAATGGTTTTGAAGAAATGATTTCCAATGTTTTTTATGTTCCTGATTTGAAGACTAACTTGTTAAGTGTTGGTCAGTTGCAAGAAAAAGGTTATACAATAACCATTGAAAGTGGTGTTTGTGAAATATATGATTCTTCTCGTGGATCCATTGTTGCTATTCAAATGACTTCAAATAGATTGTTTCCTCTAAAGATTGATGTTCTCCAACCTTGTTTGATGGCTGAGGCTAAAGATTCGTCATGGCTATGGTATTTTCGGTATGGTCATCTAAATTTTGGCGGACTAAAAACTCTACAGCAGAAAAACATGGTGATTGGTTTTCCTCAAATTTCTATTTCTTCTCAAGTTTGTGAAGAATGCGTTGTTGGAGAACAACATCGTTCTCAATTCCCACAAGGAAAATTGTGGAGAGCCAAAAATATCTTAGAGCTAATTCATTCGGACATTTGTGGGCCGATAAAGCCAGTATCTAATGGGGGTAAAAGGTACTTCATTACATTTATTGACGACTTTACTTGAAAAACGTGGGTCTATTTTTTGCATGAAAAATCTGAAGTTTTTAGTGCATTTAACAGTTTCAAGGCACGAGTTGAAAAAGAAATGGAGAAAAGTATCAAATCTCTTCGTATGGATCGAGAAGGAGAATATTGCTCAAAAGAGTTTGAAAATTTCTGTAATGTTCAAGGCACATGAAAGGAGCTTACAACTGCATATACACCACAACAAAATAGCATATCAGAGAGGAAAAATAGAACCATTCTTAACATGGTGAGATGTTTATTGACTAAAGGAAAAGTTCCAAAAACTTTTTGGCCTAAAGCAGTAAATTGGAGCATCCATATATTAAATCAGAGCCCTATTTTTTCCGTTAAAAATATGACGCCAAAGGAAGCTTGGAGTGGGAGAAAACCAGCAGTAAATTATTTCAAAATATTCGGTTGGATTGCATATGCACATATACCAGATGAAAGAAGAAAGAAATTGGATGATAAGGGAGAAAAATGTGTTTTTCTCGGCGTTAATGACACATCAAAAGCATATAGATTGTTCAATCTGCTCACTGAGAAGATTGTGACAAGCAGAGATGTTATTTTTGATGAGGAAAGTTTCTAGAATACGACATGGCAGTAGCCTACTCCAACTATTCTTGATGATGAGACTGATATAGACCAACCGCAACCAGAAAATCCAACAGATCTTACTCTTGAAGATCCTCAAAATGAAGTTCAAATTGATGCTGAAAGTTCCTCAATAGCAGAAGCTTCTGATGTAACAACGGAAACTTATTTACGTCGTATTCAAAAAAGGCCAGCCTGGATGGTAGATTATGAGGTATCTGGAATTGACCAAATTGATGATCCAATAACGTATTTTACTTTCTTTGCAGACTGCGATCCAACGTCTTTTGAAACCGCCTCAAAAGAATCAAAATGGCGAAAGGTGATGGATGATGAAATTGAAGCTATTGAACGGAATGATACTTGGGAGTTATGTGATCTTCCAAAAGATCACAAAACTATTGGTGTATAATGGGTATTCAAAACGAAATTAAAAGAAAATGGCGAGGTTGACAAATACAAGGCATGATTAGTGGCTAAAGGCTACAAACAAGAATATGGAGTTGATTACAGTGAAGTTTTTGCTCTAGTTGCATGACATGATACAATCCGAATGGTTATTGCATTAGCGGCACAAAGATCGTGGTCTATTTTTCAATTGGATGTCAAATTGGCATTCTTGCATGGAACCTTGGAAGAAAATGTATTTATCGATCAACCCCCTGGTTATATTAAAATTGGAAATGAGCATAAAGTTTATAAATTTAAAAAGGCTCTATATGGATTGAAATAAACTCCACGGACTTGGTATAGTCGGATTGAGAATTATTTTTTAAAAGAAGGTTTTCAAAAATGTCCATATAAGCACGCATTATTTGTTAACAAAATGATGGAGGAACAAAAGTGAACAAGACACTCTATAGACAAATTGTTGGCAGTTTGATGTATTTAACTGCAATAAGACCGGATATTATGTACTCTGTGAGTTTAATCAGCCGATATATGGAGAATCCGACAAATCTGCATTTATCAGCTGCTAAACGAATCTTATGCTATTTGCAAGGAACCAAAGATTTTGGCATATTCTACAAGAAGGGTAAACAATCCGAATTGATCAGATTTACTGACACCGATTATGCAGGCGACCAAGATGATAGAAAAAGTACAATCGGTTATGTCTTTATGTTTGGTACAGGGGCTATTTCGTGGTCATCTAAGAAGCAATGAATTGTTACTTTATCAACGACTGAAGTTGAATTTATTGTTGCGTGTGTCTGTACTTGCCAAGCTATATGGTTAAAAAGAATTCTTGAAGAATTACAGTTCAACCAAAATAAAGCAACTACAATTTTCTGTAACAACAGTTCAACCATAAAACTTTCAAAGAATCCAGTGTTACATGGAATGAGCAAACATATTGAAGTAAAATATTATTTTTTAAGGGATCTCAGCAACAGTGGAATAATTGATTTGAAGCATTGTCCCAGCAAAGAGCAATTAGCTGATATATTTACTAAACTATTCAAATTCATTTTATTTCAAAGTCTGAGAAATTTATTGGTTGTTTGCGATATGAAGAATTCTACTTGAAGAAATGACTACATTAAACTGAAGTTAAGCACTTCAAGAAGGATTGTTATGAAAATTATTAATGGGACCTTAACATTAATGGTGGTCGGACCCCAACATTAATGGTGGTGGGACTAACCATTAATGTAATGTTTTTCAATGTTTTCTTTCGGTGTTTGCTTTGCAATGTTTTTCAATACTTTTACTTTCAGCGTTGTTTTTTGTCAGTGTTTTAAGGAGTGTTTTGTGGACATGTTTTTTTTTGTTTTTGTTTTTATTTCTGTAATAGCCTATAAATAGGCTTTCTTTGTAATGTAATATGCACTGAGTAATCTTTCAAGTCATTTGCTTTGCTCTGTTTATATTTAGCTATCGTGTTCTTATTTTATTATCAGGGACGACTGATTTTGACCATAGCTCGAATTTCTTCATTGGGGCCACTAGCAAAAACAACTAGAAAATATTGGTAGGACATGGAGGGAAGAGAAGGCTGGATCAATGCCTTGAAAATCTCAAAATGATCGATATAATCTTTCATAGTGCTTGTCTGGACAATTTACTGGAAGTCTCAGTATCTACGGTTGCCATCTGCTGACTTAATTATGGAGCCACTCTACGATTGTCGCTAAATACATTTCCTTCCATCGCAGGCAGCTTAACTTTTTATCTCGATCTCAAGCCTAAACTTAAATCAAAAACATGATCAGGCACATACAACTTCGACAAAAGAAAAACATTTCCTGTCGCACAGAAGCCTGCATCATCAACGGAAGAGGCCCAATTCTCCAACGGTGGAAGTCCACAGTCGGAGCGAAAGTTAAAGTCAATGGAGGAAGGTTTATAGAAGAAAGATACGAATATGTTAATATAGTCGACATCGTAAAAGGCCAGGACTGAGCTTAAGAATATGCGGGCCTTTTTTTTACCTCTCTTTTGGCCCTACCAAGACCAAATGGGTATAGACTTACAAGGTTGTACAAATGTTAATTAAAGAGGTGTAATCCAACTTTAGCTCCAACTACGGAAAGACAACGTTCAATTACAAAAAAAAATTATTTTTTGATTGCATAATGACAACATTTCACTACAAAAAGTCATGACTTTCTGTGGCAAAAAATGATTTTTTGCAGAGAAAATATTACTTTTCTCTACGAAAAGTGAAACATTAGTTATAAGAACTAGACGACAACGATGAATGAGAAGATGACGATGAAAACTGAAAGGTGAAATCGAGAGGAGGGTGAGCCACAAGAAGATGTTTGAAAAACTGAAAATGTAATAATTGCTTTTGACGATGAGAAGACTATGTCAATTTTTTACAGAATCGTCTTTGCGGTAAAATTGTTTAAATTATTATGATTTTAGTATAACTAAAGTAGAATTAAAATTGCAGAAATATATACAAGAATATTTTTTCATGATATTTATTGGGTATATTTTTCATAATTATATTTAAGTTATTAATAAAAATTGTTATTAGCCATTGATTCCCTGTTACATTAGTTTAATTTCACTATAAAAGTACAATTACAAGTTGACCCAAAATTTTTTTTTGGAAGTATGAGGTACCTTTCCCTCCTAACTAGATGAGCTACTTTGCAATTTAGACTGATTAAACTAATAGATTAATAAAGTAAAATTGCGTGTTGAGGTGGGTTTGCCTTTTTGTACAGAGAAGAGTCATGGAAGGAACGGAGGGCGGAGGGAGCGGCGGAGTATTCAGGTACGCGCTGAAACCATCCAGGATAAGCAACGAGGACATTCTGTTCTGCATTGATTCGGACGCTGAAACCCTGGTTGAAAGCAAAACCACCAACTCAAATGGTCGATCCCTCACTCGCTTGGACTCCATCAAGCAAGCCATCCTTCTCTTCCTCCATGCCAAATCCTCCATCAATCCCGAACACCGATTCGCCTTTTCCACTCTCGCCAACTCCGCCTCCTGGGTATGTCCTCCCCCCTCTTCCAATTTTGGTTCTCAATTTTATCTATTTCTGTTTGCTTTTGGGGAAAACGTTGAAAACTTGAGTTTCGTTTCTGTTTAGCGAGTGGAAATGGATAATAGCAACCCAATTGAAAGAATTGATTTTTGATTTTCCCTCTTGTCATTTGCTATGCGTCTTCTTTACCTATTGCCTGTCGTGTGAATTCAATTTGAAAATGTTGCAATTCAATCAAAGATTAAAGAATCGCAATAATGTTATTGTTGAATTTATCTGCCTGACGCAAACACCTCAACCGTAACTATTTTCTAATTGTTGTATGGAATTTGTGTTATGATTCAAGAGGTAGAGAAATGGATGGAAGATTATTTTCACTCAAAGAGCCGCTCGCGGCTAAGTATTACAGAAGGAAGAAGAGGAAATGACCAAAAAGAAATATAACAGACTTCACACGCTATTCTCGTTTTCTTCCCTTCTCTTCATACATAATATCTTCAGCCTCTTCCACGTCCACTAATGACATCGTTCTGGCTCCTTCAGACTTTACGGGCAGGACGACGTGGTTCCCTTCTACGCCTCCTTCCCCAATGCAGTCGTTGCGGGGTATAACAGGCATTTCCCTCTGAAGAACCTTGTCCCCAAGATTTAAATGTTGGAAACTGCTCGGAGGTGTCATTCGCATTGACCCGGGTAGCGTCTGTCTCTAGTTCATCTTCCCATTGGATTAGCCACTGAGTGACCGGAAAGTTGCCCTTTTTAACTACTCTAGTCTGCAACAATTTGTGAGGCTGGCACTGGAAACTCGTTGTATACTCCACAGGTAAATGACTTTGTGGAACCTCTGAGGCGCTGAGCTGCTTTTTGAGTCAAGAGATGTGACAAACCAGGTGGATCTGAGCTTCTACAGACAAGGCCAATTTATACGCAACAAAGCCTAGGCGCTCCACAACTTGAAAGGGACCAAAATACTTGGGGGCTAGTTTGTGGGACATGGATTGCTGAACAGTAAGTTGACGATAAGGTTGGAGGAGCAGAAAAACCATGTCGCCTATCTCAAATTGCCTTTCTGATCTGTGCTTATCGGCATAGAGCTTCATGCGAGCTTGAGCCTAAGTCTATGTGTGCTTCAGAAGCTGGTCCATATGAAAGCGATCCATCAACAAGGTATCCAAGGTGGCAGTATTGGTTTGCTAATAGGGGCCCAAAGCTAGCTGTGGAGGTGGCAAACCATACAAAGCTTGGAATGGAGGCTCTTAATGACAGAGTGGTAAGTAGTGTTATACCACCACTCGGCAAGAGCTAACCATTGACACCAACGGCGTGGTTGAGCATGGGTCATGCGCCGAAGTCACATTTCAACACACTGGTTAAGGTGCTGGCCATCGGACTTCGGATGATAAGCCGTGGATAAATGGAGTTCCGAGCTCAGAGCTTTGAATAAAGCTTGCCAGAATGAAGAGGTAAATATCTTGTCCCTATCCGAGACTATATGTTGGGGCAATCCATGAAGCCGAAAAATTTGGTCCATGAAAACAGCCGCTACTGATTCAGCTGTGAAAGGGTGCTTTAAGGCAATAAAGTGGCCATACTTGGTGAATCTGTCCACCACCACAAGGATACTCCAATCAGCATTATGAGATTGGGGCAATCATTCTATAAAATCCATTGCAATATGAGTCCATGGGTGATTTGGAATTGGCAGAGTGCGACATGTTTAGATTTGCAGTATTGACATACATCGCATTGTAAGACGTGCTGTCGAATAAGTTTCGTCATACCGAGCCACCAAAAATTATCCTTTGCCTTGTAAATTGTGGCCTGAATATCAGAATGACCCCCTACTTGAGAATCATGAAGAGATTAAATAACCTTCTGGTGGATTGAGTTAGCATTACCCAATACAATTTTTGTCTTGAAACGCAGAATGCCATCTGTAAAGGAAAAACCAGGAGCAACTTCTGTATCCAAAATCAACTTGTCTATAATGGAAGATATCCATAAGTCAGCCTCATAACTAGACATGACATCACGGATCCACAGAGGAAGAACCGTTGTAATCTGGTGGTAGGACAAAACATTAAGCTCACGTCTAGACAGCGCATCTGCAACCACATTAGTACAACTCTTTTTGTATTGAATATTATAGTGCAGTCCCAATAACTTGGTTAACCACTTTTGTTGCAGAGACGTAGTAATGCGCTTGCTTAAAGTAAAACTTGAGGGACTGATGATCCGTGTGGATGGTGAACTCTTTGGCTTCCAAATAATGGCGCCACTTCTAGACGGCTAGGACCAAAGCCAATGGTTCCTTCTCGTAAATGGAGAGACCCAAATTTTGGGAGTGAAATGGCTTACTGAGGAAAGCAATAGGCTTGTGGTTCTAGAGCAAAACTACTCCCATACCACCGTAGCAAGCATCAGTTTCAATGACGAATGGTTGCTGGAAATCAGGCAATGCTAAAATGGGAGAAGTGGACATAGCTTGTTTAAGAGTGTGAAAGGCCGATTCAGCATCTTTAGACTAGGAAAATGCATTTTTTCGCAACAAATCTGTCAGTGGACAAGCAATAGCCCTATATCCGTGTATAAACTTCCTGTAGTACCCTGTTGAGCCCAAGAAACTACGTAGCAATTTAATAGAAGTTGGAACTGGCCAAGTGGTCATCACAACTATTTTTTCTAAGTCAGCTTCTACACCGGTTGCGGATATAATATGGCCCAAAGAAATGACCCGAGGCTGTCCAAAAGTACACTTAGACAGCTTGGCAAATAATGAATGCTGGCGAAGAAGCTGCAAAACAGATTGCAAATGAGCACAGCGAGACTCCAGAGAAGGGCTATAAACTAGGATGTCATAAAAAAAACTAACACAAATTTCCGTAGAAATGGTTGGAACACAAGGTTCATAAGGGATTGGAAGATGGTCGGGGCGTTCGTCAACCCAAAGGGCATCACCCGGAACTCATATAAACCCTGGTAAGTTTGAAAGACAGTTTTATGGAAATCTTCAGCTTTGACTCGAATTTGGTAGTATCCAGCACGCAAATCAATCTTTGAGAAAATAACAGAGCCATGGAGTTCATCAATAAGCTCGTCAATGAGAGGGGCATTGGAAATTTATCCTTATGAGTTATAGCGATAAGCTGCCAGGAATCCACACAAAACCTCCATTGGCCATCATTTTTCTTGACAAGTAAAATGGGCGAAGCAAATGAGCTGGTACTTGGAAGAATGATCTCTTCCGAAAGCATATCTTGAACCAAACGGTCAATTTCAGCTTTGTGGAAGTATGGGCAATGATACGGGGCAAGCTGGATTGGCTTGACATTATCAATAAGTGGAATGGCATGATCATGAGACCATTGTGGAGGCAAGCCATTTGGAACTTGAAAAATATCCTAGAATGTATCTAGTAGAGCCTGTATAATCTGGGGAATTGGATGATGTTGTACAGCTGAAACCGAATGTAATTGACCCCAGAGGGAATAATCTTGCTGCCGGACCCAATTAGAAAAACTCTTGGATGAACAAAGCTTTAGAGAAGATACCATGGAGCTGGTGGAAAGGCAGATTTCTGTGCCTACAATTGTGATATGAAGAATACCCTTTTGGTAAATCGAAAGTGACAGGCCTAACAAAATTGATCCAGTCAATTCCCAATATTAAATAACTGCTACCCAAAGATAGAGCTCGAAAAGCAAAACTGAAATCATGATCATGCATACTCCAGTGAATCGGATGTATAACAGACGGACTATAAGCATCTTAGCACCGTTAGCTACTATAACCATTGAACAACGAGTGTGATCCATTTGCAAATGAAGACATTTAGCTACTGACTCATCAATAAAACTATGAGTGCCTCCACTATCTATAATAATTGAAATGGATTGTTTAGCATCTGCCCTGTTATACGAACAGTGGAATGAGAAGTATAACCTGCCAGAGCATTAAGAGAAATTTCAATCTCCTCTGTTTCCTCAGCAGGAATATCCTCCGTACGCTGGAAGAATCTGGGAGTTCAGGGTATGAAGAGGGTACCAAGAGAAAATTGAGCGACTGATTTTTATAAACATGGCCGACTGTATATTTGTCCTCACATTTAAAACATAATCCCAATTTGCGTTTTAAGTTCAAATCCTCCTAAGAGAGTTTTGGTAAGCGCGACCAAGAAGAATTAGTTGGAGTTGAAACTGGTTTGATTTATCAAGCTATTTAAACGCAGCAAAAGATTTATTAATTTTAGGCAAATGTTGTAAACCTTGGATTGATTGCTCCAGCAACAAAGCAACCTCAAAAGCAAGAGCTCAAGTGTAAGGCCGATTGATTTTTACGGTGGCCCTTATCTCCTCTTTCAAACCACTAGTGAAAATAGCAATATAATAAGATGCGGACATACATGGTATTGAAGCTTGGACTAAAGCTTTAAGAGTTTCAAATCGCTGGATATAATGTTTCACTGTACTAACTTGATGCACCTTGGAGAAGGTTTTTATAATCTCTTCTACAGTATTGTCTGAAAAACGCCTGCACAGTTCAGTAGCAAATTGGTCCCAGCTTGCTTGAGGAAAATAGAAAATAAAACCATCAAACCAAATATCAGCTTGATCCTGGAGGTGCAACTCAGCGATGCCCAAACGGAGATGAGTCGGCATTTGTTGTAGCTGAAAATATTTATTGGCTTTTTGGATCCATTTCTGTGGTCCAGTTCCAGAGAAGAACAGTAGATCCAGTTGTGGTAAGCGTGACTAAGAATTAATGTCTGGCCTTGGGCAATCAATTGGCGGAGGCGCTTGTCAATTGGACGAAGTAGAAGCAACTGAAATTGTATTGTGCAGTTGTTCAATGCTTTGGGAAAGTAATTGTGCAAAAGCCGCCATAGCCGATTTGTGTTTAGTCGCAGAATCCTGAGCAAGACTGAGAATAGTGGCCTCCAGACAATCTTGCCGAACCGTAAGCTGTTGAAACATTTTATCTGATGCATCCAGGTGGGAAAAAATAGTGTTGAACGAAGAGTCAATTCGCCGGAGCGTTTCCTTCTTTGCTTTAGAACATGTCTCCATCATGGTAAGATCGTTACAACTTTGATACCAATTTGTGAGAAAGAGAAATGGATGGAAGATTATTTTCATTCAAAGAGCCACTCACGGCAGAGTATTACAAAAGGAAGAAGAAGAAATGACAAAAAAGAAATATAATAGACTTCAAACACTATTCTCCTTTTCTTCCCTTCTATTTATACATGATGTCTTCAGCCTCTTCCATGTCCGCTATCGACATCGTTTTGGCTCCTTCAGACTTTAACGGGCAGGACAACATGGTTCCCTTCTACGCCTCTTTCTCCAATGCAGCCGTTGCGGGGTATAACAATTCATAAGAAGCTCTACCCCGTAGCGATCAAACGGATCTTGATGATATTGAACTTGATGGAATGAATCCTCTGGTTCTTTTAAACTTTACCGCACTTCTTCAATTACAAACATTCAAGTTCTAAATGGGTCACTCTTTACAATTCACATTCATTTGGATTTAAAATTTCCTGGAGAATCTGAGTTAAGGGCATGATGCATAGTTGTATTAAGTGCTGTCAAAAATCACTTGGTGCCGCCATTTTTTTGCAATTGTTCTGCTTAAGAGATCCTTGTGATCACTCTATCTTCTAGTGTAAATAAGTTTTCTGTTATTAACATTCTTCTGGCTTCCTTCATACATAAAGCTTCGGAAAGAGTTCAACAATGATGTGGAGTCTTCGGCTGCAGCCGTTCGAGGCCTTTCAGCTACTTCATCATGCAGTCATGCAGATCTCACTAGTCTCTTCCGTATAGCTGCCCCTGAAGCAAAAAAGTCCCGGGCCCAAAATCGAATTTTGAGAGTTGTAAGTAATCTATTCTTAATTTTCTTAATCATTCTGCTAATTCTCCTTCCCAACATCCAATTCAACCTGTGATTAAAACTTCACACATTTTGATCTTCTGTTGGTTGTAGATTCTAATCTACTGCAGATCATCAACCATTCCACAGCATCAATGGCCAGTAAACCAGAAACTTTTCACTCTAGATGTGGTGTACCTCCACGACAAGCCTGGACCAGAGAACAATCCTCAAGAAGTCTACGATGTTCTTGTAGATTGCCTTGACCATGTGAGCGAATACGAAGGCTACATTTTCGAGAGCGGTAAGGTAGCAGCTCGGGTTCTATTCCGCTACATGTGCGTGCTTCTGTCCCACCCTCAGCAGCGTTGCTCTCAAGAATTGGTTGATATTCCGAGGCCACTTGCCAAGAAGTTGGACCCAGTGCCCGTTGATGAAGCTGTGCCTGTTTCCAGCCAGTGAAAATGTCAGCCATGGACTCATATGCTTCGGTCAGGTGGTTTTGCTGGACGCCCTTTTGAATTTCTACCATCTTTTGTATAAATTTTAAAAAGTCTCGTGTGTAGTGATGAATTGGACAACGAAGTGTTTTAACTGTTCTTGAACAATTTTCAGTCACAAGATGTTTTAGCATTTTATTTTTGTGGGGAAATTAACAAAGCAACCATTGAACTATAAGATTAACGACAAGTCAATCACTAAACAATTTTCGTTAAAAAACTTAACCATAGAAAATGAACGACACAATCATCACTCTTAACCTGTTGAAAGATTTTCAGTTAATTTATTTGAAATCGATTTTAGTATAAAAAAAGATTTTCAGTTAATTGTTTGCTGAAAAAGCAATATATTCCAAGCTAAACATATTTCCGATCCACTAAAGAAACTCGTTGGAAAATTGATTTTAGAAACGTTAACACGTTAGAAATCAGTTTTTGTATCAAAATAAAATATTTCTAGATAATTTTTTTATTGAAAAATCAATATACTCCAAGTTAGATATATTTTCATTCAACTGAGGAAACTATCCAGAAAATCGATTTTAGAAACATTAACCTCTTCGAAATCAATTTTGGGATCATAATAGAATATTTTCAGTTAACTGTTTATTAAAAAATCAATGTACTCCAAATTAAACATGTTTTTAATCCACGGAGGAAACTTGTCAGAAAACTCATTGTCTGTTACACTGAAAACGACAAATAATTCAACAAATATAGAGGAAATATTTTTTTTTGTAGAGAAAGAAATACTTTCCGTAGCAAAAAGTATTCTTTTCGTGGGTGAAGGTGTAACACCCAAGGAAAATGAGTGAGAAAAATTGGAATCCTGATTATGTTTTAGTTGAGAAAAGTTGGGTGTTAAGGGAAAATAAAAGGAAAATGTGGATTAGTTATGAAATTATTGGTGGGGAAAAATGTTAGAGGCAACCAGGAAAAAATGAAGAAAATGGCATTGCATTTGGAAATTGGACGTCTGTTGTGTTGGAAAAACGTCCATGGCATGAGGGGACGACATCGTTGTAGGATGCGGATATTCAAAGGCATAGTGTGTGTCTGCGATGAACAGTAGAACAACCGAAGAGAGAGAATTAAGCGAAGTAAACATCATCGTTTCGTTAAATTCTCAAAAGAAAATGCATCCGCAATAGGAAAGTATTAGGATGAATGGTGTTGTGTTGAGAGAGGAAGGCATGGAAATATGTTCGCGGAAGCAAACAGATTTGCGAGTTGCTAATTACACAATCTGTACGAGGTCGTGTTGGACAAAAAAAGGAGTAAGGTTTAGGGAATGATGGACGACCGTCGAATAAGGTTAGTGAATGGATGAGATCAAAATGAAGTGAGGAGCTAGGATGCAAGAACGAGATTAGGTGCGGATGAAAGATGGATTGAAGGATTTAATGGCAGGAAGAAATAATAGCTGTTGGATTTGGACGATGGGTTAAAAGATGCTCTCGCCGAAAAATGCCTCGCCGGAGAGAAAAAGATTCCTTGTGGAAAGGATAGGGACCATCAAATCGATGGTTCGAATGCGATAAGGACTGTTAGATTGGCGGAAAGATGCCTTGAGGGAGAGAAAAAGATTTCTTGCTGGAGGGATAGGAACCGTCAGATTAAAAAATCTGATGAAATGAGTACTGTTAGATTAGGAGAAAGATGCTTCAGTGGATGGGAAAGATTCCTTGTGGGAGAGGAAGTGATTGCGTTTTACAGCAAACTTCGTCATTTTAGGCTATAGAATGTGTGCTACAGAATGTGTCTATAGTAGCAAACATAACAACAGTAGTGTTTTATTGAGTGGAAACATCACTGTTTTGGATAAACAGTGCAACTCGAACAAGGGACATGGGGGAGCGATAGAGTTAGTGTCCGCCGATAAAAAGGCGTCTGCGATAAGAAAGTGAACAACATTGTTTTGGATAAGTGGAGCGTGTTGAACAGGGGACCCACGGAAGCATTTGCGTCAACGGATAGAAATGCATTTGCGGTGAACAGTACATTTGTCACGACCTGGAAACGGGCCTAACAGAACCGCCGGGTCAGGCTAGAAAAAATTGACTTGTGCACAGTTGTCAAACTCTTGTTCTACACCATTAAATTTTTGAGTGATCGCTACTTAGAAATTCGGAACATTGAGCTCTGATACCATAAAATTCTGTCACGACCCGAAGACGGGCCTGACCCAGCGGTTCTGTTAGGCCCGTCTTCGGGTCATGACATCACTAGTGGGGAGCAAGTAACTGCGGTGTGACACGGTGTTAAATGATTGGCTGTTGGAGTGAATATTCGTTGGATTGATGCTCTATATGAGCGAATACGTCCGCAAGTGGACACTTAGGCGTCCACAAATGATTAAAAATAGCAATGAAGGTTAATTAAGAATATATCTTCACGATTAATTAGGAATTAAGCCGATTACTATAATGACAATTTTTGCGTAGGTTTCTAGCCAAGTAGGTGGTTATGGTTGTTGGAGATGGGTCAAAGGGGGCGGCTCTCATAGGTTGGGTGTGGTGGCCGACTATGATTGATTGAGAGAGTGATTCACTAAGTTTAGCCACCGCCTTGAAATCTCTATAAATTGGGGGGTTCAGCTCTTCAACAGAAGGACAAGCAAGCCACAGATTCAGCTCTTCCATGTTTGGTACTCCTTGAAGGTCTCGGATTGGTGATGGTGTGGAGTGCTCCTTGTAGGTCTCTGACTGATGATTGTGTGGGGGTGCCCTTCAAAGGTTTCAACGCAAGAGAAGTAATTCATAATCACTGTGATCCCGAGGTATACAGTGGTTACATGTGTCATCTCGACCTACAGCACAAGATGCTAAGATATTAGGTAGAATCGTGAACTAATAAGTTATTGAGTAATGATGATTGTGACTATTGGATTATGTGATTATATATTACTGCTACTGGACTCTTGAGGATATAATTTTGGATGAGTGGTTTAAATAATTGTTTTGTTGCTTTGTTTAGGAATGTTGGGCTATAATAAAGTGATGAACTATTGCTTTAATTGGATGATTGTCGAGAATAGGATATTGACCTATTGGATTAAATGGATGATATATTACTGTTGTGATTGGATACTGAATTTTTGGGTTAATTTTGATGATATATTCTTTGTTTAGGAATGTTGGACTGTATTGTCAATAGTAGAATGTTGAATTGTTAGATGATTTGTCAAGAATTGGATACTAAATTGTTGTGTTGCTATAATGATATATTATGTAACGACCCGGTTTTTATTTTACTTTAAAATCGCGTCAAATTTAAAATTTTTCTTCTATAAAATTAGAGTAAGAATTTTCTTTATAAAACCCGATCGTTAAGACTCTTTACTTAAAACCTTTCTATAAATTACAGTAGAAGTAATAAAATCCTTTTATGAAACGTAGCGGAATTGAAATAAAACATTAAGGAATATTAAATAATTTACAAACCTTTTCTCAAATAATTTCCTCTTTAAAACTCTTTAGCCCAGCCAGCCACAAGATCTACCCGTGCAAATCCTTCATCAACTGTCTTTGACCTATTCACCAGTTGCTCATACACACCTACATCACAAGACCTAAACTAATGAACCTAATGCTCAGTAAGTGATCAAATGAAATACAATGCAGATGATATGCGCAATCATACAATGCATTACAGAAGAGAACCGTTTCTCTTCTGAAAGTTAAGGTGGAATACTCCCTAGAGTCATGTGGCCTAACCAGTCACTCCGACGAGGAGTTATATCCATCAGGGGTGTTACCACAAGCAGGTATCCTCACTTTTGTTGAAGACGTTGAGGGTTTCAGAACGGGGTAATTGTGAACCCTAGAATCCACGTAGCTAACTACTAAACCTACCACTCCCTACGTGGGAGGAATCTATCGTATGGAAAGTCACAATTCACCGAACCCCCACACGCCTATTTACGTATATTAGCTATGTCATGCAATATGCTTGTGAATACATACAATCCTACGTGATAATAAAATGTCTAATAAATCTATCATTAAAAGAACCTAAATCTAGAAAACACACAGCATACAATCCTAATTCTTAAGATGTAGGGTCCGAAGACCAAAACACAATAAGTATCAACTTACTTGGAGTCTTCAATGCGATTATGTCCATCGACTTAGTACCTTCAAAACTGTTAAATGAACAATTATTAGATCATTAACAATCTCACACCATTAATTAGAATCTACTCATGAAGAACAGAACAACTTAGCACGTCATAATAGTTTCATAGCCAACATGCATAACTAACTAGCAACAATCCATAATAGTTGCTCATTCCATTAATGTGACAGGATAATCCGCATAGAATGTACTTTGCCCAGCCAAATAGTATTCCATCACAATAACATACAAATGATATAAGCAACAATAGTGCACATCTGCTTCACAATAGTAATTACACAATATCTCACTTAAACAATCAACAGATTCCACATAACCAGGAAACCATTTCCAGCATTGCCACACACACAAGCCTATCAACAAACACAACACAACCTCCATTACTTCACAACATCTAATAGCTACCGTAAAATCAAAGAATCATTTCTATTAACAGGGCATATTTCAGTAGCATTTATCAACATGTTAACATGTATAGGAACAGAAACAATAACCTCATCAAGGCACACACTTATCACTCTTATCGTTCATCAGTCATTGTTTAAGATAACCCAATCCATAAAGACCATGAAAGGAAACCCTTTACCTATAGAATTGAGGAGCCCCGAGAAGACTACTCCAACAATTTCTTCACTGCATCCAGTAACTCACTTTTCATGTAGAGCTCTCGGTCCATTCACAGAGAGCACCTCCCACCATCACTGTAATATTTCAGAGCACATCACCTGAAGGCCCGAGGCAACATCTCCACTTCCCCCCTTCTGTCCTCTTCTTATTCTGTTTTTCACTGTCTCTGATCACATTGATTTATAGCCGAGAGAAGGATGTCACAGACGAAAAGCTGGAGGAATTGTACACTTCAAGGCAGGAGGTCCATTGATCAACCTCCACGTGGAAGACTTGCCAGATAAGGACCAGCAACTGGAAGAACCAGCTCCGGTCCTGTCCAATGCCCCTCCCCTGCCATCGTCAAGTCATCCTTATCCTCGCCACCCTAAGCGAATTCACGACCACCCTTAGCCGAAAGATAGTCAATGCAAGGGAGAAGAACGCGGAACAAAGTGAATTCATCAACTAGACTTACCTTCACCGACGGTTCGCAGCGCACGACATTCTTCATTCCCGCAACACGGGCGCACTACCGAGGCCTAGTGTCACGGTCCTACTTTCAAGAGACTTAAGAGAGACCGTGCGACACTCGTTGTNCAGTAGGGGCGGCCATGGACAACAAGTCCTGGACAAGCCCGGATTGTTACACCTAGCTCATCACTATTCTCTGCTCAACATCCCCATCAATATCCCGCACGCCCGGAGTCACACGTCGGCACCATTTTGAGCCATCATCGCCCGAGATCCGACACCCGTTTCTCCCCTTCACCCGTTCGTCTTCGCTCTCCCCAATCCCTCTCTATCTCTCTCGCTGTTTCTCTCTTCAAATGGCCAATAGCCATGTCATTTAATCTAAACCGGTTTCTAAACCGGTTTATTCCCTCTCTATTTCACTTTAATTTAAACCATTTCCTTTAATTTAAATCCCTCATAAAAATCTTCAAATTCCACTTCAATTTAATTTAAATTCCACTTTATTTATTTTCTTTATTTTTAATTAAAATCGAGTTCCTAATTATTTTGGATCGAGCCGAACCAAAACTGGTTCAGTCCATATCTAACAATTATGTCATTAGTAATATCCCGATAATTTATTCGATTAATTCGAATATTCTCAATTATTTTTGAATTTATCATTTTTAATTTCTGATGTAAAAAATCAAGATATTATAATCCTCCCTCCTTATAGAAATTTTGTCCTCAAAATTTGCTCAGCGTAATTATTCTTTCGATTTAAAACTCAATGTAACTTCTTGTATCCTATGTTTACACGAAACGTCCAAATATTACATCACTCTTACTTCTATAGAGCACAAAAACGTAGCAGAAATTCCTATTGTACATCTGAGGTATTACATTGCCAAACTCATTTGTCGTAAAAGAACAGCTTTCGTTCAAATTTATTTCTTTTCATCAAATTATCTATGTCTAATCACTGCAATGTGAATAACTTTATTGTATTTTTAAGATCCTAATCCCCAAAAATCTCGTCCATACTCACAAAATTCCACCTTTATTTGTGTCATTTCAAATAAAATATAACTTTGGGCAATCACTTCTTGTTTCATAGGTCACAATATGACAATTGTTGACAAAATGACCACTTTCATTTTACTTAAAACGTCACTTCAATTCGGCATGTCATCTATCAAATTGACTTCCTTCATTACTCTACATTAAATTGAAGTTGACATTCCTACACTCTCTAGTCATTTCATCACTAGATTCCTATTTGACCAATATAGCTTATCATAATTCTATCCATTTGGTAGAACCAAAGTTAAATCCAATTCCTTAAATATTTTACCCTCAACTAACTCGTTCTTCACTTTTCCAATAATACCCAACGAAATGTGAGAACATTCACCGTACATTGCCCAGTCCTAGTGCGTTCTAACCATTATTGTCGTGAAGAATAAGATCTCAACTCACTTTACCCATTCCTCTCGTTCCAACCATTATCGTCGTGTAGAATAAAATCTCATTCACCTTTGTTCTTTTGACTTAGTGTGCTCAATATGTTCTTTAGAATTCAGATTCATCCCTCCAAGCTTTTGTGATCATAAACTTCTCCTTTAACTATGGCGGCTTAAGTTGTTGAAGCCATTAGTACTTAAAATCCTTGAGAATCGTACGTTAATGACTTCTTCTTTCAATAGGTCGAATCTGATGGATGTACACTCCAGTTAGTTTACTAACTATTTCATTTATTAGACCTTTTTCCGTATCCGTATCTGTATTCGTTTTCATCTCTGTATCCGTATACGTCTCTGTATCCGTATCCATATCCGTATCTATATCCGTTTCTGTATCTGTATCCGTATCCATATCCGTATTTGTATCTGTATCCGTTTTCGTATCCGTTTCTGTTTCTGTTTCCCTTTCCGTTTCCGTTTCCGTATCGGTATCTGTTTCCATTCCCAAAAATTTATTTCTGAAAATTTGTTTCCGTTTTCGTTTCTGTTCCCGTGTCTGTTTCTGTTTCTGTATCTGTTTTTGTTTCTGTTTCTGTTTCTGTATCCGTTTTTGTTTCTATTTCCCAATCCGTTTCCGTTTCTGTTTCCATATCTGTATCTGTTTCTGTTTCCGTGTCCGTTTCTGTTTCCGTGTCTGTTTCTATTTCTGTTTCTGTTTCTGTATCTGTTTCTGTTTCTGTTTCCGTGTCCGTTTGTATTCCAGTATCTGTATTTGTTGTGGACAGTAAAACTTTAATCAATTTCTTTACTTATATCCATTAGCAACAGATTCAGAGTATCAACCAATTCCATTCCACGATTCTCTCGGTAAACCAATCGTCAATATGTTCGATCACCAACCTAGTGGATCTTCAAACCTATATCTTGTCCTACAATAGATAACCCTTATATATGACAGACTTCCAACTCCGAGTTAAAATAGAAATTGAATCATTTCAAATCTAACTTCCGATCAGAGTTAATTATTAATGTTCAATGTTCGCCATACATTAACGTACAGTGTGATACCTAATCTCTTAGATAGATTCTTTATCATATAGTTCAACTTAAGAGAATCCCTTAAATTCATAAATCAAAATTCTCATATTTAACAGTTTCCAAAATTCATCAATTTACAAGGAGCAAGTTGAAATCCAACTTAAAGGTAGTAATTAATTCATTACATATACGGACCCCCCAACCATTTTCAAAGTCGCAACATTCTTCCATATCTTACCTTTCTATAAATCTTTATTTTAAGTCCTTACATAAACTAGTATAGCTGATGTCATTACTGCACATACAACTCGAGGCAACCGTGACAGTACTCCAACTTACACACATACATCGTAATTGTTTCCTCCAGTCGAAGTTGAGTAAATCCTACTAGTTTACATGTCTCCATTGTCGTAAAAGATCTTCTTGATCTTTATCCACATTATTGTAGTCACATCTTTGATTGTTCTGATTGGGTCTCACTCAAAATGGAGAACTTACACCAAACTCAACACAGACCCTACTGCTCATTTTATTTATTTTTTTTCTAACTTAACCAAGATATTATTTCTTACATAACTTAGACTACATCCCAAAACAATAAACAGCGAGCATCTTAACCATCTCGAAATTCATTCTAAATTCTAATCTAAGCCAATTGTACAACAGATTATATTTCCAATTTCCTACTTCATGACAAAATCTAGCCTATGAAGGAAACAACAACCAATCAGTTCTTTATTTTAATCTAACTAGATTTCCTATCCTAATTTAGGGTAGACTCTTAGCTTAACCAAGTGGGTAGTTATCACGGTATCAAATACCCAACGATCCGTTGCTAAAAATCCAAGACACTCTCTCTACAAATCCTTAATAATTATGACTAAATGGATAAATATACTAATTATCATCCTCATAATTCAGCTTAGTCACTAACTCTCTTCTTTCTCATAATAAATCTACCCTTATCTAACTCCTTGTAGTGTAGGCGATTTTGTTAAAATGCTTACTTAACCTAAATTGTGTAGAGTTTGTTTTCCACTTATCCCCTTTCCAATTTATAAAAATTTGGGAGTCTCCCCTGTTTCTTTACTCCCCCAAAGCTAATTCCTGCACTCAAAACCCAAGCAGTTCTAGTATCGTTTATCTTTTATCACATCTATCATTCTATTCAATCAAAAGAACCACAATTGCTTACATCCATTACAAGTATCCCAATTACTGTACTATTTTCATTACCTTTTCCATAATTCTCCAAGTGACGCGATTGTTGTCTCACCAACATACACTTAAATAATTAGATAAAGAAACGAACTAATTATAATACTTACAATCGATGGAGTATTTCCATGGCGAAACATGTGCTGGCAGGCAGTTTACAGAATCGGTTTTAAAAACCCGAGATGCTCTAATACCAACTGTAACGACTTGATTTTTATTTTACTTTAAAATCGCGTCAAATTTAAAAATTTTCTTTTATAAAATCAGAGTAAGAATTTTCTTTTATAAAACCCGATCGTTAAAATTCTTTACTTAAAACCTTTTTATAAATTGCAGTAGAAGTAATAAAATTCTTTTATGAAAGTAGCGGAATTAAAATAAAACGTTAAGGAATATTAAATTATTTACAAACCCTTTCTCAAATAATTTCCTTTTTAAAACTCTTTAGCCCAGCCAGCCACAAGATGCACCTGTGCAAATTCTTCATCAACTGTCTTTGGCCTGTTCACCAGTTGCTCATACACACCTACATCACAAGACCTAAACTAATGAGTCTAATGCTCAGTAAGTGATAAAATGAAATACAATGTAGATGATATGCGTGATCATACAATGCATTACAGAAGAGAACCGTTTCTCTTCTGAAAGTTAAGGTGGAATACTCCCTAGAGTCATGTGGCCTAATCAGTCACTCCGACGAGGAGATATATCCATCGGGGGTGTTACCACAAGCAGGTATCCTCACTTTTTTTAAGATGTTGGGGGTTTCAGAACGGGGTAATTGTGAACCTTAGAATCCATGTAGCTAACTACTAAACCTACAACTCCCTACGTGGGAGGAATCTATCGTATGGAAAGTCACAATTCACCCGAACCCCCACACTCCTATTTTCGTATATTAGTTATGTCATGCAATATGCTCGTGAATACATACAATCCTACATGATAATAAAATTTCTTATAAACATACCATTAAAAGAACATAAATCTAGAAAACATACAGCATACAATCATAATTCTTACGATGTAGGGTCTAAAGACCAAAACACAGTAAGTATCAACTTACTTGGAGTCTTCAATGCGATTATGTCCATCGACTTAGTACCTTCAAAACTATTAAATGAACAATTATTAGACCTTTGACAATCTCACACCATTAATTAGAATCCACTCATGAAGAACAGAACAACTTAACACGCCATAATAGTTCCATAGCCAACATGCATAACTAACTAGCAACAACTCATAATAGTTGCTCATTCCATTAATGTGACAGGATAATCCACATAGAATGTACTTTGCCCAGCCAAATAGTATTTCATCACAATAACATACAAAGGAGATAAGAAACAATAGTGCACATCATTCGTTTTCACATAAACAGAGAGCATATGTCATCCTCATCCTTAACGAATGATATTCTTAAATGAGAACCACTCAAAGAGCACAGAACTGAACTGAACATGCCTTAATAGTCCCACATTCACCTAAATGTCTTAACTGCTTCACAATAGTAATTACACAATATTCCACTTAAACAATCAACAAATTCCACATAACTAGGAAACCATTTCCAGCATTGCCACACACACAAGCCTATCAACAAACACAACACAACCTCCATCACTTCACAACATCTAATAGCAACCGTAAAATCAGAGAATCATTTATATTAACAGGGCATATTTCAACAGCATTTATCAACATGTTAACATGTACAGGAACAGAAACAATAACCTCATCAAGCCACACACTTATCACTCTTATTGTTCATCAGTCATTGTTTAAGATAATCCAATCCATAAAGACCATGAAAGGAAACCCTTTAGCTATAGAATTGAGGAGACCCGAGAAGACTACTCCAACAATTTCTTCACTGCACCAGTAACTCACTTTTCATGTAGAGCTCTCGATTCATTCACAGAGAGCACCTCCCACCATCACTGTAATATTTCAGAGCACATCACCTGAAGGCCCAAGGCAACATCTCCACTTCCCCCCTTCTGTCCTCTTCTTCTTCTGCTTTTTCACTATCTCTGATCACACTGATTTATAGCCGAGAGAAGGATGTCACAGACGAAAAGCTGGAGGAATTGTACACTTCAAGGCGGGAGGTCCATTGATCAACCTCCACGTGGAAGACTTGCCAGATAAGGACCAGCAACTGGAAGAACCAGCTCCGGTCCGGTCCAATACCCCTCCCCTGCCATCGTCAAGTCGTCCTCATCCTCACCACCCGAAGCGAATTCACGGCCACCCTTAGCCGAAAGCCAGTCAATGCAAGGGAGAAGAACGCGGAACAAAGTAAATTCATCGACTAGACTTACCTTCACCAACGGTTTGCAGTGCACGGCATTCTTCATTTCCCCAACACGGGCGCACCACCGAGCCCTAGTTCATCACTGTTCTCCACTCAACATCCCCATCAATAGCCCACACGCCTGGAGTTGCACACCGGCGCCATTTTGAGCCATCGTCGCCCGAGCTCCGACGCCCGTTACTCCCCTTCACGCATTCACCTTTGCTCTCCCCAATCCCTCTCTGTCTCTCTTGTTGTTTCTCTCTTCAAATGGCCAGCAGCCATGTCCTTTAATCTAAACCAGTTCCTGAACCAGTTTACTCCCCCTCTATTTCACTTTAATTTAAACCATTTCCTTTAATTCAAATCCCTCATAAAAATCTTCAAATTCCACTTCAATTTAATTTAAATTTCACTTTATTTATTTTCTTTAATTTTAATTAAAATCGAGTTCCTAATTATTTTGGACCAAGCCGAACGAAAACTGATTCATTCCATATCTAACAATTACGTCATTAGTGTAAAGCCCCGTCAATTTAAAAACATTTTTCTCTTTTTTTTTATAAATACGTCATTAAATTTTTCGCTTAATTTATTTAACAATTGAAACTCATTTTAGAAGAAAACGAAATCAGAGTAAATTTGCGGAATAATACGAGGAAATTAAAACATAGCTTTCAAAATGTTCTTAGCAAAAGTTACCAAAGTCCCTATTACAACATTTTTAAAATATTCAAAACACTTATAGTAATAATTACCAAAATACCCCTCACTCAAAATACCAACACAGTTCATCCCATAAGAGGCACATCCAACAGGTTAAATCGGCTAATAACACGAGGGATCATCCTGGAACGCCTCTTCCTCAACCGGTACAAATTCTTTATTAAAATCATCACCTACATTACGGGAAAAACAATGAGCCTAACACCCAGCAAGAATCAGAATTAATGCAATGCAAATGATGCATGAACATACAATGCATTACAGAAGAGAACCGTTTCTCTTCTGGGGGTTAAGGTGGAATATTCCCTAGAGACATGTGGCCTAACCAGTCACTCTGACGAGGAGATATATCCATCGGGGGTGTTACCACAAGCAGGTATCCTCACTTTTGTTGAAGACGTTGGGGGTTTTAGAACGGGGTAATTGTGAACCCTAGAATCCACGTAGCTAACTTCTAAACCTACCACTCCCTACGTGGGAGGAATCTACCGTATGGAAAGTCACAATTCACCCGAACCCCCACACGCCTATTTACGTATTTTAGGGTGACATACATAATGTAAAAAATTTTCATAAGTCCTAAGATGATGCATGAGTGCCAGAAAATGAATCACAGAATAATGTGCATGAGAGCATTCAAGATACGAGTACACGAAAGAAAATACAACCATTAGTTTGCAAGTTAAACCCACTGTAGTCATTATCCTTATTACTATTATCAAGGCAATTGAAACTAACTTAAGCATTTTCACACTTATATACAACGAGGGCATTGTCAGTTATCGGTTTATTACTTGACATGCATGAGCAAGAACAACTACTTGAATTCCATTTATTGGTTCAACTTCAACTAGATTTCCATTGCCCTACGTACCCAAACTATTTCTATTAATTCTCATTCCAGTCTATCATGTTTAAGAACATTCTCATTCTCTTCTACTATGTTTGACAGTAATATCAACGATATTCAGCAGTCCATATTTCTAAACCAGCTATCAATTCCAGATTCCATGTTTAATCACATTTGATTAATTGTATTCTCAAGTGCATCACATTCAAAGGATCTCATTTCTTATGATAACAATGATACAATCCATGAAATAGAGTGACAGTTCATAAATTAACCTATCTTAACAATTGAGGATCAACCATTAAATCCTTGACCATCACTTACCTTCACAGTGGACAGTCTTCACAGAACCCTTGGAGTAGCACACCAACCATTCCTAACACACAATCTTCCTCACTCAATCACCAAACTTCCTCTTACTCACAAAACAATACAACACTCTCACAATTGTCTATCTCCAGAATGCAGCAGAGAACAACACCCAGAGGCTTACCTCTTATAGACAAAATGGAGAGGAAGACTGGCAGCTGCAGAGGATAAGCCTCTGCCACGTTCAAGGCATTTCACCCACACCAAGAGGATGAGGTCCAATGGGGATACCCCACGTGGAAAGCTTCCACAATCTCAAGGATGGAGGAGACGTCGCCGCAGAGTCTGGAGGGAGAAGATTTTTTGGTGAGTTTTGCAAGAAATTGGAAGATAGAGATGATTTTAAAATGGGTTTTCTGGAAATTCTCGATAATTTGGACGCGTCTTGACGTTCCGCACTATCGTCCGCATCCGTCTGAACCTCAGGTTGGGACGAGAAAATGCGTCCTAAAGTGTCATCTGTACCATCTGCAGGTGTCTTGAGGACGCAAAATCTCGTCCGCACGTAGCGTCTGCCATCGTCCGAATTGTCCAGAAAATATTACAGATTCAAATCGGACGATGGTCTTCCTCGTCCGTGTTTGTCCGCTATAGTCCGAATTGTCCCAAAATTATACAGATTCAATGCGGACGCAAACCTTCTCGTCCGCATAGTCGTCCGAATTGTCCCATAATTGTACAGATTCAATGCGGACACGAACCTTCTCATCCACACAATCGTCCGAATTGTCTCAAAATTGTACAGATTCAATGCGGACGCGAACCTTCTCGTCCGCATCGTCCGCATAGTCGTCCGAAACGCCAAAATGCATATTTTTCTTAAGTCTTCCACACTTAGCTTATTTTCAATGTTAACCATATACTTTCCAAGCACAACTTAACACGTACCGTCACATAATATGATGCACTATTCATATATTAAATTTATCCAGATTTAATACATCATCAATGGAATTATATTTTTGGGGTATTACAATTAGTAATATCCCGATAATTTATTTGACTAATTTAAATATTTCTAATTATTTTTCAATTTATCATTTTTAATTTCTGACGTAAAAAATCTGGATATTACATATTACTGCTATGGGAGGATACTAGTAAAATATGAGATTTTAAATCATTTTAAAATTTCACGTGTAAATTTTTCGCTTAATTTTTTGTCAAATGTTAAGAGTTGACCTATTTTGTCATTTAGCGGCCTCATATGCGTTTTTAAATCAAACTATCAAATTGAGGTTTTTCGAGCAAGAATTTATTTTTGAAAATATTTTTGGTAAATTATTTGAACTGAGGGATTATTTTCAGATAGTGTTTTAAAACGAGTTGGGATTTAAATCGAGTTTTAAAATAGATTTGTTAATATATAAATTATATATATTAAAGTATTAATAATTTAATTAAATTGAATAAATTTATTTAAAAGAAAAAGAAGAGGAAGAACTCTTCTTCTTCTGTCACCGCGGTGAGCGGGGAGAGACCGAGAGAGAGGGAGGGAGTCGAATCGTGACGGTTCCAACTTTCAACGATGGATTTGTGTCCCTATCGTCAACATAAGTAATATTTGTGAAAGCGGTTTGCGTTTTAGTAAGTTTTTTCTGTCAGTTTTTGAATTCCAATGTTAGAGTTTGTTGTGTCTTCGAATTTGAGCTTGAAAACTCAAATATAGGGAAAATCTCTAGTTATTTTTTGGGAAAATGACAAATCAACCATCGTGGTTTGCGGTCAATGACAAGTCAACCACTGTGGTATGTTTTCTAACAAGTTAACCACCAACGTATGTGAAAATGACAAATGCACCATCGCTGTCCGTAAAAAAAAGCTGATGGCCCCACCATGTATGCCTGGACGCCGCGGCGTCCAGGCAATTTGCCTCCAGGCCATTTGCGTCCCTCTGTTAAGTCAGCTGAATACATAATGTTAATTCAGCAGAATACATAATCCGAGTGGTCTGCGATATTCGCATGTATTCTATTGTTTTCCCTTATTAGCTAACCCTAGAGAAGTCTGAGCTGCGCTGAAGCGAGTAGAGAAAGGGATTTTGGAAAAGTTGAAGAATTTGTTGGAAAAAATGGCATCTTGGAGTGTTACAGAAGGTGGTATTAACCGTGAAGCTGAAGTGGGCCCTTCAGAGACATTATTGGCCAATGAGAAGGTACGTGGCTTTGGAAACGAAGTTGCTATTATTTTGCATTCTGTCTCAGCAAATTTAAACGAAGAGGACGATGAGGAACTCCGATCAGCATGCCAATCCACTAGTAATGAAGAGATGGACATGGCAGAGAGTAGATTGAGACGCCAACCAGAAGCAGAGTGCACATTTGTTGGTATGGGGCTAGGCAAAAAATATAGTTCCTTGAATAAAATTAGAGAAGAAATTGTTGATTATGCAATGGATAATGGGTACGGGATAAAATTCACCCACAGTGATGCGCATCGATTGAGAGCTGCTTGTCAAGAAGGGTGCATGTGGCGGCTGCACGCCTCACAAATAAAAAATGAAATGACGTTTCAAATAAAGATGTACAACGACGTTCACACATGCTCCAGACAAATGGAAAACCGCCATGCCACAGCCAAATGGGTGGCAACGCATTACTTGGACCAATCGAGTGGCTTCCTGTGACGAATCGAGTGGCTTCCTGTGACGAATCTTGATCCAATTATCCCACCGCCTTTTAAAAGGCTTTCAGGAAGGCCGCGCGTCCGTCGAATACGGGATGTGGACGAGGCCCCCAGCCGGACAGTGCTAAGCAGAAGACATTTGAACGTCACGTGTGGGCGGTGTGGTAGTGTGGGGCACAATGCCCGCACGTGCGAAGGGGGAGGCCAATCCAGTGCAGGGGCTGGCAGTGGCAACACAGGGAGAGGTAGAGGCGGCAGAGGAAGGTCGGAGGACACCTTTAAGGGGTTCAGAGTTCCTGATAGAGTTCATGAGACGCAGGTCCGTGCATTATCACGTTATGCTTTCAATTGTTATTTGAAATATGCTCATTTCCTTTTCAATGTGATCTGCAGGAGTCTGATACGGAAGGTCCTCCCACACAAACGTACACAAATGTGGACCTTAATATGCCGTGATACAATTGTTTTTTCTTTCGAAAAATGTAGATGACAGTGAAATGGCACTGATGTAAAGTTGTGTTTTTCTGATATAAAAAGAAGTTTTGCAAATTCAAAGTTTTGTGTTACTAAGTTAATGTTTTTTTTTTTCAATTCCAGGGGCGTTACAACTAATCAATTGACCTGACTTCATAATTTTTTAAAAATTTTGACATAATGTGCCTTGTTTCTTTACTCCCCCAAAACAACTCTCGTACATCCTGCACAAAAAATAATCTCAAACAGTTCCAGTATCATCCAAATCATCCACTAAATGTAAATTATACATAACATCCAAACAACATATCATTGACCTACACTATGCCTTCTTCTTCTTGGTCGGTTTCGGGCGCAAATCCGTGATCAGAAACGACAAGTGCGGGTCAAGAAATACTCTATCTGCTCCGGCGAACAACGGCCCCTCATACTCAAAGGTTGGAGGTTCGTGCAGGTGGAATTGTTCCTTAATTTTTCATTTTCCTATCACCTCCATCCCCGCAGGGGTACACCGGAAGACGCCGAACGGCCTGTAATGCAAAGGGAACAATTGGCGGTCAATTACGTGGAAAGCAATATTAAGAATGTACACAAGGGAAACTTCTTACCGCTGTTTGTCGGTGGGAGCTACGATAATGGATATTGATTCCGGCAGTAATTTCTGGTAAGCGTATTGCTGGTGCAGGTCAACGGACGACATAAAACAATCATGTCTCGGGTGTGTCTGCAATGTAAACAACGCATTATATGATATCAATGTAAACTGGAGACGCGAGCTGAATACTTACGTGAATCCATCCTACGGTGAGTAGACCGTGTTCATGTTGATGTCTGAAAACATGTTCGTCTGCGCCGTCGACCGCATAGCACTGCATATAAGTTTGGATGAGTACTTAGATAAAAACTTATAAACTAGCACACAACGAAGGCCTCTCACAGTATCTGCCGTGCCCTTCTGCTCCGGGAAGATGATCTCGCTGACGACGTACTCATTGTCGGTCAGCTTTCCCCCAAGAACTGCGCATGTCTCAATGTTCCTTCGAAGATTACCTTGACAATAATCCTTGAACTTACTCATCAAATCATGAGCCTGCAACCAAAATGTCAAAAAAGGGTGAGCGTAAACATTAATGAACACACATATATACCGAAATGAAAGACATACCACGCGCACAGTTCTCAGGGGCGGCGGCTCCAGAGGCACCGCTGGAGGAATATGTTGGCTGCTTCCATCAGGGTTGCTGCCAATTAAAAACATGTCATTACATGAAACAAAATAAAGTAAAAATGTGGAATTAGCGTTCAACGGAATTAACTTACAATCGGAATGTCATATCAGGTGCGTCTGAGGAGGATGACGCGGATGCAAAATGGGGTGATCGCCCGTCACCTGGGTTCAGGGCTGCCACCATGTCACGATGCCACTCGGCAGATTGCATATGCCATTGTTGTGCTATGGCCCACCTATCTTCTGCGAGCTTGGCCGCTTCTTGTATTTGGACCTGTTGCATTTGCAGCTGCTCTTGCATTTTTTGCATGTGGGTCATGGACATATGGTGGAGCTCCTCCATCCTGCTCATCCAAGCGAACGTCTCATCAGGCATCGAACTAAAATGAGATGCCTGAGGAGGAGGAGGTTGTTCAGGAAACGGGGCTGAATGCCTAGGCTCTGACCGGGGTGGATGTGTTGCTTCCTTCTTTGACTTGCGCATCCATTCCCCTCCAGTTTGGGTGATCCCCATTCGGTCCACTAATGAATTGTTGTAAATGTCATTGACGGACTCTTCAATTCTAGGTTCCGTCTCCGGGATGGGGACCCCTAACTGGTCAACGATACTCTGGATGAGCCAGTTGTACGGCAGTGACTTCGCCGAGTTGTTGAGCACCTCTTGCATGTGGCTCAGGATGATATATCCGATGTCCACCTTTTGTCCCGTGAACACCTTCTCTAGCATGTAGAGATCCATGCTGGTAACAAGGTCTCGATGCCCATTCCGAGGCAAAATTGTGTACGTCATTATCAGGTGGATCAATCGGGCTAAGGCATTCAACTCCTTGCCCTTTGGCTTGCTGTACTCGGCAACCTCGGGATCCTGATGCAACAATCTAATCACCTCTAACCCACGTCCTTGTTTGACGAATGGTGGCACCCGAGACATCTGATAATATTCATCGCTTGGCTCCTCCAACACACATCCAAGCATAATGTTCACATCATTGGCCGTGAACCTGACCTCATGTCCAAAAATATATGTGTGCACCTCTAATGGTTGGGTGGAGATGCTCAAATTTGCATAAAACAATCGTATAACTCGCTCGCAATAACTGCCCCTCATCCGGCACAACCCGGCTAACCCAGCAGCCTCAAGCATACGATCAATTCCCATCCCTGCGAATGAGTCCAAATCTACTATCTTGGACACAATAATGGTACGGCGTTGGATATCTTCTACGAACCGTGCTTTGCAATTCCGGTTCCAATATAGTTTCGACCTTGAACCCACTTGAACGGGTTGGATCGGGTCGCTGGAGCAGCCGGCTTCTCCTTCTTCAGGCTCAGCGGTTTCTTCCACCGCCGCCACTACATCGGCTTCGAATGCCGCAGTTTGAACGGGTTCAACTGCCTCCATCGTTGCCTTCCCACGCTTCGAGGTCAATTTCTTAGTCCGGGATTGCATTCTGATAGTTGAGAGTAATTCACCAACCTGCAATATAATAACCCACACAACATGTCTCAGTTAGTTTTCCATTTTTTTTTTTTTGGCGTGCAGGCCAAAATTGCCTGGACGCCGGGCGTGCAGGCCAAAATTGTCTGCACGCCGCGAAAATGTGACCGGCGCCGAAGACCCTCATAGAGACTTCGAAGAAACGCAGCAAATCTACCTCAAATCAACATATACACACAAATCTACCTCAAATCATCAACATATACACACAAATCTACCTCAAATCGTCGTTGGACGTAGCTCCTCTCCTCTCTTCGTCACACGCAGCTCCTCTCCTAGTCGCACGCAGCTCCTCTCCTCTTCGCACTCCTCGTCGCAAGTCTGTCGAGAGTTGCAGATTAGGGCTTGAAATTTGGGCGAAATTGGTTTAAGTATAATTTTTTTTTTTTTTTTAATTTCAAAATCATTTTGGCCTGGACGCCGCGGCGTGCAGGCCAAAATTGCCTGGATGCCGCGGCGTCCAGACATACATGGTGGGGCCATCAGCTTTTTTTTACGGACAGCGATGGTGCATTTGTCATTTTCACATACGTTGGTGGTTAACTTGTTAGAAAACATACCACAGTGGTTGACTTGTCATTGACCGCAAACCATGATGGTTGATTTGTCATTTTCCCTTATTTTTTTTATGCATTTGAAGTCTAGGAAGGTTTATTGTCCGATTGGAGTTGAAACGAGGGAGAACGCTGCATCTCCTGCAGAGAAATTGCGCCTGAGACGAACTTGGTCGATCGACTGATCAACTATGGGCTGGCGGTCAATCGATCAAGAAGTGGTCGATTGATCGGTAATTCCTTGATAGACTGCCCCAGACCAAAAATTGACAGATTGCCCTACAATCTATTTCAGGTCTGCCCGTTGCTTTGGCCTGAGTGTTTTGGGGTCATTTGTATGGCAGTTGGCTTCCTAGACTTGATGTAGGGCTAGGGTGGAATCAGTTCGATTTGGTTTGGTTTTTGGCCGAATTAGAACAAAAATCGAGTCGGTTCGATTTTTGTTTTGAGAAATCGAAATCGAACAGAGGACAACGACAAACCGAACCTCGGTTTCGATTTTCATCGGTTCGGTTTCGATTTTTTTCATGTTCAATTTTTGGGTTTTCAGTTTGGTTTTTCTGTCTTGTAGTCAGTTTTGAGATCGGTTTTCTAGGTTTTGGTTTTTTTTGTGTCTTCAATTTTTGTAAATTAATCAAAGGGTAATTCATACATTGGCGAGTTCAATTCTCACTAAAAAATAAATGAATTTAGATATATGACCAATTATGTAATAATGTTGTTTCTTTATTCGCAAGCTTATATGTATTTAGGACGAGCAGCCAAAATCAAGAACAAAGAACGCCCAGGTTAAAAGCCTGTCGCATTGTTAATCTTGCCTGCCCAAGTTTTCAAAACTCAATTATTTGAAGCTATGAATTCACTGTCCAATTTTTTTTATTCGAGGTGTGATAAAAAGTAAAGAAAATGTTAACATAAAAAAGTAAATACGCACAGTCCAAAAATATAGTGGTATGTTAACACCCTCAAGTATGTTTAAAAAATTTGGCGGGGTTCTATTTACTTAAATCATTGCTCCATATTATAGTATAGTGCCTGGAGTGTTGGTGCAGTTTCATTATGTAATTTGTGGTTCACGTCGATGGCTTGTGTTATTCCACATGTCAAATGTTAAGGTGGTCATGATAACAACACTCTATTGAAGGAAGCTTGTTTCATAATTATCAAACAAGTGGGCTTAATATAAATGATTTTTCATGTACTCTCGTATAGTTTCTCTCCATTATAATTTATAAGAGAACACCCAACAGCCAAAATAGACTAAGTCTGTGACTATGTGTAGGGCACACTACACACACAACACAATTTTGGTTTTTTTTTATGTGGTTGGTTCGGATTCGGTTTTCTTGGTTCATTCCACTCAAAACTGATAACTGAAGCGAATTTGGTTCGGTTCGGTTCGAAAACAAAAAATTGTCCTCATCAAAATCGAACCGAACCAACCAAAACTATTTGGTTTAGTTCGGTTACCCGGTTCAAACCAAACTGATTTCGACCCCTATGTAGGGCCCTCCCACTTATTCATTGAGACTCATTGTTGGAATTTTTTGTCCATTGACAAGGTGTTAGGCTTGGTTTAGGTTATGTTTTTCGAGTCAGCTTTCCACTAAAGTCATTATCGATTGACTTTAGATGAGTCTCTGCGACTATTGAGTCTTAGATGGTTGCGAGCGTGTCGTATTGACCACTGCGAGTTCCTAGTTGACCCTCGACGTGTATCCTCGACACTAGATGGTCTCGATTGACTATTGTTGACTCTGGTCGAGGCTGCAAGGTCCTATTTGACCTTCGCTTTGCCTCGACGACTGTTGAGTGGTCTTTGTTGATCACTAGGATGCCTTGTTGACCATGAATGATTCGAATGGCTTTGGTTAAGTCTTCTCGATGGCTTAGTGGATCAGGTCGAGTGTGTTATGTTCTGTCTTTCATCACTATGTCTTGTCGACCGGTTGAACCTCCTGGTTGTCTGTTGAGTGTCGAGTCGACCATGGTTGTGTTTTGGTAGACTGCACTGCTTGTTTCCCAGAGTTGGTTTTAGCGAACTCCATTCGGTTTTGTTAGCCATACCTTGTTCTTAATTGTGTAGATTCTCGGTTCGAGGTGTAGGGAACCTGTCATCCCTCGTTTGAGCCAGGGAGTCTTGGGTTGATCCTTCCCATCGGGGTTAGTTTCCAGTTTAGGATCCTTGATGTATTCCTAGATTTGGTTTTCGATTTGAGACTCGTGATTATCCCTAAAAACCGTCTTGGATTCTAGTTTTGTTTAAGACTTCTTTGTTATCCATTGTATGTTTGTTAGGATGTTGCCATCGACCTTGTTATAGGTTTAGGAGATATCAGAGGTTCTACCTTCCTTCCGATAGCATGTGGAGCAGACTTGTCGAAAAGCGCGTTGTGGTCATCATCCAGGTAAGGATCTTTATACTTTCAGCACTACATTGTATCATGTTTTCAAAACTGATATTTTATGGGATACCACACCTAGAAAACCTGACGAAGACTGTTTCGACAACACGTCTGTTTTTATGTGTATGTATGTTTTCTTACGTTTGCTTTATCGTACACGGTATACTGTTGATATTATGCTCACATTGATGGTTTGATATCTATCCATATACGTTAGGAGGATGAATTCTCTTGATATTTTAGGCACTCTAGCACTAAAGCATCAAGAGGTTATCTTGTGCAATCTCCTACTGCGAGGAAATTAGTTGTTTGTACGTGCGAAGAAAAGGTGATAGGGCACTAGTGACATGTCCTCGGGTTTCGAGCCCCAGAAGTTGAAATGGAAATGGGGCGGTGATAATGTGTCTTTGGGTTTCAAGCCCAAGAACCTAGCTAGGGTATTTAGTCATACTGATTGAAGGTTGTCAGTCGCTAAGACTTGGCTATCCTAGTATTGTTCCATTTGACGAGTGGCATGACTGCTCGTAACTCCGCTCGTCGGCAACCCTCATCAATTTGGAACATATGGGTATTTTAGTTGAGAAGCACTGTATTGCGAGCAACCTTATCCGTTACTTTGATTATATGGATCGTATCGGTGCTCAGCTATGGTTTGTCGGCACATTCGGATGACGAGCTGGATCTTCGAATCGCTGTCAGTTGTTTTCCTCTGCCTCATGAGGTGTTGCTATTGACAGATAGCCAACTATTCTGTGATTAGTGTCGGATGGCTCCTTGTGTGACCGTTCTTGTTCACTAATGACGTTTTCATGCAAAAAACAATGTTGGTATATTTTACGATATAGTTGTCTATGTATACAATGGTTTTTGATGCAGCCACATCGAGGGCCATGGGCCAGTTTAATAAAATGATAAAGAAGTTTTAATGATTTAAATCCATGTCCGGTAAATGAGAAGTATTAAATGGTTTTCAAAAAGGATGAGAAAAAAAAAATTTTAGCACGCATTGCATTCAGTATCGACTTCCCTACTAAGTTTGTCACTCACCCCTTAGATTACATTTTCCCTCAGGTTAATGTATAGGATCTACGTGCGTATGTTTGGGGTTGTCGTGGGGTGATGCTTGTGTCTCCTAATGGGTGCTTCGATCTTCTCCAGGATGTGTGGAGGTTCGTCAGACAAACCCTTCGTATCGGTTCTGTTTTGGTTTTGTTTGATTTAATTCCTGCACAGTACGTTTCTTTATTTATATCATCATATCTATAGCTGATCACTCTGTTGACCCCAACTCATGTGATTTGGGTTTGAGTTTAATCTTCATGTTAAAACTTCTGCTTCTTCTACGCCTTGGGCTGGGTAACCTGGTCTTTCTCGAGGATCAGGTTGCCTGATCTGGTGGTTCTATTAGGCCCCCCTCCGAGTCGTGACAATACTGGACTATTAAGGATGTAATTATGAATGAGATGCTGTAACGCCCCGCGTTAAATTCTGAAACCTTTTTCCTTTTAATTTTTCATGTAAATTTTTTTTTTTAATTTATTTAAAACATAGGAGAAGAAATAAATTAAAGTGAGCGAAGTAAATAAGAGTGCGTAAAATAAATCAGAGTAAAAAGCGGAAAGCATTAATAAATTCAAAATACGGTTTGAAAAATTAAACAAGAGTTCGTTGTTCACAAAATGTTTATCGTTTCCCAAACCATTTCAAAATAACATTTTTGCTTTTTTGCCAGCCATAATCCCTCATGTCGATTGAGCTGGGTAACCCAAATGCACAACAGATAATGCCTCCTCCTCCATTTCGAGAACGCTAACCTCTTGACAGTTACCTACACCACAAGAAAACTGTGAGCCTAATGCCCAGCAAATTAAACGAGGCAATATGATATGACTGCAATTACCATGTCATAATTTAAAATAGAAAAATAGCAATAAAGCATGAAACACGGTATGAATTAATAACATGCTATAACATGAAGTAATGTTCTAAAACGAGATATTTCGAAGTTGACTAAACATGAGCTAACAATTCATTTTATTAACAACGATGTAATATATCTTGGATTACAAGCCAACACAGTAGTATTTTAAGTACAACAGTTAAACATTGGCGAAAACATGCATATTAGATCAACAAATCGACGGCATGAGATGAACATAGGCATAATGAACAGAGGTAGCATAATACCCAGGAGATAAAGCATCAATACAGAGTATATTCAAGCTTTATAATTGACAGATGCATTATCCAACAATCAACGGTACATAGAAGAATTAAACTCAAAGCAACGGAGTCTAATAAACCTAAAGCAAAACAGGAAACTAACAACTAAAATATTACTTCTAGATCAACAAGGAATTATCCACAGAGGACCAACAGGCAATTCATGACAAAGGGTTAAATGACAACTAATAGTTTCCAAGTTGAAAGTCAATAGAGCAATAAAATCCAAACTACACAGTTTATACATTTCATGGCAGAGAGTTATCTACAAAACTATTATGAATTAAACTAAGAGCATAATCAACTAGTCTGCAAACTTAGACACGGATATTTACTACAGCAGTTTAGTGTTCTTAACCAACAGCAGATTATCCAATATTAACCAAGAGATAACTGAGAGTTTACTAGAAATCAAGAGCAAAGCAATTAACCAACAAATAGAAATCTTAACTTGACAAAGAATAACATCATCCAATTCTCAAGTCTATGCATCAATAACTCAAGAGGATATCCAGACAGAAACATTATCAAATCATCTAGAAAACATATTCAAGCAATAATCAAGAGGACCCTGCTTTGTGATGTAGGCCTCCACTGGCCACGACTCATTCCCATTTCTTACCTCACATAAGATTTCAAGCTGCTGGACTCCACACTGCGACAACTCACAGTTTTCACCAAGCAACCTCAACCAACAGCAGCTAAATCTTATGCCTTCACACCAATAATTCACCGAAAATGGCAGAGTGCTCACTCCTTCCTCATACACTTTCTCTTCTTCACACTCAGTCGCAGCTATCAGCAAAGAAGAAAATGACCCGAGACCATCACACGCTCAACCATCTAAGCAAGGAGAATTGCCAGCGGAAGTGAGGGTTGATGGACAATCACTCGGATCAAGGGAGGAGGTCCAATACAACGACGCCACGTGGAAAACTCCATATCTTATAGGGAGAAAAGGAAAACTTTGGGAGATAACAAAGAAAATGGTGGCAACAAAAGCAGTGTTTACATTAAAATTGGACTTTTCGGTTCGGGAAGTCGACCGAACCGTCAACTGCAACATTGACCGATTATTCTAATTTCGCCCCAGTTTTACATTTTGGTCCAGAAATTTGACCGAATCATCGACCAAAAACAAAAATGCAATCTGTAATGCATTTCGTTCGCAATATGCGACCACGACCTAGACCGCCATCCGACCGAATACCAAAAATGCAATCTGTAATGCATTTTGGTTGCATTATGCGACCGCGACCAAGATCGCCATCTGACCAAAAACCAGAAATGAATTCTGTAATGCATTTTGGTCGCGATATGCGACCGTGAACAAGACCGCCATCCGACCGAAAACCAAAAATACATTTTGTAATGCATTTCAGTCGCGATATGCGACCGCGACCAAGACTGCCATCTGACCGAAAGTAGAAATGCATTCTGTAATGCATTTTAGTCATGATATGTGATCGCGACCAAGACTGCCATCCGACCGAAACCAAAAATGCATTCTGTAATGCATTTCGGCTGAGATATTCGACTGCAACCCTAATTGCCAGTCGACCGAAAATGCCAATTACACTTTAATTAATTAAATAATATTTCTTCTCTAATTCCTCATTACATTATATAAAGTGTACAATAGGAAATTTCAAAACACATCCAATTGTTCATTCCGTAAAATCTTTTACATCGTACATAGAGAATTTATTTGGGTATTACAAATGCTCTGTAGACCATTGAGGATATGTTGCTATGTTTAAATTGTTAGGTTCTGTTATTGAGTTAGATTTATGGGACTGTCGAGGATTTGTCTATGAATGGGATTATGTTTTAATATTGTCATCGATGATATGTTTCCATGCATCATGTTTACCAAAAAGAAACAAAAATGTTTTACATGTAAATGTTTCATTAAAAAAGAAGTACACAATGTACTAAATAACCTTGTATGGGCGGGGCTCAAAGACGAATAGAAAAGAAAAATCAAGAACGAAAGGAACAAAAATGAAAAGGAAGAAAGGAAAAGGGGTCGTTGTGGTCCGGAACTTGAGTAGGTTGTTCTGAGAGGCAGACTAAATGGTGTCTACTCACTTTCGGTGTGTCTCAATTATTAGACTGAAAAAGGGTTATTGCGACTCTAAATTCGAATAGGTTGTCCCAAGAGTCGAACCAAATGGTGTCTATTCACTTCTGGTGTGCCCCAACAATCAGACTGTTAAAGAAAAAGAAAATAACAAAATGACATGATTTTGAATTGCATATGACATGTTGCATAAAGCTTATGTTAATGTTCAATTTAAGTTAAGTTTTACATTGTTTACTGAACATTAGGCTCATAGATGAATCTTGTACTGTATGAAAATGAAAGATGAATAACAAGACAGATAATGGTGAACCATACAATTGATAACGCATGGCTTATGGGGAATGCTTGAAGTTGTTACGACTACTTTGGGGAATGACTCACGATATGTAAAGAAAGAAATTGAAAGTAATATTGTAATAAGTGATTGACATTTTTGTAAAATTGGTTATTGATTTATAGATGATTGATTAATTGTTATTGTTCACCCTCCTGAAATTTATGTCAAGTGTTTAAAAGAGAAATGCAAAGTTGTTTTCAAAAAGTTGTGTTTCCAAATGTAACGAAAATATAACATGGAAATTTCAAGGCATGACAAAAGGGCTCACTTTCGGCAACGGAAGGACTCACTTTCCGCAACAAAAAAGAAAAGGTTTCGTATCAGAAACTAATCTTCCACTGCGGAAAGAAAGTTCTTGACCTTTCTGCTGCAAAAACAAATTGAAATTGTTAATGAAAAACGTGACAACGATATTTGCGACGTTAATTTTCCATAGTTAAATGCTTTATTTATTACCAAAAATTATTTAGTGTTTGACTTGTCATTAAGTCATAATTCAGTGATTATTTTGTTAATTTGTCGTTTTTGTGTAAAGTGCAATAAAAATTTGTACTTTGGAACTAGTGACAATGATTTCTCAAACACTAATAAAATTCATCAAATGTCTTAAGTTTTTAACTTGTAATAGGTATTTTCCCTCACTAAAATTACTTTAACTTCCTCGATTTTTCACATAAGTCAATATAACCATAGTAGAGTTAAAATGATCCATATAAACAAAACAAGAAAACTGTTTTACTGCTTAGATAACTGTTTCAAAGGGCAGTTTTAGTCTATACAAATATAGTCCAAACAATCAAAGAATGGAAAATTAGAGAACCAATCAAACATCTTAATGCATCTACGTACACGTTTTTAATTAACAACAAGTTTAAGTTAATAAATTCAGTCAATGCGGGAGTAATTAGATTTAAAATTAAGAAATCTTGCCCTTTCAACCCAATGTAAAGCTAGTCCGCTAATCTTCTTTAATTATTTAATTACGCGCTTACGAACTCCAACCAAATAGAATCCTCACTCTCGGGAATTTCCATTTGGTCAAATTCGTAGATAAGATTGCCACCGTACACGTGTACACCCATGCTTGTGTGGCCTTTTTTTTGCTTATAATTGCATAAATATTGTATTCTATTTCTTCTGCATTATTTTCCAGTGTTTTAAGAACTATTTATGCAAATAATGGGAGTGTGGATCGCATATTCTTAATAACAATACGTCATCGTTCGCTCAAATGATAGAATATCCACGATAGCATGTCGTGTTTTTCGTAATTAATTAAAAAAAATGTGACCATCTTATGAATGACACACTATATTTGTCCTCAAGATTATTTATTCATGTCAAACTAGAGATCGAGTTACAATTAGGTGATTATTTCGTTTGTATGACTATAGGCAATAGATGTTTTAAGTACATACATTTTTGGGTTAATTAAATATTATAGGAAAATATAATGTAGACTTCAATGTTTATGGTTGAAAATTTTTGTATAAATATATTAAATTTAACTGATAAATTGATATTAAAGTTCAAATTGTTAATAAAAAGTAAAAGTTATTGTAAAAAAAATAATTTAAATTTTAATTTATAAATGACCATCTAATATTATAGTATAAATTATATTTTAAACTAGATTATATGTGCAAAATGAGTAGTTTTACCATAAAGATTGGTACATTAATTTTAATACAACTTATTGTCCTTTCGGGAGAATCATGGGGTGGCATTTATATATTTCTTTAAATTAAAAAAAAAAATACTGAATTATAAAGTCAATGGAATCTCAATATTAAATTAATTCGTGAGAATTACTCGTCTTTAAGAGCAAGTGCAACCAAGTGGCAAGCGCAAACGCTTGATCAACTTGTAATAGGTACCGACGAAGGAGTTAGTAGAATATTAGAAAAAGGGAAGCGATTTTCTTTTTGTGCTCTGAGATGGGAATCTGCATATCCGCTGCATCTTCTCAGATTCACGAAACTGAAGATCGTAGTCAGGAAAAGGGCGGCGTCTTTGAAGAAAACTATGAACTGGGCTTTGTTTTTTCTAAACAAGGAAGCAAAGGGATCAATCAAGATGCTGCTGTTCTTCATCTGGTTTGATCCCAACCCATCCTCTCATTCTTTTTCATGATGATTTTCTTTTTCTGGAAAAAAATACTGTCCAGGTAGCATTTTACGGGTTTCTTCTCATGGGTTTTTGTCATTTTTTCTGATGAAAAAAGCTGGAAATGATTAAAGTTTAACAGAAGAAGATTGAGCATTTTTTTTATTTCCCTAGGATTAGCAGGACCTTTTCTGAAAGAATTCATTACCCAGATAGTAAAAGCTATTATGTGCTGTATAGGACGCTATTCCGCCGTTTTTGCTGATGAAAAGTTTGAAAATGAGCAGGATTATGGAGAGGAAGACGGAGCTTTTGGCGGAGTTTTTGATGGGCATGGAAGGAACGGTCATTTAGTGAGCGGAATAGTAAAAAATCGCTTGCCTCAACTATTACTAACTCAAAAGATTGCTCAATCAGAGCTGGGTGTAAGCGAAACAATGGCGTACTGTGATGCTGAAGATGACAGAGACTATGAAAAGAGAGAAACAGTGGTTTTAACCAAAAACTACGAAGACTGGGAAGAGGCCATTATCAGCGCCTTCAAAATGATGGATAAGGAAATCAAGCTTCTTGAAAATCTAGACTTCTCAACCAGCGGTACCACAGCAGTAGTTGCAGTAAAACAGGTATGGATGAATCCATTGTTATGGGTAGAACAGAATTAGGTTTAATTATTCTTAAAAGAAAACCATAATAATGGAGATTTGGAAATGAAAATCAGGGAGAAGAACTGGTGATGGCCAATCTGGGTGACTCAAGAGCAGTTTTAGGAAGACTTACAGAGGATGGAAAGATCAGAGGCATCCAGTTGACCACTGATCTCAAACCTGGATTACCAGGTAATTAGGCCAACCAGAGAAACGTTAGAATGATTTAAGGGTTGGCTAACTGATGAGTTTGTTTTGTGGTTGCAGAGGAGGAAGAGAGGATAACGAAGTGCAAAGGGCGGGTGATGGCACTGAAAGAAGAGGCGCACATCCAACGAGTGTGGCTGCCAAACGAAGACTCGCCAGGCTTGGCCATGTCAAGAGCCTTCGGCGACTTCACTCTGAAAGAGCACGGCATCATCGCCATCCCTCAGCTCTCCCATCGCCGCCTCACTCCCCTCGACCAATTCGTTATTCTCGCCACTGATGGGGTCAGTCTCCCTCCCTCCCTCCATTTTTAGTCTCCTTTATAATAATATCTTTGAAATGAAAAGATGGTAATGATGAGTTTGTGAATATTACAAAAAAGGTGTGGGATGTGCTGAGCAACGACGAAGTAGCGGCCATAGTTTGGGAGGCGAGGAGCGAAGAGGCGGCGGCAAAAGCGGTGGTGGACGCGGCGGAAGTCTCGTGGAGAAGCAAGTTTCCAAACTCAAAAGTGGATGACTGCTCTGTGGTTTGCCTCTTTTTCCAAAAGATGTTGCAAGCGGGAATTTGAAGTGAGACTTTTCTTGTAACTCAAATTCAAGATATTAAGGTAAATGACAAATCAATTATCTTCCTTACTATCGGTAATAAATCAATCATATATTCTTTTTGCTAATAAATTAATTATTGAACTTTCAAAAATTATTGTCACGAATATCACCATTAATTTTATAAAAATTACATTAATTTTCTCAAAATCACAGTGCAAAAGAATAAATACCCATAGAAAAAAATGAAAGAACTCGTGATTTTTTAGTAAAAAAAAATTAATATTCATGGACAATGGATTTAGCAGATTTTGAATTTTATAAAAGAATAAATTTAAAAGATTTTTGGTTTTATAATTTAGAAGATTTTATAAAAGATGTTAATGTTTGAAGTTTTAAGATGATTGACAATTAGTTTACACTCCATGGGAGAATCATAGTTTGTCTGAGTTTTTGTACGAAGAAGACAATAAATTTTTTTTATTTGCAGATGAACCGTGGCGGCGATTTTGTCGTCAAGTTGCAACGGCTTGATGACAAATCACTACAATTTGACGACAAACCGCCGCAGTTCCTTGTTTATGGAATCATGACCATAAACTTTGACATTTTCAATTTTAAATTATCATAACTTTGGCTATAGGTGTTAGAATTTGTTCCATAAGATATCAAATCGAAGATCTCTCATTTCTTGAGCCAAAAATCGAGCGTTTAAGCCCTCAAATTTACCATTAAAGATTTTAGACAAACCTTACAGTTTCATGACAAACTGCTGCGGTTCATCGTCAAGCTGCCGTGGTTTCATGACAACCACAGCGGTTCGTCGTCAAACAGCAGCAGTTCGTCGTCAAACTGCCTCGATTAGTCATCAAAGCATTAACAGCAAACGTGATAGTGATGCCAACACCATCAATTTTCTAGAATTTAGTGGTTAATTTATTAGCGAAAAAAAGATGATTGTTGGTTTGTCAAAAACAGTAAAGGATGATAGTTGTTTTTTCATTTACCCATGTTATTATTATTTGGATTTGAATACTATAATGAGAAGACTAATTATGTACATTTAATATAATAAATAATAGTTTTTTAAATAAAAGATAATAATATAAAGAGGAATTAACAAAATAAACAATGAAGTATTGGATTAGCGATAAGCAAAATCTTAAAGTAATTTCATGAACAACTAAAACTTTGAATTATAAAAAATGAAAAAGTCAAATCTAGTTGTCACATTTTTTGTTAAAAATTTAAAAATTTTAAAATAATCTACCAAGTATTCGCTCTGTAAATGGTGTTTTGCATAACATAAAGAGTAATTTCTATAACGAATATTTGTCTTCTGTTACCGAATCTTAGTTTGTTCAGTAGAAACTCATGTCAGTCAATGTATAAAAATATACTATTCTAGATACAATAATAATCGAATAATTTTTAATATTAACTTCGTATTTATCGTTTTCCGACTCAATCATGAATATCGGTGAGTACAAATAATCTAATATATATTGAAAACAGACGAATTGAGATACTGGTCGTGCTTGAAGTTTAGGTTGAGGTCGTGCTTGAAGTTCAGGTTGGGGACTTGTTTCACCCTCGGGTTGTGCGGAGGAAACTAAGATTTTGAAGTGAAAGACTAGCATTCGCTGTGGAAAAATACCATTTCCGTTGCGAAAACTAGCTTTCTACATCAGAAAACACATTTATACTGCAAAAAATATCTTTCCCATAGCGGATACATGGATAGATTATTTTAAAAAATATAAATTTTTAACGAAAAATGTGATGTGCCCCAAAAATGCACAAGACAAAATAAGGCCGTTGAGCAATCGGTTAACTTCAATCGATGTGTTTCCAAACGAGGGTTTGGAAGAGTGTGGAAGCGAATAAAGGAACAAGGGAGACCCGTGGGGGTGCTTGGACTTATTCTTGATAGAATGGACTTAGCTTGCCTTGTTAAGTTGATGGAAAGAGGATTAACTTGAGGGATCAAGTTAATCCTCTTTCCATCAACTTAGCAAGGCGAGCTAAGTCCATCAAGTTAATTAATATACACTCACACTTCGCTTGGATGTGACTCACCAAGAAAAATGGAGGCTAACTTGGATATGACTCACCAAGCTACGGTTTGGATATGACTCACCAAACCTACTAACACTCAATTTGGATATGGCTCACCAAAATAAGGGATAGCAAAAAGAGAGTGAAAGAATTTCACAAACTAAACACAAGAGTTTTTTATTCAAAATTGATTACCTTTTGAATTACAAAAGAGGTATATATAACTCATCCTGGACACAAGTTACAATGCAAGTAATAAATAGATGCTAATAACCAACCACCTAGGAAGAGGAAAGGTCATTAGCAAACCAAGACAAATATTAATTACTTAAAAGAATGGGGATGAGAAAGAGGAAAGATTCATCACCTAGAGAAATGAAAAGAGTCTAGAAAACCACAAGAGTATCTTGGAATATGAATTAACATCTCTAGATCCTTCTTTGGTGAGACAAGACTTACCTTAGAAGATGTAAAGTTTTTTTAGTAATTTCAGGGCCACCTAATACATTTAAGGAGAGCAATTGGGGCAAGGATGTGTGAACTTTCTCTTCTTCTCTAATTGGATTTTGTCTCACTCATTTGATTAAGTGTGTGGGCTTATCTAAGTCCATAGTTGTTAAGTTGTTCTCCAAGCCTTTTATGAAAGTGAATTCCTAATTGTCCTCGGTCAAAATGTGATTAAATGTGTAGGAGCCTCTTTGTCATCACCCGTTGGTTTGTGCTCAAATTCTTCTAGTTTATTCAATCCTGCAAAAATAGTAACTAATTATATAAGCAATGAGCCTATTAACTCGGGTCCGGATGATAGGATCTTGGGGTGCATCAAAATATGATAGTAAAATTTGTTATTTTTATTTTCTATAGTTTGAGGTTTTAATTATTGACAAAACTAATTTAAGATTTGGTTAGTTAATGATTTCAAAGTTTATAGTTTTGTTTTTTTAATTTTCGTTGTGTGTGTGTGTTAAGAGTACAATAGCGTGGTTCATGGATGAATGATGGGTATTGTACCCAGTCCAGTGAAGTCCTTTGCTGGCATCACTTGACCCGACCATCACTTGACCCGACCCGAGATGATAAATTAACCGTGGTTAGTTTGCTTCGTTATGCAGTGCGTCACCTTCCCGAATTAATTGTTTTAAATTAAATTGAATTTGGAAACCAAACGACGTCAGAGATTCCGTCAAGTTGCTCCGCTCCGATGGCAACAATAGCAAACGTCGTCGCAGCTGAAAAACGCCGTCACGTGAAGGAAATGCACGATACGGTCCACCAGATGCATCTTTAGGAGGAGAGACAAGAGACGTCTGATCGTTGATGGACGGTCTAGAATGCATCTTCTTGGATGGTTGAGGAAGGAGTATAAATTGAAGTTTTCGGAGGGGGAAAGTATTTCGCTACATTGGAAGAAGAAGAAGAAGCTCTCTGTAATTTTGTTGGCTCTCCTCTCTCTCTCTCTCTCGGAGTTTTCTCTAAGTTTCGTTCAATTTCCTGAAATCAATCAGGAGTAGTTGGCGAGTCAATTGGCCGGGATATTCTGCTTGGAAATGTTGAGGATCTAGTACCGGAGAAACATAGACCGTTGTCGAGTTTTGTAAATCGAAACGGAACTTGAATTTTAAATTGTTTGTCTGAATCGAAATATCTGAAGAGAAAACAAGGGAGAAACAACGAGTCGTGCAGGTGGTATTGTCCTTCATCTTTATATTTGAAGAACTTCCACTGGAATTTTGGGACGAATCTGGCTTAGAGAGTCGGCGTCGATTGCTAAGATTGGCTTCGTATCACTTGAAATCGCAACAAATCTTTAGTTAAGAGGTCTGCAATTTGACAGTAGAGTTCGATTTTTCTCGTGCGTATTATTTGTGTACGAAATCTGCTTGAGTCGTCTAAATTTCATCCCGCTGATGTCTTATTTACATATTTTTTTCAATTCTCAGAACCAATCCGGCTCTATTTTCAAGACTTAGATGGTCCTCTGATTTACTTTTTTCTTAGTCTGAAGAGAAACAATCGACATCTCTCTAGATTCTGGTTGCTGCCAATATATGAAATAATTTAGGTGAAGAACCATTGTCCGAATCATAGATCGGACATATGAAACAATAATTTTAAGATTTAGTCGAAGAATACGTTCCCCTTTCTCATTTAAATGCTGCACCAGGGTTCTGGTTACTTGGTTATGTCGATTGGGCAGGCTTCTAAATTTTATATATTTTTTTTCCTTCAGCATATCATAGCACTAGAGCAGTCGGCCTCTTCTGGTTCTAAATTTCAACATGGGGCTCTGATTTTCCAGATGTGTTGAAGTTTCCAGGTGACGAGCTCAATTTTTTTTCGCAATTTTATTTCTCTCAGGATCTCCACCCTTTCTTTCAACTGGTGACGGTTTCTGGTCTTAATGCGGGATTTCTTTTGGTGTTTTGGGAGGAAGTGTTATCATTTGTCACCTTTCGCCGGGATTTCGGTTTTCGGGACTGTTTATTTTTAGTGCTGTCCTCTTCTTCAAAACTCTAGCAATGTTATTCTTCATGGTTTTTCCGTTAGTGGGAGATATTCGTTTATGAACAATCTCGTCCTCCATATGATGATTAAGTATTTTTCTTTTTTTTTTTTTGGGGTCTATCAGCGTTTCTATTTTCTCCACCTGCCGCTTTTGCTGCTTCGCCTTGGTTCGTTCACGAAATCCTAACACGAGATACGAATAATTTGAAGAGTACCGCACCCAGACATCTGTTTACCCTTTCAGAGATCCATTCCCAAAGCTGTTCCAGTTATTTTGATAATGATCTCCATGATCTAATCTCTACTTTAGGCCATCGACAAGAATCTTCGCGCGTTTCCCCTTGCCTATTTTCCTCGATCTTCATTGTTTTTCAAATTTGCTTGTTCATTTTTGCTCTCCTCTTTCATTGGGTCAGTTCTTCCGGAATGGATGTTGAGTCTGGATTCTGGAATAAGTCGCAGATCAAGCTAATGTAAATTTAATTGCAAATCCGAGTTTGCTGTTGGCGTTGTTGCTTTAATTGGGAAAATTGACCATTGTTAAATGTAAAACTGACCTCTTTTAATTTTTCCCTTAATGATGAGACAGGTTTACTAAAGATGGAAAAGGATTCCCTGATGAGCTCTAATAATGACAACACCACTAGCAACAACGTCAACACTTTTGGTAATAGAACAGGAGGGGATCCTTCTCTAATGCTAAGAGCTAGCATAGAGGCTAGCAGGCAAACTTCGTCAACGGACTTCGGCCTGCAGTGGGGGAATCGGAAGCGTCTCAGGTGTATGAAGGTTCAGGCCAAGGCTAAGACCAAGGACGATTTTTCTTCATCTCCAGCTCAAAGGAATATTTCTCGGGTAGACCGCCGTGTCGTTAGATCCGAAAGAGGTTCTCCTCATCGACCCAGCGCTAACACGAATCATAGCAATGGATATTTGAATCTCCGTCAAAGGCCTTCCTCTCCTCAGTTACCTCCCCCTCAGCGTATTCTCAGGTACTCTATAGCTCTAATATGAGTCAGGTTTCTGATCTTCTCTACTCTAGTCGCGAGGAGCGTCTTGTGCACGCTCCGTTGATCCATGTTTTTCAATATATGTTTGCTTGGGCGTATGATTGGGGTGTTTTCTGATATTTAGACTAAAACGGGACAATTTTAGTATCCGTGGTTATGAAACCGAGAGTTTAAAAGGATTAGATCTGGGTTATAGGTAATTTATTATTGAGAGGACACAATCGTAAAATCGTCGCAACGTGATTTCCCGACTATTGTGTTCTGTACAACCCCTTACGTGGCACCTGCCATCTATTTCGAATCAGTCAATTGAGGGAAACCAGGTACTTGTTTTGACGAGAAATTGTTTAGGGGAGTCACTCTTGACAGATATATTATTAAGATGATTGAGAGATTTAAAACATAATCCAGTATAGCCTAATTCGCAATTTTTAGAGGAAAGCCATTGAGAATTTAGATCCGAAAATACCATTGTCGATGCCGTCCCTGTTGTTTTGAAACCACGTGAGCGTGATAGGCAAATGCTATGCTTGATATTGATGAGGTACCCAACCAATGTTTGATGATGGCTGTACATTACATTTACCAGACTAAGTTGTCTAAAGTTAATGGCATCACGTAATCCTAATAAAGTGGTAGGTGATAATACAGCGTTTTATCGTTTAAGGTTGAATTTTGTGGGATGGCCGGTGAATCAAAGGAGAAAATATGTTTTTACGATAGAAATTAAGTCATGGGTCAAAATGGGAAGTTTCTTTGAATATCCCAACATCAACGTTGAGTCTGCTACATATTATAATTTATTCGTTTGCCAGGTTAGATTGTACTGCTTGTAGATTTGTGGTTGATGGGTTTGGGTTTCTGGTTGTTAGACCCTAGCAGGAATAGAAGAAAAGTCAAACATTTCTTTCAATTCGTGTGGTTATGAGATAATAAATATTAATTGCGTGAAAAATATGCTATTGTTATCAGCTTATTGAAAATATGAGGTGTCTGCTGAATTAAATATTAGCCGTATTTACATTTATTTTGATGATGAATGAGATTCTAGATTGCAATAGGCCTGATATTGTGTCTTGTTTTCACTAGAAAGACGAAGCTTGGTTGGGTAGTAAGTATATTACTGCTTTGGTAAACATAGTCCGTATTATCTATGTCTCCATGATTATGTTGTACGTGCGTATAATCATTGCTTGAAAGTGGATGATTTCAGGTGGATCTGTAATCTGATATGAGTATTGTTCATACATCCACCCTTTCCAACTTTCTTTTTACTCTCTCCTCTGTTTTTTCATACACAATTATATTGATCATATCTCCCCACTCCTTAGCGACCTGAACCTATTGTTGGTCATGCTACGCTGTGCTGTGGTGTGGACATATTTATGCCACGTTTCAATCAAATTCCATTGGCTGTGTTTTCACTAAATAAGAGCCGTCAGATCATTGAGCGAGTTTGGAACAGTGTTCCATGCGGACTCTATTCCACATGGCCGTTCGCCGTCACAACACGTAACCTCAACTTCCCAGAAAGCATACTTCATCCAACGGCTCAAAATCTACCTAAAACATACTGTGTTCTTTATTCGAAAGCATCGCTCTCTCCCTCAAGTATCCTCCAATCCCATTCAGTGCAACTTTTCATTAAGAAATTAACTTCTTCCTCCCAAAAAGCGAGACTCAAAGGTGAAATTCCTTCCACCCCCCAAAAGCAAGCAAATTTCCACGCAAAAACTCTTCCAAGATCTTCCCCGATCTACATCTCCCCAAGGTCTTTTCCGTAATTGACTCCATATTTACTTCAAAACCAGTTCTACTCCCGCATGAAAAGCTTGCAATTGTTTATCCAGCATTTCTTGTCTATTTCTTGCTGTGGTTTATTTTCCATAATTTTATGAAACGCAAACGTACCCATCTTTCTATGTTGTGTTTTATTAGGAACTCCGAGACTGGCTCGATGAGAGGGCACAGCAACGGTGGTGTTAGAGGAATTGCTTCCCCAGACAGGGCTGTTCTCGATAAGAAAGGAACTAACACCAACAATAACCACGGCCACAACCATAATGAAAACAATAAGTCTGCTGCTACATCGGACACGGCACTCGATAGCAAAAGAGGTGGGTCCTCATCCGGGAGTGGAGAGGCAGCGGCACAACCAGTATGGCCCCCAAAGTTCGTGATTGCTTTGACGAACAAAGAAAAGGAAGAGGATTTCATGGCTATTAAGGGGTCTAAGCTACCTCAAAGGCCAAAGAAGCGAGCCAAAATTATTCAACGAACCCTCAATGTAAGTCTTTTCTTCCCGTTCAATATCTCCTCAGCTCCTTTTGTTTCTATATTTTATTTGCCCAAATATGTCGAAGAATATAGATGAATTGAACTCCTGGAGAAAAGTATATATCATGATTAATATGATTTCTTGTGTGAGGTGGATCTAATTCACTGGCTTACTTCTTGATTAATCATAATTTTAACGTGATACATAAGCCTTACAGTATTTTAAAAGTATTTTTTATTTGGTTGTTTGCCATAATTGCAGTGTTCTTTATAATTGAATTCTCGTAGTCACTCAATAAATTCCTTTATCGTGAAAACACTGGTATGTGCCCTATACATTCATTTAGAGATGCAAAAGCTCAATTTGGGAACAAAAGCTCTAGACTACAGGAAAAGAAAAAGATGCTTCAACCGAAGAACTTTTCCCAACAGTCAATAGGTACCTAATGTTTGTCTGTTGCCTAGTGAGATGATGGGACCTTAGCGTTTGATAGGAAGAATAGGTACTTCTAGTGATATAGGCTGGCTTGAATGGTATATGTCTAAATAAATATATAATTTCTTATTCATGTCTGTCAATTATTCAATTAGTACTCACCCAATTTCCTATTAAGATGACTGCTATTACACTGTCGTACTGACATTTATATGTTATTGTTTAGGATTAGGTTCTTCATGACTTCTGTTGGGATGGAAAGATCCTTGCTGACACAGTCTAGAATAAGAATTGTAGTTGGTGAATGTTCAAGGTCTAGGAGTGGAGCATAATCACGTTGTGCTCGTCTAATAACAATTATTAGTGTTAATAATAAAATATGATAGTAGTTGAAAATAATGGTTATAATAGTTGTAAAGCGTGAATTTGAAAAGAAACAGGGAGCATCCCTACTGTATAAACTAATATGCTGTTGCCACTCATGTTATACGTAGTGGAGGAATCTTGAAACGTGTACGGCTGTGGATGAACGGATTATATTAGGTTTTATTTACAGAACCAAAGTCTTAATCAAGGCCAGCTGACAAAAGGGCACAAATTGGACCCACCACAAGACTCAATTGTCTCCTTCTATAATTTTATAATTCTTAGTATAGCAAATCGAAAATCGAATTCCTCTTTTCACTGTCTGCTTTGATTATGAAACTCGTTTTACCGTGTATTTTCGGATTCAATCGAAGTAGTATCTTAGATTAGATTAACTTTTTCTGATCTTTGTGTCCCATCTGTGTGAACATGCTTCTCAGTTGGTGAGCCCAGGTGGATGGTTATGTGATCTGACCCTTGAACGGTATGAGGTCAGGGAGAAAAAGATTACAAAAAAGGTACTTACAAATAACATTTTTACATTTCCATTGATTATATTTTCTAGAAAATATAGGGAGCCTGTTTATTCCATCTATTTTCTCCTTCGTTCATACCAGCAAGCATTTAAAATTGCATCTCTCTTAGAACATTACTCCTTTGGATCATACTGAATACATACGCTACCCTGGTTGAGCTCTGGGAGGAGATGGTTTAAATCACTGCCGAAATATTAATGAAAAAGTTTATTTCACTTCTAGTTTGTCTGAGTGGGCATTAGGTTAAAATGCAGATATAGTGGCGTTAACTTGGGTTTACTTCTCCTGGGATAAGAGATACAGCGCACAGCACATAGGAGCTATTCTGGACCATGAGTACTGACCTTGATCTTGATTGTGGTACTTGTTGCAGAGACCAAGAGGGCTAAAGGCAATGGGTAATCTGGATTCAGACTCGGAATAAACAGTGTAAATCATTTGAGGACGTGGTTAAAAGTAGAACCACGGTGTAAATCTCTTTTCCGAATCCGCCACGAGCAACAACAATATAGAATTGGGGTTATGCTGCTAGAAGTCTTCTTCTATCCGATGAAATTAATGAATAATAATAAAATTAATAATTTAAATCGATTGGGCATGAAAAGTAATAATTCCAAGCCATTAATGCGTGTAGACCAGCCAAGCCTATTATGTGGGGATAGATCACTGGAGCCTACTTTTCTGTGATGGGCAGGCCAGCAAACTCCTACCCCACCAAAATAGCGAAACGCATCTAAACTATGGCTTACATGGTAAACTCCGTTACTACTAACTGAGAGGCTTTTGGTATTCCAGAAACACTCGAGAATGGAAAATAATTATATCCATGTATTAAACGATTGATTGTCTTCTTCACTTCAACCCCTCCCCCTCTTCGCTTTCTAAACTCTTTACAGCAGAATGGTGCCACGGCGGTATGTCGGATATCATTTATGGGGTGGGGTCCATCGCCCATGCCAACTTTCCCAACAATAATCATTCTCACAAATTTTACCAGCCCAAATCGTGTTCACGGGGGTAGAGTCAGAAGGGAAGAAATGATTTTATTTACCAGCAATAATAGTAAGACAATCATCATAAATCCTCCAGTCCCACCCCAAGTAAGAAGAATTCATGAACCCAAATTCTACATAACAACAAGAAGCAAGAGTCCACCAAATCATCCCCACTAAACTGAAACGGTGAAATGCAAAAAACCCTAAAAAAAAAATTACTAAAAACAATGGCGTGGAAATCAAATAGCTCTATAAGAATCATAATCACCTAAATAAATCACACACGAAGGGTCTTTGCTCAAACTCTAAACGCAGATCCGAAGACGAGAGCGATGAAACCGGCGAAAAAGGCCGATGCGAGCGACGGAACGACATTCACGGCCGGCGAGTCAGGGGAAGGCGCCGGGGCATCGGCTGCCTGGACAACATTCGTGAAAGAGAGGACGGCGAAGAGGAGAGCAATGAGAACCATGAAAGAAGCCTTGGACAGAGAAGCCATTGGTTTCTTTGCTAGGGCTTGGAAGAGAAAATGTTGGTAGTGATCGAGAGAAGTACAGAGCGAGCTTCAGGAGAATTTTCGATAACGGAAGAAACTCGGGTGAAGAGTCCAAATAAATAAGAAAACCTTCGGGCAGTAGGGGCAGGTTCCGGGCACTTGTAGCTGGCTATTGGTAGAGTGACAGCTAATTCCAAGTCTACAACTTGTTCATTTAAACGGCATCGTTCACGTCTTAACGAATAAAAATCTCCCCTCTAAAGAAAATAGAATCACTCACGCTCGCATAAAACGAGTAGCAAAATCCAACGGCGATAATGTAATATAATTCATAGATTATACGGTGGGGATAGAAGCGTGAGAGCACGCGAAAGAAGGATCGAAAAGGTGGAACCAGATAGTAAGGTAACGGTCAGTAAGAACAAGCACCAGCATGAATGGAAACAAAATGAGGGCCCGCCCTACTAAACAGAGAAAGGAGACGTTAGCCAATCAGTGCAAGACACGTTGATGATATTCATTTGTCATTTGTAACTTTAACCACTGAGACTAAATAATGAAGACTAAAAAGTGGTAAGTATGTTTGCTTGTAACTTACGATTTCAATCATAATTAATAACAGCAAATGCTAGTACCGTTTTTTGGATTTTCAGTGCCGAATTTAATTATTTAAAATGAATTAATTAAGTAAAAAAGCATTTTATTTAAACGAATTGTTTTTGATAATAAGAAAGACAGTAGATTAGAGAGTGCTTGTATTGAAGATATTATAATGAAAGATTAGGAGTTAATTAACCTCTTTTAATCGTTAATTATGTGGAAGGTGGGGATTGAGAGAAGGCATGTGGATGCCACGTTAGCGGCCACAAATGACAAGAGGATGGGAAAGAGGAAGAGTAAGAGAAAAAGAAAAAAAAAAAAGAGAAAAGCAAAATAATAGTGGGAATCTCATACCATGCCTTAGTAGCTCATACATATTATGGAGGTGGGCAAGAATCGAACCCAACTAAGAATTGACTCAGAATCAATGATCGGTTTCGATTTGGTTCTTGTTTTTGGTTCCTAAAATAATAATTGGTTAGGTTCTGAGTTTTAATTTTATTTTTTGTCTGGGTCACGATTCTTGGTGTAGAGAACCGACGGAACCGAGTGCTGCTTCAAATCTGCTTCTAATCCTATTAGTTGTTAGGAAGCCCTCTTCTGCTTCAAACGAGGGCTTCTGCTTCAATCCGACGGAAACGAGCTGCCTCTTGGTTCTTCCTCAATTCCTATAAGTCACGAAGCCCTCTTCTGTTCTCTCCTCAGACGCCAGTCGCCTCGCCTCGTGTTCCAGTTGCCTCGCCAGACGCCAGTCGCCTTGCCTCACCTCGCCTCTTCTGTTCATGTTCTTCGTTCGTCTTCCAGTCGCCTCACCTCTTCTGTTCCTGTACTTCGGTAAGCTTCGAATCGAAGCTTCCTTCGTTCGCCTCTTAGTTCTTGCTTCTGTTTTTTATTTTTGATTTCGAAAATAACATCAATTGTGTCCTCTCGCTTCTTGCTTCTGTCTTTGCTATTTCCATAGCCACAACACAAGGCATTTATGAGATTTCTAAGAAAATCGAACCTCCACCGAAAAATTTCAGCGCTGCCTCCGCCGAAATGGTTGGAGAAAATGTTGATTCGTCAAGTGTGCAATATCAAGTGCAGGATTTTGGTGACTGCTCTGATCAATCAGAGTTCGCTGCTATGGCAATCTTACGATTGCTGATTTTTTTGAGTTTCTTTTGCACTGGAATTCACATTGCCTCCTCCGTTACAAACAACGATGATGATAAAATTCCCTTTATTTGATTGTTATTGCTCTAAGAACCGGAACCGACACTCGGTTTCAGTTTCGGGTCTGGAACCGCATGGTTCTGGTTCCTTAATCGTAGAATCGATAACTGAATGATCAGTTCCAAGAGGTTCAGAAGCGAAACCAAAAACCGATTTGACCACCCCTATCTACGTACATGTATTCGCTACAAATGCAAGGGGGATAAGTATACAATGAGGTCTATATATTTAAGATTAAGTGACAATTGATAAAAACAATCTCTGCGTGATAAAATTTATTAAATGTCATATTTTTTTTTTATGTAATCTTTTTAGTTACCTTGATTCCCTTGATTTTGTATAAATATTGCATCTCACCCTCAATTTCTAACCCGTATTCAAGTTTGTTAAGGTATCGATGATAGTTATAGATGACTATTACTAGCAAAAAAACTAAAATCAGTTTCAATAAGTATGAGGAGAAGTTAGCTAAAAACACGTTGAGATACATTGAAGTTTACATATTAAAGAATTATAGAATATAGTTTAGAAATGGAACTCTCGATTTCTGAGAATGTTATGTGAGTGACAACATTACGACTAACTTGCCTATTTATGCGACCCATTATTCTTGCCTATTTCCACTGCCAAAATTTGGGCAAGGCCTATGCATGTATTGTAGAAACAGATGTGAAAATATGTATATTCTTATCCATTAAAATAGTGCTAATTTCATCAACTACATCATCATTTTTCTTATTTTGCAGACCATTTTACCAAAAATACTTGCTTTCTCAAGTAGAATGTGAGTTTCATTTCTGTCAAAACTGCAGCAGTTTGGGTAAGTTGAACATGTCAATATCCCAACACCTTTGATCCCAATTGTAGAAGTGGATTCAACGCATTCGGTGCAAACTTTCTCGCAAAGAGAAAACACAAGGAAATGTGTTCGCCGTTGTACGAACAGTTACGACCCTCGACTATTCTCTTCAAGAACGCCTCTGTTATGTCGGGCCCGCCAAAGGTCGCTGGGTGGGGCCCGCCTCTCGACCAGTCCACCCAAGTTATGCTTCTGTTCGCCATCGCATCTCTGGCTTCGATTGTGAGCATTGTCGGGAAATAGTGTTCGTCTACGTAGCAGGCTGGTTGGCAGAATTGTTTGAATTTCGGATAGTATTTGGTGTCTTGGACAATGCTGATTGCTAGCTTTCGATTAACTTCGAACCATTGAGACCCTTTTCGCCATTCCGAAATGTTTACCTCGGGTGACATGTTCAAATTGTATCGTCCTCTCCCATAAGGGCCGTGGTCGTCGAACGAACCCATGAAGCTATGTCTCGATTTGCTCAAGTAATTATAGACTGTACTGAAGTTGTAGAGAGGAATGCACGATTCGGAAAGGAGAATAAACCATTCGTTGGAGATATCGAGCAATGCATTGGCTAAAAGTCTTCTTTCGGCATCGCACATACTCATCCTTCCCCACTCAGCAACCTACAAAAGAAAAACAAGATAAAAAACATTTCAGACCAGTTCTCCTAGACAAAGCACAAAAGCAGAAACATAAACCGAGAAATTGCATAAAACCCAAAAACAAAGCAGCAAAACACAAGATAGAGATCCACATTGAAGTACCCTTTTCGACATTGAAATGAAATGGTTCGTTATGGGAGGTATGATTGAGAAAATTCACAATGGGGTGATCAGATAAAGAAACTAAATGGCTTATAAATGAGCATTTCACATAATTCCCACTCCAGTCTTCACACATTTCCACTCTCCACACCCAAATGCAGCGGCTTAACATCACAGCACTTGTGTGATGTGTACCTCTCTCTCTCTCTCTCTCTCTCTCCCCCTCTAGAAATGATAAAAGAAGTGAAAATTTGCATTTCGTCACAGAGCATCTATAGGTTAAATAAATTTAGCCAATCATAAGTGAAGCAAATAATTGGAAAAAAGTGGCACAATTTGCATTAGGAATCATCCATTGCAATGACACATCTAAAATCTATCTACTCATTTACAACATTAAATAAACAAATAGCAACTTACTGGAAAAATCTTAACTTGGCAATATGTCAAAAGGACATATGAAGTCCAAAAAGTTCCATTAATCATTCTAAATTTAACAGGTTATCGATTCAGCTCTTGCTCAATGGCTATTGATGATCGAAATCTAATAAACATTCAACATTAGAACATTGTATCCCATTGACAAAGATGTTTATAACTTCTCAATAGGGAATCAATATCTTTAATCTCTGGTAATCACCCGAAAACAAGAATCTTCACAGAGGTGCAGGGTGTTTGAGGAAAGAAAGAGATATAAACCACAACTCAATAAAAAATAATGCAATGGGAATTGGAAGTTTTAGTTATATCAAAATCATCAATCATGTGAATTAGTGCAAAAACATGTGTTAATTTCATCCACCCAAAGATAATCAGGAGCCAATAAAAAGTTAACAATAGTTAAATGAAGAGACAAACCAGTAGATCATACCTTGCTCGGAACCTGTCTCCTGTAAAATACTGAAGAAGACAGAAATTTGGCTTCAAAAGAGGGCAATGAATGAACATATACAGAGTAAAGTCGCTCATGGCCCTTCAAAAACCTCTCCCACAGAGGCGCCAATGGCAAGGGCCCCTTAGTCAGGAACATGAAAGCAATCTTAGGCACCCTATCGAAAGGATACTTCTTTATTTGAGACGAAAACGAAGCTCTCCACAGCAGTTCTTCATCGGTCATGGTGTGCAAAAGATTTGATGGCGGCTTAATCCAACTCTCCAAAGTATTATACTCCCCATAACAAGGCAGATAATTCGACTTTTCTGTCGTCACTACACTACGAACTCCAAAATATCTTACCATGTACATGCTAATTATAGAAAATGTAATACAGAGAGCCAGAAAGAGAAGAAAAATCTGAAGTAGCCTCAAAGGCAATGGTCTAGACTGATTCGTCCTGTTTACAACTCCAGGGTCTAACCCTTCCTCAGGCGGCGTTACCTTTTGATACATCTTCATTCAATTCTTATTCTACTCTGTAATCTGCCTTCTGGGTATTTTTGTTTCGGCGTTACGAACGGAATATCGCTCTTTTACAGAAGGGATCACTTCAAAATATCAAATATTGGAAAAAGGTCAGTTTTTCTCTCGATCGACCTCCTCAGAGCCCTAAATTTGATTTACAGAAAAAAGGTAGAGTTTAAATTTACCATATTTGAATCACAATTCCGGAAATTCTGGATCAAACTAGTAGACGACACGTTAAGAGGCAGAGCGGGCCGGAAAGTAAAATTATACGATCAGAAAATCATGCGCCGCATTACTTGATGGTTCCGTCTTGCTTCACCCCCCAGAAATTGCTTCGGCTCGCTCGACCCACTGATCGCTCGCCTACCGACCAATATGAGAAGGAGGAGGCAAACCCGGAACCGTAAAAGGGAGCCCAAGAGAGTTGGAGCTGGAGACGTAGAGAATCTATGAAATATGAGGAATTTAAGAATGTTTCAGAGATTTATACGTATATATTCAGGTTTGGGAAACGTTGGGGAGTTGTCGAGAGATGCCAGGGCATGCGTTTTGTGGCGAAAGCGTTCCACCTCGACTTCTTTACTAGTCCAAGTCTACTACCCAAACCTAGGGCAAGTCAATCGAAAGCTGCGAAATAAAAAAATAAAAATAAAAAAAGAAAAGGAAAATGACAAATCAACTGTCATTTAACCTAATTTTTTGCAATTTTAAACCTTTGTGAATCTAAACTCTATCAATTTTCAATGATATTAGAAATCGAGTTAAAACATATAATTAAATAAAAAATGTGATATATAAGTGTTAAATTTAATGAATAAATTGATGACAATATTAAAATTGATAATAACTAAAAGTTAGAGGTTCAATTTGTTCAAAAAATAATTTAAGATATAATTTGTAAATGAAACTAAATATTAGAGTTTAAATTTCAATTTAGGGAAAATGACAAACCAATCATCGTACTTTGTAATCAATGTCAATTTAACCACTAAAGTATTTTTTGCTAACAATTTAAATATTGAACTATGAGAAATCGCCTTTATGAATATCGCCGTTAACTTTATGAAAATCGCAGTGGTAAAGAGCAAATACTCATGAAAAAAAACAGAAAGAATTCATGATTTTATAAAAGACTTTCAGTGGAAAATAATTAATATCCACGGAGAATGGATTTAAAAGATTTTGGATTTTATAAAAGAATATATTTAGAAAATTTCTGATTTTATAATTTAGAAAATTTTGTGAAAGAATGTTAATATTTTAATTTTCAGATGATTTAGAATTGTTTTACAATTTATTGAAGAATTATAGGTTGTCTGTGTTGTTTGTGTTTTTTTACGAAGAAGACAATGAGTTTTTTTTTATTTGCAGACATTTCTCTGTAGAAAAACAACTTTCCTTTACGAATGTTGTCCTTTCGCAATGGAATGTCGTTTTTCTACAACAGAATGTCAACTTTTTGCAAGATAAAGACGGCATTTCTCTACGAAAAGAGGACATTCTTCTGCGGAACGACGATTTCCTTGAGTTATATTTCAAGGATTCACATTCTGCAGTGGAAAGATAATATTTCGCTGCTAAAAACTAACGTTCCGCATAGGAAAGACAATACAATACTATTTAACAGAAAACATAAACTCAGTGTTTACTCCGTTAATTTTTTATAGTTCAGTAATTAAATTATTAAAAAAATACTTTAATAATTTATTTATCTTTAATTAATTACGATGGTTGATTTGTTATTTTCACTTTAATTTATCAAATGTAAAACTATAAAAATAAAGCAACGAGAATAAAAAAGATGCGTTTGGATTAAATATTCCATAATAGTAAAAAAAGGGAAGAACTAAATGATTTATTATACGTGGGACCCACAAAATGAAGGTAAAGAATGTAACATGCACAAGAGAAGATTTGATATGCATGAGGTGGACAGAGATTGCGGGGAGATTTTAATGAAAATAAGACACTCCAATCAAGATTGATTAGATAGCAATTAGAAACAGAACCCCAAGAAAGCTATTTTTAAATTAGAGAAAATTAATAAAATAAACCTTATAATTTAAAATACTTTACGCTGTGAACTAGAGGTCGAATCAGATCAATTCAGTTTGATTATTGGCCAAACTAGAATCAAACAAATTTGATTCAGTTTTGCATTTCAAAAACTAAAACTGAACCAAATATACTTAAAAACTGATCTAAAAACCAGACATCTGTTTCTGTTTTTATCGGTTCAGTTTCGATTTCGGTTTTGATTTTTGAAAGTCGGTTTTCGATTCTGATTTTCGGTTTTTAAATCAGATTTTCACTTTTTTTGCTCGATTTTGGCATCAACTCAGTTTATAGCGAAAAACCTAAATACAGATTGAGTCCTAGCTTACTCGAGATAGGTCATGATCCACCTAGCGAGTATAGAAAAATAAGTTATGAAATGCTGTGCAGAAATAAAATATCAAACAGAACTATCAAACACCGTACAACAAATTTTACAAGCCAAAAAAGAAATAAATGCTAACAAAGTACAAATAAATAGAACACTCGAAGAGAACTAAACCCCCAAGAGCAATCACTCCATATACACTATGTCAGACTATCACAAACTAAACCTAGGAATGATGGGGTCGTTTGAGGTGAGTGCAATGTATGAGAAAATTGATTTTATCATTTTATTTCAAAATCATGATGCATTTAATATCTCAAGCACGAGTTTCAAATCTTTTGAAAACTCTTTTATCATTTTAACAAACAGACCCCACATGTCATCGATGAGGCAATCTTCAAAGCATTGTTGTATACATAGACAACTATAATGAAAATAAACCTATATCATCATTCATTCAAAAACAACCTCAATGAAAAAGTATAGTCACACAAAGACCACATTGACACACTATAACAGAAAGTGGACGATTCAAAGATCCAGCAGCACCTTGTGAGTCGGAAGGAAGAAAAATAGGTTGTCGGGAAGCAAATCTCAACGATGACACAACCCGTAAAATCAAACAAATGCATCATAGCCAGGTTTAGAGATTCGAAACCCAAGAAGTACGCCATCACTACCCTATTACCTATTTTAACAATGTATAAATAAAATATCTTCACGCAGTAGAAAGATGTATTTGATAGCCCATGATGCTTTGACACTGAAATAGTCCAAAGCATAAAGATGATTCATCTTCCAACATATATACTAGTATGTAGGAAGTTGCAGAGACGCTGTCCTTTGAGATGTTATGGAGTTCGCTTCGCAAATCCGTGATTCTTGCCATAGAGGAGGAGGAGGCAAACATCCGACTGAGAGCATTCCAAATTTCTACTGCAGTGTTGTAGCAGACGATTTGGAGAAGAATATTGTCCAAGAGAGAAGAGCAAATCCAGCTCATGACGAGTCGGTTGTATCATTGCTAGAGACTGAACTCTAGATTGATTTGAAGAGTTAAAGTGTCGATATACTGAGGGGGAGGTGGGTATGAACCATCGAGGACATTGTCAATGCCATTTGCAATGACAACATTAAGGATTTGGAGCTTCTATACTAAATAGTTGGTGGAGTCTAGCTTGATGGTTAGAGTTTGATTGACAGAGGAAAAGGGAGGGAGAGAGGAAGCTTAAGGAGAAGAGGGTATTGTGTTGGAAGAGGCCATTGAAGAAAAAGAGTCTAGCTCTGATACCAAGTTGAAAATAACAGTGTTGGAGAAGCGAAAACTGCTGTAAATTTCTTTGTATTGTAAAATGAAAAACTTGTTTATCCGAGTGTACAAAGGATGTGCAGGATATATATGTAGACCTAACATGTAACCGTACTCTTTAAATACAATAAAATGAATATACAAATATAACATTTTAATATGCAATAACATAAACCATGCATGTATAAAGTAATCGTGTAAAACATATCTACATACAATATAAAAAATGATGTGCTGTTGAACAGTTTCTATCGGGTTTTTATATGTGGCAACCTATAAAATAAGTTTTGAAAACAATGATGCAATGTAGGAAAATATAAAATTTCTATCTCAGTGACGACAAAAGTCTTATCAATCAGTTGAAAATTGCTATTAGGTACAAGCACTGAATTACATAAAATCGTTGAAACTTAGAACATTAAGTCAAAATCCCAATCAAAACATTAGGGATAATAAAGAGGCCTTAAATCGAGACTAGAACCTTAAACAAAATAGGAGTGACAGACGGTCGCGAACGGACAAAATTTTCCTTTTAATGACTGTTGCTATTGTCTGGATCCTATCGCAGACGCCTAGTTCAGAAGCATTGTTTTTTGTGTGGACATCCGGACCCTTCTGTGGAAGCTAGGGTCTTGCTGCGAACAATCGATGCAGATATCAAGATATCAACCACAGACGACTAGGGTGGACACCTAGTCCAGAGACTCAATCCAGTGCCGACGTCCGGCCTGATGCCATTGATGGCCGTAGCAGACTTCCAAACGTTAGTTGCAGATGTCTAGACAGCTGCCGTGAAAATCCAAACGCAGACTTCGAAACCTACATCCAACGCAGATAAATTAGCTTCTATTACCACAAAAAATTTACGTTGAGTTTTATAAATTTAAAAATAATAAATTTACAGATGTGAAATCTAATTTTTGATGGATGAATTTCTTTGGGATGGGTGACGCCATGACGGGCTGCATGGTCAAATTGGCAGAATACTAATAGAAAATTTGAATTGATAACTGAGTAAAACATTGATGTTTGATTTATTAAAAAAAAAGGATGTTAAATTTCAAATTGTTAAAGAATTAGTCTAAATTGTACTGTTTTTGATAAAACTTTAAAGAACCCACGCTACTCAAGTTAGAGAGAGACAAAGTTAAATGACAACTTTGATGAACTTGCAATAGAAAATTCTATTTTTACTCTTAAAAATAAACTCTTCAAACATATGCAAACGTAACGTCATCCTTACTTTATTACTGATTGGTACATTAAAAATTGTTAATTTGTATTTAATGAATTTACTTAAGCAATATCGGTGCATTAAAATTATTAATTTTCATTTAAGGAATTTACTTGATCAACTTTCTTTCTAAAAAATATTTAGTCATTAAAGATTGTGAGGAATTTCTTTCCTCGTGATAAACAGTAGTGATTTGCATGAATTAAAGACATTAATGCTGCAGGGATCCTGCATGTGTACCTATTCTTGGTGGGTCTTATTCTATAGTTGATACTTAATTCAGAATCAACAGATAACTAATTAGACACCCAACTAAATGTTTTCTAAATCCATAGATTTTATCCATAATCTATGAATCTTCCCAGATTTTTGTTTAAGCCATTGCTTTGAATTTGTAACGAATAGTAATATCCAGCACCTACTATTTATGATGCCAGACGCTTTCATTTTTGTACAGCAATTTCCTCCATTTTTCCTCAGAAACGAGGAAGATGAAGAAGATACAGTTCCTTCTCCTAGCCTTCGTCGTCTTCTGTTGCGCGGAGGGTGTCAAACCAGATGGAAGAAAAATTCCCAGAATTGATCGTGTTCATCAAAAACTGAAGCTTCTTAATAAGCCTCCCATCAAAACAATCCATGTATGGATTCAACTGTTTACTTCTCGTCGATTTAACCTACTCGATAATTCTGTTTGACGTAGTTGTTGTATTACGCAGAGTGAAGATGGAGATATTGTTGACTGCGTTGACATTCACAAACAGCCTGCGTTTGACCATCCTGCTCTCAAGAACCACAAAATCCAGGTTTTGCTTTTACTCGGCATTTGAACAAATTCAATGTTTTCTCTCTCTAATGTCATCTACTTGAAAAAATGCAGGTGCAACCCAGTTTCCAGTTTCCGTCGGTGGAGACGACGTCCGACTCGAAGGAACCAGAACCCGCTTCTCGACTGACAAGGGTGTCCCAAACATGGCAGAAAAGTGGAAACTGTCCGACAGGAAGCATTCCGATACGTAGAATTAAAAAGGAAGACCTGTTAAGAGCTTCGTCTCTTGATCGATTCGGCAGAAAAATCTATTCTCCGTCATTATCTGCATCAAACGACACATCGATTAAGAATAACACCGGATTTCACCCTTCTATCAAATTAGGACAAGAAGTCAATCGTTCTGTAAGAAAACTTGATTTATATTCCCGGCTAATTCCTTTCTATGTTTTATATCAGAATGAGCTGATTGATGCTTTTGAATATTGTTCATCAAAACAGACAGCAATTCTCTTCACATTAGGGTACAACTACATAGGAGCCGTAGGAGACCTTAATGTTTGGAACCCATCACTTGGATCAGACAACGATTTCTCAGGAGTTCAAGTCTGGCTTAAAAATGGACCAAGTGAAGGATTTGAAAGTGTAGAAGCAGGCTGGGTGGTGGGTTCTTCAGAACAGACTTTTTGTAAGTCTTTTTCATTATATCTCCAAAACACAACTTCCTAAATGGTGTTTTGATGTGCAGGTAAACCCATCGTTGTACGGAGATAGACTTACTCGGCTATCCATTTATTGGACAGTAAGTACTTGACTGAATACAAAGGAAAGAATCAAATCAAAAGATTAAAAATTATGTTTTTCTCTTGTGTGTGGGAATAGGTGGACTCCTACAAATCAACAGGGTGTTTTGACCTAACTTGCAGTGGGTTTATCCAAACAGACCCTCATATCGCCCTTGGTACAGCTTTAGACGGTATCTCTGGCGAAGGGGGAGACCAGTATGTTTTGCCAGTGGCCCTGACCTTGGTATCTCTCTCTCTCTCTCTCTCTCTCTCTCAAACACATAATACTCCAAATCAGGAATGAGATTAAGATCCATCCTAACGACAGGATGCCTACTCGGGCAATTGGTGGTTGATATTCGGAAACGACACACTCGTGGGATATTGGCCAGGATCTCTATTTGGATATATAAATCATAGTGCAACTCTGGTGGAATGGGGAGGAGAAGTTTTCAGTTCAAATCTAAGGACGACTCCTCACACGACGACTGCGATGGGGAGCGGAAATTTTGCGTCCTATCTCTTCGGGAGTGCATGTTTCGTTATGCGACCAAGAATCATGGATTACTCTCTCACTCTGAAGTATCCAAGGAATGTTTTCACCTACGCAGACGAGCCTTACTGTTACAATGGCTTGAATTACCAGGTAGGTTATACTACTGAACCTGTCTTCTTCTTTGGAGGACCTGGTCAAAGCCATCTCTGTCCTTAAACCCTGAACTTCACGTAGTTTTAATGTTATATCCATGATCTCATTGCATCCTTTTGGGCTACAATGAGCAGATATAATCAGTTCAATGCAGGAGAGTCGAGACCAACCACACTTGGTAAAACATTTACATACTAATTATAGAAAATGTAATACAAAGAGCAAGAAAGGCCTTTGATCAATCAAATCCAAAGCTGCAAATTTTAACAATAACGAAAAAAGATAAATATAAAAAAAATATGATAATTAATAAATTATATATCATATGATAAAATAAAACAATACACATAGAATAACAAAATTGAAAAGAAAAAGGATCAAATTTTAGAGAACCAAGGCTCCTCAAGTTAGAGAGACTGACATCTCAAAAACACATAAAAGAACTTGAAAATCTATGTTCTCTCTTAAAATCAACTTTTAGGAACACAAGACAAATCTAATGTCATTCGTACTTTAATACTTAATGGTACCTTAAAAATTTGTGTATTTACTTGTCACTCAGTGGTCGATTTGATATTTTTTAAAAATACTTAGTTATAATGCATTGTAAAGGTTAGGGATCCAAGGAAGACTAGAAAAAGAAAACACGATGTAGGACATTAAATTTCTGTAGAAATATTCTTTTAAAAAAAAAAATTTATGGACAGATAAATAAATCTACTATAAAGATTAAAATATAACTGCAAATTTTACATCTATAATTTATAAAAAAAATAAAACTTTAAATGAATTTATAATGCAGCTCAATACAATTTGGGTCTCAGCTAAATTTAACAGTAAATTTGTAAATTACATTAAAGGAACTTTACCTCGAGATTAGCACAAATGTGTTGCATGATGTTGATGTTGTGGACACCCTGTAATATTACAATAATTGATATTTACTGGATCAGAATCAACCAATTGCTAATTAGTAATCCAAATAAATGTTTTGTAAACCATAGATTTTTATGCATAATCTTCCCAGATTTGGTTTAAGCCAACTCTTTGAATTTGTAACGGATAGCAATATTTCTTTTGCCTACCGTAAAATCAGCACTGCTATTTCTGATGCCAAGCGCTATCATTTCTATATAGCAATTTTCTCTATTGTTCCTCAGAAACGAGGAAGATGAAGAAGATACAGTTCTTTCTCGTATCCTTCGTCGTCTTCTGTTGTGCAAAGGGTGTCAAACCAGACGGAAAAAGAACATCCAGTATTGATCGTGTTCATGAAAGACTGAAGCTTCTTAATAAGCCGCCCATCACAACTATCCATGTGTGGATTAACAGTTTACTTCCCGTCGATTTTACCCACTTGATCATTCTGTTCGACGTAGTTGTTGTGTTTTGCAGAGTGAAGATGGGGATATTATTGACTGCGTTGACATTTACAAACAGCCTGCGTTTGACCATCCTGCTCTCAAGGACCACAAAATCCAGGTTCTTCTTTGACTCGGCCTTTGAACAAATTCAACGTTATCTCGCACTGATTTCATCTGCTTGAAAATGCAGATGAAACCCAGTTTCCAGTTTCCGGAGGAGACGAAATCCTACTCAAAGGAACCAGAGCTGGCTTCTCGATTGACCAAGGTGTCTCAAACATGGCAGAAAAGTGGAAGCTGTCCGGAGGGAAGCATTCCGATTCACAGAGTTCAAAAGGAAGACTTGTTGAGAGCTCCGTCTCTTGATCGGTTCGGCAAGAAAATGTATTCGCCGTCATTTTCTGCATTGAACGACACATCGATCAAGAACAACGCCGGATTTCACCCTTCTATCAAAATAGGAGATGAAATCAATCGTTCTGTGAGAAAACTAGTTTTGTTTTCGTGGCTATTCCTTTCTGGTTTTTTCTTATCAGATTGAGCTGATTGATGCTTTTGGAAATTGTTCATCAAATCAGGCAGCAATCCTGGTCTCAGTAGGGGACAACTACATAGGAGCTGTAGGAGACCTTAACATTTGGAACCCATCACTTGGATCCGACTATGATTTCTCAGGAGCTCAAGTCTGGCTTAAAAATGGACCAAGTGATTTATTTGAAAGTGTGGAAGCAGGCTGGGTGGTGGGTTTTTCAGACCAAACTTCCTTAACTCTTTTCGATTACATCTAGAAACCTGAATTTCCTAAATTGAGTTTTGATGTGCAGGTAAACCCATCGTTGTATGGAGACAAACGTACTCGGCTATCCATTTACTGGACAGTAAGTACTCGCCTGAAGAGAAAGGGAAACAAACAACCAAACCAAACGACTATGATTCAAAAAAACGATTCTTTATTCTAATATATTTAAGGGATGTCGTGTTTTTTGTGGCATAGATGGACGTTTACAAATCAACAGGGTGTTTTGATCTCCTTTGCAGTGGGTTTATCCAAACAAATCCCCATATTTCCCTTGGTACAGCCTTGGAAACTATCTCTTGCAAAGGGGGAAAACAGTATGTCATGCAAGCTGCCCTGACCTTGGTCTCTCTCTCTCTCTCTCTCTCTCAAACACATAATACTCCGAGTAGGGAGCGAGATTAAGATAGTCCCTAACGTTTTATCTCGTCCATGTTTTCGACAGGATACAGACTCGGGAAATTGGTGGGTGGCATTTGGAAACAAGACACTCTTGGGATATTGGCCAGGAAAGCTATTTGGGTATATAAGACATGGTGCAACTCTGGCGGAATAGGAAGGAGAAGTTTTCAGTTCAAATCTAAGGATGACTCCTCACTGCGACGACTGCAATGGGGAGCGGAAATTTTGCGTCCTCTCTCTTCGGGAATGCATGTTTCGTTATGAGACCAAGAATCATTGATGACTCTATCACTCTGAAGAATCCAATGAATGTTTCAACCTACGCAGACGAGCCTAACTGTTACAATGGTTTGAATTACCAGAGCGGGGATACTACTCAACCTGTCTTCTTCTTTGGAGGACCTGGTCGAAACCATCTCTGCCCTTAAACCCACAACTTCATGCAGTTTTCTATTTTCTTTTCAAGAGAGAGGATAATATTTATCTTTTCATCCTCTCCACAGGGAGAGAGAGAGAGAGAGAGAGAGAAAGAGAGAATTAATGTTATGTGGATGGATATTATATTATTAAATGCTATTATCTCCTTGCATACATTTACGCTACAATTCAGCAGAAATAAACAATTAAAAATGGGTAAAAATGTTACCTCGATTGAAGTTGTCTTTCCTCTTGCATGGATTGGAAGATCCGAGCAGCTGATTCTATGGCTCATCGAGGGTTTCGTGGTAGGTTCCTGCCATGAGTCTGCCTGTTCGTGTGTGCAGCAACTTCATCAACAGGGAGATGTGGACCGTCCCTTTCTTCAGTAGTATGATCTAACCCAGCACTTAGATCTGTCTCGCTATAACAACTTCTAATTCTAGCCTGTAATTCAGGCCCTCTACATGCATTTGAAGGAACAAAGCTACTTTTCTGGGTAGGGCAATTCGAACCACTTCTGCCCCATGAGGACGTTTGGTCTCCAACGGAACCCGAGATGGGGCGATTCGTAGGCGCAAAGCTGGGAGGATGGGCATAATGAACGATGCTCCGTCGGTGGTTTTGAGTTGGATTGGCAAAACCACCCATCAGTGGCATCGAACCATAAGGCACATATCCTTCAGGACATGTTCCGATAAATCCAGGTGCAAGGCATGGCTTCTATACGAGCCCTTCACAAGGAGATATCACAGGAATCAGCCATTGGTGTGCAAGTGATTGAGAAAAACACCAGCAAGCCATGTTTCTTTCACCTGCCAAAGGCACGGAATGTGCAGTTCCTGAATGTTGCCCACGTTTAGCAAAAGGAAGAGATGTATTGCTCATTGCATTCCTCTCTATCCACCACTGAAATCTCAGAGACAGCATCTGTTTTAACTATCTTGCACTCTTGTGGGGCATTACTCTTACAACATACATCATCCCGTTCTTTTCTCTCCGGAGCAAGAGTGACTTCTTGTCTGTGGAATTTCTGACTCCTGTTTGTGCAGCTTATCCTTAGACTTTACGACATAGTTGTTAGTTTCACATTTCGGTGAAACTAGACCCTGAGTAATCTTCTAGTTCTTGATCTTCCAATACATCCCTCATTTGGTCTGCAGGCGACTACACAGCGTATGGTCCCTTTAACCCGTTACCTTAGAGTTCTCATTTTCGGTCTCCTTGTCGTGTTTAGTTTTACATTAGTTAACAGACATCAATTAGTATTTNGGAGGAAAACGACAGTTGCACTTTGTGGATGCTTAAACGCTGCTTCCCTTGCATTTTCACCTTCAGATGGTTACTGAAGAAGTGTATGTTACAAAATATAAGTGAGTAGATTGGAGAGAAGAACATAAGAGTTTGTTGGTGTTCACCAGATGCGATTCTTGGTTGCTGAGAGTTTTGAGAGAAACTGTGAGATAGAAAGAGAGCTTCATAGAGTAGGAGTGAGAATCATGAGGATGAGTTTGTGAAGGAAGAGTTATGGAAAAGGGAAGGACAGTTTAGGAGCTCCACTTTTCTCCTCTCTCCCAGATTCTTCAAGTAACAGAGCTTTTTTCCTAATTTTCTTATGGTCTTTATGTAAAAGGTTGTGTTCATCATAGAAGAAGATAAAAGATTAAGAATACTTTAGGAATTTCTGAATTTAGGATTCGAGTGATTAAGTTCTGTTATGCATTTGTTTTTACTGCTTGGTGGATTCTGTGAGGTTTCATTCTGATGATGGGTTTGATTCCTCATTTTTACTTACTGCTTGAAAGGCATGATGGAAGTTTCATACTGAATTGGATAAGTTTTGCGCTCTGTTTAATTACCACTTGGATTGATGTTGTTGAGGATTAATGTTTGACAGTTGGATATTAGTTCTGTACTGTTTTGATGAACGTCATAAGGGTCATGTTCTGTTATTTGGATTTCTGGTGTTATCTTGGTCACTGCTATATGTTTGGGTTTATTTCTAAGCACTGTCAAGTTGGAATAAACTATTAAATTGGGATATTGTTCGTGGGTAGATAGATTTAATATCCACTATTGGCTAAGCAAAACTGTTGTTCGTTCAAGTTTTAATGATGAAAACTATTAAGTTATTTAGTTGGGACTCTGTTTATTGGAGAATTGTTATTGATGATTAAATGTTATTGATTTTGAAGGTGTTGAGAAGGAAAATTTTAAGTGCTAAACTTTCTAAGAACTTCAGATAAGTGATATTGCATGTTTGTTGCCTTTTGGCCTACATCACAAAAGATTAGGGATTCTTTGATGACTATGTTTACTAGAGAATAAGGTTATTGATTTTGCTATTATTCGAGGATGTATTGCTTGATGTTTGATGACGGTGTTTACTAGTTAATTAGGTTATTGATCTTGCTATTGTTCAAGGATGTATTACTTGATGATTATTTGATGTTTGATGTTGTGTTTGTTAGATTTTAAGTTCTTTAAGTTAAGGATTTTGATCATACCTTGAGGTTTATTGATGATATGTTAGAATGATAGACTTGCATGCATTCATATACATTCATGCATCATTTTTTTGATAAAATGCACGAAAATGGTTTTATGCATTGTTTTGAAAATGAAAATAGAGCAAATTGAATAAACGTAAATAGGTGTAATGAGATGTGAGTTTTTGAGTGGCTGCCCAATGTGGGTCATTAGGTGTTTCTCTACCTTGTCAAGTTGACATCTCTAACACCTGTATGGGTAACTGGAACTAAATGAAAATGGAATACATGTGAATAAACATAAATAGAAGTTGTGAGGTATGGGTTCTTGAGTCAGCTACCCGTATGGGTCATGAGGTGCCACTCTACCTTGTCAACATCTCCAACGTTTGTAAAGGTAAAGGTAAAAGTAACAGAAAAAAGAAAACTGCATGTATTTTTATAAAGAGCATAGCATGATCATAGCATTATTTATATCTCTTATTGAGGTTTAGGTTCATAGTTTAAGTCTTGTTATGTAGGTAAAGAGCCTATGATTGGATAAAAGCTTGTAGATGACGCAGCTGATATAGTATTGTAGTGTTGAGCCCTTTTGTGCTATTGGCGAACTGACCGGTGGGTTATGGCTCAGGAAATGGAATAAATGTGTTAAGTATTTCAAAGACTTTAAGTGGTTTTTAGTTGTGACAAATGTTTTAAATAGTTTTTAAAGTATTAATGTTGTTTGCTTAAAACCATTTTAAGTTATGATTGAATTTTTTAAAGTTTCTAAAGTTTTCCGCTGTTGTTCACTCTGCTTTTCCCTCCACGTGTTTTAAAGAATAATTTTTATACGGTTAAAGGAAAGATAAAATGAAAATACGAGATGTTACACCTTAGAATATGGAACGGTGATGAGATTGGATTAATTGGATGTATGCTCCATAAGATATGAATTTTTGCACAAAAGTGGTAAATGTGCTATAAATGAGCATAATTACTATTTAAGATTAATTGGATAGATTATGGTATAAAAGAAGAAATTCTCCTAATACATTGGAATATGTAGCCATGTAATAAAACGGGACATCCAATGAGGTATGGACACGTGTCACTTGTGGATTAGTGACTAAGTATGTGATTAAGGTGTAGTTAGTGATGGATTAAGGTTAATTAATCGTGATTAATTATGATAATCATGATGATTAGCTTAGAACTAAACAAAAGTGATTAGTTTAAGTTAAGAATAGTTAAGGATAATTAATCATTGTATTTTGGTGTATTTTCATGGAATTAAGGGTAAAATGATAAAGTTTGAAAGATAAAATGGACAAAATGGTCATTTCAACCCTTGAAATCTCTAGAAACATGAGGAATGGCTATGAATCAACATCATTTCGTGCTGGTCAGAGAAGGAATAGAGGAGCAAGAGAAAAAAAGGGAAAAATAGAAGAGAAGGGAGAGAGGGATTTGGCTTTGTATATCCCTTAGGGAAAATTTTCTCTCTCACCAAGAGCAATCTTTTGAGTTAAGAATCAAGAGGAGTAAGTAAATAACAAGTTATCTTCAAGAGATAAGAACATTAATCTTGGAATTTTGTAAACTATGTTAATATTGCATAGTTTTGGTGAAGGAAAAAGGAAATTTTGTTGTTGTATGTTGGTATTTATTGTTGGTACATATTTTCCATGGTTAGTTCTAATATAAAGAACTTGAAAGAATAGAGAAAAGATTAAATAATTGATTAAGAATGATTAAATGAAAGAGGACATTTATGTGGGTTAATAATATAACTCTTTCTATAGTTTTGGACAAAATTACTACATGACTTTAGAAAATGGACATTGAATTTGTAGATTTTGTGTTTGTATTCGTGGTTTATTTCTATGCATAAAAATAATTTGGTTTGGTTAAGGATTGGTTAAATAATTTCATGGAAATGTGAAATGAACTAGATGAAAAAGTATGAGTTTGGAATTAGATAAATATATCTAAGTGGTTTGATTTTCATGGCACAAATGTAAGGGTTAATAATGGATATTACCATGAATTGCTTGAATATAACTATGAAATGCTTTAAATTTGAAGTCTGAATGATTTGATTATATAGTAACATTCAATGTTGTTTTGAAGGTATATTGAAGGGATGAAAGTGGTTTAGATAGATGGATTTGGATTATATAATGGGATTATAATCCTAAAATGACTTAATATTAGTTTGATATGGTTTTAGTATTAAATTGGTAGAAGATTTATATGTTAAAAGATTTATTTGATGGATTATGTATGTAGTATAATCTTATGATGATTTAGTATGGTTTGGTGAGTAATTGCATGATATGAAGGATGAAGATGTTTTACTTGCAACTAATGATAAAGGTTTATTGCATGAGGTGAAACAATTTCTCTATAAAAACTTTGATATGAAGGCAATGGGTAATGCCTTCTATATCATCCATTGAGATTGATTACGAGGCATGGGTTTGTCTCAAGAAACTTATATCACTGAAGTTTTAGAGAGATTACGGATGAAAATTTGTTCATCAAATATTGCTCCAATTGTGAAGGGTGACACGTTCCATGAGAACTAATGTTCGAAGAACGACTTTGATAAGGAGCAAATGAAGAACATTCCATATGCTTCAATTGTAGGAAGTCAGATGTATGTTCTGATCTGTACAAGTCCTAACATTGCATTTGTTGTTAGGATGTTAGGAAGATATCAGAATAATCAAGGTAAGGACCTGTAAAACCAGTGAAATTTTAAATAAATAAATTTCACGCGTTAATTTTTCTCGTAATAATCGGTCAAGGCAATAAAGAGTTGACCCAACTTATCGCGTAGTGGCCACATGTGGAATTTTGGTCAAACAGTCAAAATCGGTAAAATTGGATATTACCGAGCAGTGAATAAATTTAGGAGATGAAATTAGAAAAATCGAATTGATTACAAAGATGTTTGTCGGCTGAAGTTGCAAAGAATCGGAATTGGTAATGAAAATTGGTTTGAGCTTATTTGATATATATATATTATTTATTACATTAAATGAAATAAGGAAATAAAAAAATAAAAGAAGGCATGAGAAAGTTTCCCTTCTTGTGACCTTCTTCACTCGCCCAACAGAGACGATGCGAGAGGGAGAAAGGTTAGAGACCAAACGGGCAAATCACGATGTTCCGACGGAAGGGAAATGTTCGCTGCGATGAGGGGAACAACATTTGTGAAGGAGGATCTCGAAACGGTAAGATCTCTATCTCCGATTTAAAGTTAAAACATCTGAGATATTTGGCCTCGGATTTGAGCACAATAACTTGAATCCAAGGGGCATGGCTGTTTGAAATCGATATATTTGAAGTCTAGGAAGGTCTATTGGTTGATTGGAAGCGAGAACAAAGGAAACAAAGCGTCTCCAATGGAGAAATCGCACCAGAGATGGGCCTAGTCGATCAACCGATCGACTAGGAGCGGGTGGTCGATCGACCTCAAAATTTTGGTCGATTGACCAAAGGCAGAGGTCGATCAACCACAAATAGGCCGGTTGATCACCAAGAGTCCAGATGCGACTACGAACGATCACTAGTCGATCAATCAACCAAGTGATCGACTGGGCCGCTAGTGGACGATCGACTGCAAATGGATTGATTGATCGCCCAAAGTCCAGAGAGGACCCTGGACAATCGACCAAAAATTCGTTGATCGACCGCAAATAGTGGGAAATGGGCAGTTTGCCTTGGAAATACTCCGAGTCGACCCCGCCACACAGAGACACGTGTAAATGGGTCAATTACACCTCCATTTGGATCCTAGAACTAGTATAGGACTCTCTTGTTCATTTCTTAGAATTTATTGATGAGAATTCCTGTGTTTGATATATTTGTCAGGCTTAGACAATTTCAGAGATTGCCAGATAATCCCCGAGGAGTCAGTAGCTCCGAGCACCAAAAGAGAGCGCCGCAAAGATAGGGATTTCTATACATCTTGTATTGCATCGCATAATATTTTCAAAACCAATAGTTTGTGGGAAACAACACTTGAAAACCCGAAGGGGACTGTTGCGACAGCACGTTAGTTTTTATGTATACATATGTTTTATCACGTTTACTTTCCGTACATGGTTTGACATATATATTTTGTGCATGTATTGGGAGGATGAACCATATTGATGCTTTTGGCAATTTGGCACTAAAGTATCACAAGGCTATCTCATACTATCTTCTATTGCGAGGAGGTTGGATGTTTGTACGTGCGAAAAGGTGAAAGAGCACTAGTGATCTGTCCTCAGGTTTCAAGCCCCAGAAGTAAAGGGTGATAGAGTGGTGATGACGTGTTCTTGGGTTTTGAGCCCCAGAACCTGGCCAAGGTTTAGTACACGAGTTAGAGGTTGTCAGTCACTAGGATTGTTTGCCTAGCACTTTTCTAAGTAACGGGTGGTGTGATGGCTCGTAACTCTGCTCGCCGGCAACTCTTGTCAACTTGGATGCAGTAGGTGGCTAGTTGATGAACAACCCAACATCGAGGACCTCATTCTTTATTGATATCGCGGATAGGTACTCTGTCTAGTCTACAGGCACTAGTACCATTGTATTCTTCTGCCTCATGAGGTGTTGTCACCGACGGGTGACCACCTATTCTTTGATGAGTGTCGAATGTGTCTTTGAGCGACCACCCATTTTCACTGATAACATTTTCGGATTGGAAAACGGTGATGGCCAATTTTTTAGATATAGTTGTCTATGTATACAACATGTTTTTGATTAAAGCCTCATCGAGGGCCTTGGGCCGAATTGATAAAATGATAAAGAGCTTTCGGTTAAAAGCCATGTACGGTAAAAGAGAAACATAACATCGTTTTCTAAAAGAAAGAAAGACCAGTTTTTGCATGTGATGCATTTAGTCTAGATATACTTTATTGAGTCAGTCACTTATCCCAAATGACGCCTCCCAAATTCCAAGTAAAGGCAAGAGTGGCTGAAGCCACAAAGTCGGAAGATCCCATCCATTTCTTATTTCCTGCTTTAGTAATTTGAGTGTTGAGACTATTGCTTGGTACAGATATTATGTCTTCTATTGGGTCTGTAACTTAAATTCTGATAGTTTGGATTTGTTTCACAGTACTTAGATTTCATTTTATTATATGCATCGTTATTTTTCATTATCGCTATACGGACCTAGGCCCATATCCTTTGGGCCGATTTAAATTGTAAAAGTCTTCTGCTAATAACAATTCACGTCTTGGGCTGGGTGATCGGGTCCTCCACGAAGATCCAGTCACCTGACTCGGCGATTCTGTTAGGCCTGCCTCCTGGTCGTGACAAGACCATTGGACTGGTGCAAAGAAAGTGTTGCAGTATTTTCGAGGAACCAAAGACTATATGCTTATGTACAGACAAACTGATAGTTTGGATGTGATTGGCTACTCTGATTCAGACTTTGCTAGTTGTGTTGATTCACGTAAATCAACATCTGGTTACATTTTTATGTTTGACAGTGGAGCTGTATCTTAGAGAAGTGCAAAACAAAATTTGATTGCCACATCTACTATGGAGGCTGAGTTCGTATTGTATTTTGAGGCTCCTTCACATGGTGTATGGATGAAGAGTTTTATTTCGGGGCTTAGAATCGTGGATTCTATTTCTAGGCCATTGCAGATATATTATGACAATTCAGCTGCAGTTTTCATAGCTAAAAACAACAAAAGTGGTAGTCGAAGTAAACACATCGACATTAAGTATTTACCCATAAGGGAACGTGTTAATAATGCCACAGTGGTCATCAAACACATTAACACTAAATTGATAATAGTCGATGATTTGACTAAAGGCATGCCACCATCAAAATTTAAAAATCATATAGAAAGAATGAGACTTGGTTCCTCTATATAATTTTTCATTGTGGAAACAAATGTTGATGTAATTCTTCTTATGATATTTGTCATATTCATATTTGTTGTGCACACATTAATTTGAGAAATATACTTAAGTATTAGATCTAGAATAAACATAGGGTTTATTCATTAAGATTATGAACAATTAAGAAGGAACATAATGCATAGTGTTACATGGAAGATAATACTCGAATTTATTATGAGGAAATATCACCATGATTCACGTGTTATGATTTCTTACTACATAAATAATGTAAAATTCAAACAAAGTGGAAAAATGTTGGCAGTTTCTTTTCAGAATTATAATTGCCCACGTTATATGGTCTCGTAAGGTTTGGTTTTTTAATAGTTTATATCAAAGAAACTACCCATAATCTTTCGCTCAACTTCCTGATGGAAGAATTTGATGAATAGAATAATTTTTTTTTTTTTTTTTTTTATGTTAGAGTTCCCCTAAGCCAATAATCTCATTTAGAAACAAAATATACCATCACTACGAGAGTATAAAGGTTTATGAGAGATTTTTCAAGAAATTAAAGCAATTATCCATGTTTTAACGTCAATGGCTAGAGATATTCTAAAAATTCTTTCACAATTAATCTAAGACTTTATTCAATTGTTAAAAACATGTTTACATCGTATAGTTATTCTTACACGTGGGTGGTTACCAATTTTGAACATCATCGCCAAACATGGTCATATCTATGTTCCTAGATCACAGTTCGATCGTCTCATCCATCTTTTTAATCGGACGAACCCAAAACACTTAATCTTAATTAGAACTTCAATCATAACCAGCAAAAAAAAAATCTAAGAATTTTTCTTGGGATGAGATTCTGTTCCCCGTTTGGAGTCGGAAGTGGGGGCTTTGTGTCGTTGCAGTTTATTATTGGATGATCCAAACTTTGTGGCCGACAGCCCGAGGAGCAGAAACAAGAGGATCTTGTAAAATATGTATGAAGCATCCACGTCACAATCACAAATCTTATCCCTTTTCGAATAAAACAATTTTGTGTAAAGAACATCAGAGCCAATCGTCCAATGGAAGGAAGTAGAGCACAGAAATTACAAGATTATACACAACTTATACAATTACAATGTCTTAATTTCCTCTTGTTTATTTCATCTGTACAAAACTAGAGAGATTCACAACACTCTTGCTTCCTGTTATGAAAATGGCGGAATTTGCAGAAATGGGTCAACTTATTATTCGAATACAGCAAAGATCTGGCTTGACTTGATTAGCTCCGACACTCGACCGATGTCGGGGGATGACGCCGCCGATTCGTTTCTTCCCAGAGAGTTCTCCTTACTCAGTTTCGCATACATTTTCATCCGCAGGTTTCTACCGGATTCAACTCTTTCCATTGCTGGCTCATCTTCTTCGCATTTCCGGCCCCAGTTTTCACATGCAGATAGTCCTGAACAATTTGGATTGACGAACTTCCATTGGCACGGATAGCCCTTCTTCTTCCTCGCCAGATGGACATTCTGCATAGAGGAAACCATTTCCGACACCGATTCACAGCTAATCGGGGGTCTATTAGGCGGCATGGGAGACGCATCAGAGAGGGGAGATAGAGGTGGCGATGCAAGAATTGATTTAGGAGATGAAACAAATGGTTCTTTCAGTCCGCTTCGAACAGAAGAAGGAGAGCCGCCAACAAATAACTCGTACGGTCCTTGAGTTGGTAGATCGTGCTGATTAATAATCCGGAGTTGTTCCGGGGAGTGAGCGAAAAAACATACCCTCCTGTAGCAATCGAGGCCGTCCTTGCACGGCTGAGTCCGATAACGAGCCGGGTGTAGCCAACACTCGAAAACTCCATGCGCAAACTCGCAAGAGTCGCCCTTCCTGCAACTTCCTTTTCGAAACTCCTCACACGGCGTCCCCGAGTAGTGATACTTCCTCGGGTCTCTCCGGCGAGCCTTCTCTCCGGGATGAGCGTACGGACACTCCGTCCAGTCATGCGCCCTACCCCGCACACACCGCCGTACCTTAAAGTCGAATATGCGAAAATAGTCAGAAGAAAAGACATCAACCGGCATGTCGACTTCGTCGATGGTTGGATGGCGTGAGGGAAGACAATCGCGCATCGCCATGACAGAGTCATGGCCCCATGCATTTGCATTGAAGTTAACAGTGGAGGTAATAACAACGGGAAACAGTGAATCCCATGGAGGCACGTCGCAGTGGTGACACGATCTCGTCGGTTCGCCGATCATCGTCTTCATGGTTCGTTCCCGTTCGAGGAAGTAAGTGTGACGCGAGGAATATGGTATCTTCACTACTACTTCATCGTCTTCTAATGTTTTGGACTGAACAGCACGAATCTAAAATGAGATACATAGGTGGTGAGGAAGAAGACGCCAAGGAAATCCTCCACGTGTCAAAGTAGCACGTGAAGCGGGAGAAGATTTATCCAAGTGGTTGGTGTAGGAAGGAAGAAGTAGGTCCCACAGAACTGACAGTGCACGAGCATTATGTGCAGGCGTGGGACTAGATCAGGTTCAGCTTTTTATCCTCTACATTGGAGCTGGTCAAATCGGTTCCTAATATCGGTTCTCGAAGTTTAGTCCTCGACCGTTCGGGTCTCGATTCCTTATTTTTAGACCCAGAAACAAAACTACAAGAGTTGAGAACCAGAACCAGAACCGTGCGCGGTTCTGGTCAGATTCTGGTCTCCTAATAGTAAAGTTAATTTTTTTGTTCTGACTCGTCTTTCTAGCATTCTTGCTGCTCAGTCAGTCGGTCTCTCTCTCCAATTCTGAAGTTTGCGAGTTGCGAGTATTCAAACTCGCCTTCTTCTTCTTCTGTTCAGCATATTTATTTCTCTCGGAAATTTTTTCACATTTCAAAGAAGAAGCTTGAAATTAGCGAGCCAAGAGATGAGGAAAGCGAGCGGGCTTCCGAAATGCATGGAGGTGAGATCGAGAGGAAGGAGGAGGAAGAGGAAGACGACAGGAAGAAGAAGAAGGAGCCTGGGTAAGCCTTTGCGGACTCTTTTGCTGATCATGTAGGAGTAAGTTAGAGAGAAGAAGACGCAGACCCATGCTTTGAGGAAGTTGTATATCTCTCCCTCCAATCACTTTCATCCCAGCAGCAGAAGCAAATACTATAGATCGTTCCTTCTATCCAGTGTCCAGTCGTTCGTTCGTGAAGAAGAAGTGAAGCGAAGAAGAAACGCTGAAACTCAATTTTCCTTTCTATTTTATGTTACAAAATAGAATACAGACTTGCAAGTTGCAAGTTGCACCACAATAAATAAGACTAATAAGAAAATAAAATAACCTACTTTTCAACTTTTCCTTATACGCGGTACCTGTCGATTTCATTGCCGTTACCCAGCACCAGAATCGAATATAAAGCAAAAAACCAGAATTGCCCATGACTTTAATTGTTGGGACCAAGAACCAGACCAGAACCAGAACCGACCGTGGTTCTGGTTCGGTTCTCGGTTCTGGGCTGTTCTTGCCCACCCCTACTCTACATCATGCCTCGTGCTAACATTTTTACTATTTTCTTCATTATCGACAACAACGCTGTTCCTTTTTCTAAGACATTACTAGGCTTTCATACATATTTAATCCTAAATTTTAAAATCTGCTCAACTTAAATTGAAAATTTATTTTTTTAAATAAAATAAATCTTAAATTTTAGAATTTGTTTTGTTTAATCTTTGAATTTTTTTTTAAACAAAATAAATATATTTAAATTTTATTTTTTTTAATAAAATCAATATTAAATTTTAGAATTTGTTCAGTTTATGAGCCATTTTTTTAACAAAATAAATATTTAATTTTGCACATTAACAAAATAAATCTTGAAACGATTTTTTCAATTTTAGATTGCCATTCAATTTAGGTTTTAGATGTTTTCAATTTCAACTTGATTTTGAATCAATTTTATTTGGTTTAGACTTATTTGTCTCAAATTTTAGTCCATTTTGTTCCATTTTTCCTAATTTTTAAAATTAATATTATATATATATATAAGTCTAAACCGGACCATTAGGCTTCAGATCTAGTAACTTTGGAATTGAAACTGATTTTTTTTTTAATGTAAGAATCAAAATGAAAACCAAACCTACCCGAAATCAAACTTAAAATATTGGTTTAGTTTTGGTTCTATTTCGGTTCTATTCATGATGAATTAAATTAGGAAAATTAATAAAACAACTACTAAACTATGAAATCAATGACAAATTAAACACTAAACAATTTTTGTTAACAAATAAAATAGTCAAACTATGAAAAATAAACGATACAAATATCACTATTAACCTATTGAAAGAAACATTAACGCAAAGACGATCCTGAAACATTACTGCTCTGCAATTCTAATTATACTTTAGTTTTATAGTAAAATCACAATAATTAAAGTAATCTTACCACGAAGACGATGTCAGGAAGCTCTGACATGGTCTTCTCGTCGTCGAAAATAATTATCACATTTTCAATTTTTCAAACATCTTTCAATGGTTCACCCCTACTCTCGATTTCACCCGTCCAATTCTCATTACCATCTTCTCTTTCATCTTCTTGATCCGTCATTGTCGTCCAATTTTTATCACCAATGTCTCTCTTTTTGTAAAGGAAAATAATCTTTCCCTTTCCGCAGGCAGAACTTTGTCGTTCATTACGGAACGTTGTCATTATGCAGCAGAACGTTGTCTTTCTACAACAGAAAGTAATCGTTCCGTTACAGAAAGTAATTTTTTAAATTTGTTTAGTGAAAAAACAACGTTCTACAGTAAAAAGACTCAACGGAAAGACAACATTCCACTGTAGAAAGAAAACGTTATTTAACAAAAAAGTAACAACGATATTTGCTCTGTTTATTTTTCATAGTTGAATGTTTTATTTGTTAGCAAAAATTGTTTAGTATTTGACTTGTCATTAATTTTATAGTTCAATGGTTCTTTTGTTAATTTGCCATTAAATTAATTAAATTTTCAAATCCACTAATTAAATATAATTCAAAATTGCTCTCATAATTTACAAATAAGCATAATTTCATTCATTGTTATTAACTCAGTTTGATTCAATTTTTAATATGTCAAATCAAAATCGACAAAATTTTATCGGTTTTCAAATTTTAGAATCGAATATCAATTTGGTGGACTTTGAAAATCAAATCAAATTAAACCAAGTTGTACTATGAGAACAAAATTGAGCAAAATTTAATTTATTCATGGTGTAAAATTTGATATTCAATTTGTTTCAAAAAAAGAGACAAATGAATCTCAAATTTTAATATTTATTTTGTTCAAAAATAAAATTGGAGTTGAAAGAACATCTAGAGTTGAGCATTTATTTTATAATTTATTTTAATTATTATTATTTTTTAAGACATTGTAATTGATTATCTATTTATTTATTGGATAACAGTTGAGAAATTTGTTAAGTCGATTAAAAAATTGATTCTTGTATATATAGAATTTTATAACACCCAAAATACAATGTTACTACCACAAAATTTATTCTATTTTTCATTTCAGTTACATGACAATTTATGTGTTATATTCTTGTATGGTTAGACAATTTGTGTTATATTCTTGTATAGTATGTGTTATTAATATAAATTCTGAAGTATAAGAGTCTATTCAATCAGGAAAGATAATCAGAGAAAAGACTGTATATTCTATTATGTGTCCTTACTGAGTACAAATGGAATAGTCGTTTATATATAAACTACATGAAAGGTCTAGACTAGAATATTGTTGTAGAATTTGTTAGGATTTGGTGAACGTGCAGGATATATTCTTCTGTCATCCCCCCGCAATCTCAAGGCCGAAGAACACAGAGATTGTCCCAAGAGGATTGAAACTTGGAAATCGATAACGGCTTAGTGAGAACATCTGCAAGTTGTGAGGAGGAAGGAGTGAACTCAACTTTGAGCTCATTCTTAGCAACTTTCTCGCGGACAAAGTGAAAGTCAAGCTTCACGTGTTTGGATTTCGAGTGGAACACCGGATTGGAGGCCATAAACATCGCACTTAAATTATTACAGAATATGGTCGGACATCGGGAGAGAGCAAAACCCATGTCATGAAGTAAGGACCTTAACCAAATAACTTCAGACGCTTCATTCGCTATGCTTTTGTATTCAGATTCAGTGCTAGAACGCGAAACCCCATGCTGTTTAGAAGAGGACCAAGATACCAGGTTGCGACCAAGAAAGATGCAGTACGCACCTGTGCTGCGACAGTCATCAGGACACGCTGCCCAATCGGAGTCTGTGAAGCAACGCAAATCCAAAGAGTCATAAGGATGAAAGGTAAGAGAGAAAAGTTGCGTACCCTGAAGATAGCGAAGTATTCGCTTCAGATACTGCCAGTGTAAATTCGTCGGACCATGCATATATTGACAAATTCTGTTTACTACAAACGCAATGTCAAGCCTAGTCAATGTGCAGTAATGTAGAGCACCGACAAGTTGCCAGAAAAGAGTACCATAAGAAGAGGAACTCCGGCATTTTTAGACAGAAGAGATCCAGAAACCATCGGAGTTGGAACCTAGGGGTGGGACGGTTCGGTTCCAAATTAGGACTGAACCGATTCGGTTTGGTTTTTCATTTTAGAAAATTGAAATTGAACCGAGAGGAGTTCGGTTCTCCTCCGTTCGGTTCTCTTCGGTTCGGTTCTAATCGGTTCAGTTTTTTATTTTAATCGGTTCAATTTTTGGTTCTAATCGGTTCGGTTTTTTATGGCATCAATTGTATGTTTTCGATTTAATTTTTTAGTTTTGTATTCGATTTTGACATCAGTTCGACGTTTTGGTTCTTTTAGTTTTTTTTTATTTAATTTAGTTCATAACTTTCCTAATGTATTTTATGCCACTTAATTTTTTTAATTACCCTAATTATCTCTTTTAAACTTTGATTTGGCACAAAAAAATCTAACAGTGCAATATTACATAACAACAACTAAATAGCACATCAAACTCATAGTTTCATGATATGAGTAAATTTAGAGTTTCCACAAAGATTAACAATCTAATATTCAAAACAGATTCTAAACTGTGAATCAATAATTAAATAAACAACAATTTCTTAATTAAGAGACAAAAGCAAAGAATACATGTATTTATAGATCTCCAACCGATCAATCTATGAACAAATTTCAAAGTTCAATCATTTAGGCAACACTCAATCTCACCATACAAACATTTTCTTTCCCACTAATTGAAAAAGTTTTCAATCCTATAATTCTAAATACATAGCAAGAACTTCCCTAGACAATATAATTACATATTGGATACAGTTTATGGTCTCAAATTCAAAAGAAACCCACAAAAGAAAAACTCAAATTCACTCTATCTATATGTCCCCGATCTGTAAACACATACAAGAAGAAAATAAATTAGTGTGTAGGATATAAACGTTGGGTGGGGTGGGGTAATTGAGGTTTTCAAGAGAATAAGACTAAGAAGAATACGGTAGAGGAGAGGACAATAAATTTTAAAAATAATCATTTATGTCAAAAACTTTTTACTATAAATTAGAACGAGTAATTAACAAGTTTATGGGTTTTTGAGGTTTTTATATTTTTTTATTTAAGTTTCGGTTCGGTTCGGTTTACCGAGTTCTTAAAAACAAAAATCGAGAACCAAACCGAACCATTGGTTTGGTCCTATTTTAATTTTTTTCTTCTAATGAAACCGAACCAAATGGATGAATAGTGATCGGTTCGGTTACTCGGTTCAAACCGAACCGATTCCCACCCCTATTGGAACCTGGTTGCAATCGGAAATATGTGCTCTAGAGAGAAGATCTGAAATATATTGAGATTGACAGAGATGGAGGCCATCAGAATTACGAGTAACCCGAATGCCCAGAAAATAGTGAAGAGGACCAAGATCCTTGATCGCAAATTTGGTGTGTAAAAATTGAAGTAACTTGTCCAGAAGAGAGGAAGAATTGCCAGCTAATAAGATGTCATCAACATAAACCAGCATTATAATAATTGAAGATCCAGAATGAAATAAAAACACTGAAGCGTCGGCCTTAGAAACTGTGAACCCCCAAGTCAAGAGAGCATACTATAATTTTTCATACCATGCTCTGGGAGATAGCTTGAGACCATACAAAAATTTGTGAAGCTTGCAGACGAATGATGGATGAGAAGAGTCTTCAAAGCCCCGAGGTTGCTCCACCATATAAACTGTATCCAGTAAATCTCCATAAGAAAAGCATTGGACCCATCCAATTGTCTGATATCTCATCCAAAAGAGAGAGCAAGAGATAATGTAACTCGAATCGTTTGGGGCTTTACAATGGGACTAAACGTTTCAGTGTAGTCAATACCCTCAGTCTGATCATACCCTTTTGCCACAAGATAAGCCTTAAACCTGTTTAGTGAGCCGTCGGTGTTGGATTTGCACTTATAAATCCACTTGCACCCGATAACTTTCTGGCTAGTAGGACATGGAACCAAGGACCAGGTTTTATTACAGATGAGTGCATTGAATTCCAACTGCATGGCCTCCACTCAGTGGTTGAATTTAGAAACCTGAAGATAAGTTTGTGGTTCAAAAAAATCAGACGTACTTGTCGTAAGAACTTTTGGCTTGAAAATACCAGATTTGGATCTCATAGTCATTTGATGAGTATTAGTCACTGGAGGTGGACAAGAAACAGGAGGCTTGAAGGAAGAAGTAGAGGACGAGGCAGGGGAACCGGTAGAGGAAGAGGGCATGTACTGGAGAGTGGATGTGGACAGTTGAGTAGGAACAGAAATAGTAACATGAGGAGAAGAGTGAGTCAGCGAAGACTGAGGCAAATGTGTTGAAAAAGGAAATTGGTTTTTATAAAAGACAACATGTCGATTGATGTATAGACGTGAATTATTAATATCAAAACATAGATACCCTTTGTGAGAGTTACTATAACCAAGAAAAACACAGACGGAAGAACGAGGGAGAAGTTTATGTGATCTGTACCGACGAAGACACAGGAAACAGAGGCAGCCAAAAACCCGAAGAGAACCGTAATCAGATAAACGATTAAACAGACATTGAAAGGGGGAAATATTGGAAATAACAGGGGTGGGAAGTCTATTTATAAGGAAGGTAGCTATGGTAAAAGCATAAGGCCAAAAATGAATTGGAAGACTAGAGTGATTCAGCAAGGAAAGACAGATTTCAACCACGTGTCTATTCTTGTGTTCGACTCTGCCATTCTGGGCAGGAGTAGAAGGATAGGAAACGTGATGTGTAATACCTTTAGAAACGAGAAAGGGTGTGAGAGCACGAAACTCACCACCCCAATCAGACTGGAGAGATTTAATAGACAGATTAAATTAATTTAGAATTAAGTTATAGAACTGAATGAAAATGGATTTAACTTCATCCTTCGTTTTAAGTGTGTAGAACCCAGAAAACCGACTATAATCGTCAATGAATAACAGAAAGTGACGAGCTCCAGTGATCGAGTTTTCTAGAGATGGACCCCAAAGATCAGAATGAATAAGTTCAAAAGGTGATGAAGCACGGGACACAGAATTTGAAAATGGAAGACAATGTGATTTACTAATATCACAAACATTACACTGAATATTAGTAACAGAAGAAACAGAACACAAAGGTAATAAACGCTTGAGACACTGCAGATGAGGATGTCCTAGTCTGGAGTGCCAGCAAGCAACCGAGGAGGACGACGAAGCGAGCAACACCATAGGAGAGTTAGATACAGGAGCAAGAACTGAATAGAGACCATGGAGAACTTCACCGCGGAGAAGGATCGTCTTCGAACAGGGATCCTTGACAAGAAAAAAGGACGGATAAAATTCAACAAAGACGTCATTATCAACACATAAACGACGTACACTTATCAATTTATTGGTAATGGAAGGGGAATATAAAACATTAAGGAGAGACAGAGAAGATGACTATAAGGGAACAGAGGAGTTTCAGAAAGCTGAAATGGAAATGGACGTACCATTTGTAGTAGAAGCATGGTTTGGACCGTTGAAGGAAGAAGGAGTCTGGAGGTCCAAAGCGTTAGGAGTGAAATGTTGGGTGGCACCACTGTCCATCAGCCACGTGGACGGTGATGATGAAATGCTGGAAGAGTCAGATGTTGGAATGTTAGGTTGACAAGGAGCAGCAGCGGCCACATCAAATGAGCGAGGGGAAGGGTTGAAGGAAATGTTGAGTCGTTGATAACAGGAGGCTGCCGTGTGACCCAGCTTTTGACAAATTTGACATTTGGGGCGATTGGAAGATTTTCCGGGTCGCCAGTTGTTTGAAGGACAAGACGGTATCCCCATAATACCGCTAGAATGGGTATTAGGCGAATGGGAGAGAAATCGATTATCGGGATTGGGAGCCAGAGAGCAAGGAGGGCGAGACTGATGAAATGAAGAAAGATTAGCCTACAGTGATGGTACGGGTCCACCAGAGTTCTGCCTATCGAGTCTGAAATCATAGCTCAAAAGAAGACTGTAGACATCTTCAATAAAGGGAGGATCCAGCCGACTGGTAACCGAAGTGACGAAGGCATTGTACTCACTTTCCAGACCACCAAGTAAGTAAAGAAGTTGATATTTCGAAGAAACTGGTTCTCCAATAGATTGGAGAGTGTTACACAGTGATTTGATTTTCTGGATATATTTTGCTGCTGACATACCATCCTTTGAAATATTATACAGTTGACCACGAATTTCAGCAAGGCGAGCTAGAAGGGTAAAAGAGAAGAGCAGAGCCAAAGCATTCCAAACTTCAGAAGCCGAGTAGTAGCCGACAATCTGAGAAAGAAAAGAGTTTGATAAAGAGGCATAAAACCAACTAAGGAGTAGTTTATCATATCTCTGCCACAAAGTAAAAGCTGGATTCGGTTGAAGATGGGCAGGGTCAAGGAAAGGAGGGGGAAGCACTGCTGAACTGTCCAGGAGCATTTCCAGTCCATTGGCGATAATAACATTCAGAAGTTGGTTTTTCCAGATTAGGTAGTTTGTGGAGTCGAGTTTCACCGTAAGAGATTGATTGAAGGATGGAAGAGAGAGGACGGTGGGAGAAATGAACTGAGCTGGAGAAGGAGAGGAGGCAGTGGGAGGGATGACCTGAGCTGGAGGAGCTGGAGGGGGAGAAGAGGTAGCGCTGGAGGAAGCCATTTGGCAGGCTCTGATACCAAATCAGGAAAGATAATCAGAGAAAAGACTGTATATTCTATGATGTGTCCTTACTGAGTACAAATGGAATAGTCGTTTATATATAAGCTACAGGAAAGTTCTAGACTAGAATATTGTTGTAGAATTTGTTATGATTCGGTGAACATGTAGGATATATTCTTCTGTCATATTCAATTGATAGCTAAAACTTCAAATTTTTAATTCTGATACCTCAATATTTGAAACGTTATCAACAAGTATCCTCTGCCGTACTCACCGTTAAAAATTTCGCTTAAGTGAGGGAGGGAGAAGAAGTTGGCAGCAGCGAAGAAAAGGCAAAAGGCTGAGAGTCCGATAACACAACCGGTGAACCCAGCGGTGAAATGCGTCGATCCGGTTGGGATGGAGGTTAAGGACAGAGAATGAGGAAAACTAAAAAACTCAAAATGGGGTCTCTCCGTTACCCAGAAATCTACCATAGCCGAAATTCTCAAGCTCGAACTACGTGCTTGAAGTTCTCTTTGTCAATCAGAAAAATTTGATTCAACGCCCTTCTCTTCTCTATTCTCTTCTACAATAGCTTCTCTGTTCATCTCACTTTTCAACTAAAGCTTAAAAAATGAAAAAAGAAAAAACAAACAAATGAAGCAATCACAAACCATTATCCCTTTTCCCACCTATTTACTTCTTTTTCTTTCCATCCAATCTACAACGCTAGTTCACTCATTGGAATCAAGGCGAGACTTAGAAGGTGCCCCGACGATCTCGATCTGAAGCAACTGATGGGAGAAGTTACTATCATTGAAAGCAAACCCAAAATTAGCATCTAATGAAGAAGAGGAAGCACCGTGAAGAGTATCGCCATCCTCCATAATGTTCAGCTATGAAGAATTCGAATGGAAGCCCCTCTACTACCAAGAAAACTCCAATTAAAAGAATCAAGAAATTTGCTAAATTCGATCGGGAAGTCAAAAAAAAAAGGGAAAGAGGCCTGAAATCCAAGATTGATCTCTGGAATGCTGAGGGCATTTTTAATGAAAAAGATATTGATTGATAATGCTTTAAATATTAAGTCGTCAAAATTTAAAATTTATCCATGATTACAGTTAGCACACATTGCACGTACAAAGTGTCTCAATATTTTGAATTTTATTTACTTTTGTTTTTGTCTGTAATTTTTTTGTCGGCGAGAATTTTTCATGTAAAATTTCTTTGTTTGACTGAGACCATCGTTTTGGGCTGCCGCTTCATCAACTTACGCATCTGTCTGGTTTTCTCTATTTTGCATTTTTGCCCCACAAATGGCCGACAGACACGCTTGAATTTAATGTCGTCATTGGGAAATTTATGTGGGAATGGAGCTATTGTTTGGGCCCCTTCATATCCTAGGTTTTGAGACAACTCTTCCATTCTTCAAAATTACATCTTCACCTACCTCTAAAAGCTTTTTGCCTTCCCCATCTTCTTGGTTGCTGTCTGTGAAGAAAGAAGGAAAGAAATAGACGGGAAATATATGATTACCGAATGCTTCTATTTCAAGTCAAGCATCAAGAGAGCTCTTGGGTTGACCCATCTGCAAGAAAAAGCAAAAGGGCCACTAATTTTGAGAAAACAGTAAATAATGTCAGATTGCTTGGCTTCAACACCGACGATGATCGGAGAGACAGGTAAGAGAAGCTCCTCCGTTTTTCGGAATGTCCCTGCTTTTCTTAGACTTCACTCCTAAATCTCGTTACAGCGCTACTATAAATGAGGAGGATTTGTGATTGCTGCTTTCCACGTCGAATCTCTAAAACCCATCATTCGACTCCGAAACAGCAGTACAATCCTAAGGTGCGGTTTCTCTTCCTCGTTAGATTTAATATTTTTTTTCCCCAGTGGCGTTATGATGGAGTATTTTTACTTTCTGGGTTTTCTATAGGTTGTTGGATCGAGTATGGAAAACCAGCCGATGGAAAATGGCGAAGACAATTCAATGGTAAGGGTTTTAAAAATGATTTTTCTGATTTTAGGCGGTGATCATTAAATCTTCCCGTGTGAACTTCTTGCTTCTTTTCCTTATTATGGGGTTATGGTGAATTCTTCTGGCAATAGACGTCATTCGAAGATCAACTGGTCTCTGGTCTGCAGAATCTTATAATTTTTCGAACAACTGACACTGTAACAACTGAGAGAGAGCGTGAGAAATTGGTCATCGAGTAACTGAGAGTAATCAGGGGGAAAAAGAAGAGATTTGCTTGGACAGTGACGAAGGAAATTACTGGATTTACTTTTCTGTAAAGAATGGTGTGAAGTCTGACAGAAATTTTGATAATTTTACGCTCTTTCTTCCTATTTTTGCAGATTGGAGAACAAAACACGGGTGAATCAAATCAAAATATCGTATTGAATTGGGATTTCTCCGCAGGGCTGCAATCTTGGCACCCCAATTGCTGTCACGGATTGGTCGTTTCCCATGAGTCGGGCAACCTGGGTGAAACGCCAGGCAAGTTAAACGGCAACTATGCAGTCATCACACATCGAAATGAAACATGGCAAGGCTTAGAGCAAGATATCACTGGCAAACTCTCCCTTGCTTCTACTTACTCTGTTTCTGCTATTGTGGGAGTGTCGGGCACTGTTCAGGAATCAGCTGATGTCGTAGCAACTTTGAAACTAGAATATCGGGATGCAGCTACTAGCTATATGTTCATTGGGAGGTAATCCTTGTTAGTATCCACCCATTTTTCTATTTCTTGTAATAATTTAGAGAAAGTTGTTTAAAACACTTGCTCAATGCAGAGCTTCTGTATCAAAAGGAAGATGGGAAAAGTTGGAAGGCAAATTTTCATTGTCAACCATGCCTGACCGTCTCGTGTTCTACATCGAAGGTCCTTCCCGTGGTATCAATTTGCTCATTGACTCGGTGGTAATCACTAGTTCCACCCCCAGTTGGTCCAAGGTAATATAAAAAGCAAAAGAAAGTCATTACTCTGCCACATTTTAGTTGATCAAATCTGCATGTCTATTGCTAGAAGATTATTCTTGTAATCTGATACTGATTTATTACAATATATTTTCCTCTTATCTATTCATAAAGACTGAGAACAATGGAGGTGTCAAAGATGGAGATGTCAATATCATTCTAAACCCTAAATTCGAGGATGGTTTGAACAACTGGTCGGGAAGAGGTTGCAAGATTGCTCTACACGACTCGATGGGTGATGGAAAAGTTGTTCCTCAGTCGGGGAAGTTGTTTGCATCTGCCACTGAGCGTACACAAAGCTGGAACGGAATTCAGCAGGAGATCACAGGAAGAGTACAGAGAAAGCTTGCTTATGATGTTACTGCCGTTGTCCGTGTATTCGGCAATAATATAATTAAGACAGACCTTCGAGCCACTTTATGGGTGCAATTGCAAAATAATCGTGAACAGTATATAGGAATCACCAGGTTAGTGTACCTTTCTCTGATTTTCATCGAATATGACAGCACTTTGGGTCAATTACAATTTATAATTTAACGTTTGGGGTCATTTATAAATTAGATGATAAACTTTTTCTTTTATAAAAAAAATCATTTATCTTTTAATTGTTAATAATTTGAATTTTGTTGTCAATTTATCCATTAAATTCAGCATATGTATATCATTCTTTCTATTTGATCAGGTGCTTTAACTCGATTTCTAACTCCTTTGGCAATTTCTTATCCGATTTCAAACTTTGTCGAGAGATCGATAGAGTTGAAATCATGCTAATGTACCTGATTAAAAGGAAAAACGTGGTATGCATATGTTAGATTTAATAGATAAATTGACGGCAATGCCTAAATTGCTAACAACCGTAAGGTGGAGGTTCAGTTTGTCAAAAAAATAGTTTTAACATCTAATTTGTCAATGATTCCAATGATATGTTCAAAATTGCACTTTATTTTAAGATTTTATACATAAATGAAATCCAGTTATGTGCATGTTCTTGAAAAATTGTTTGGGTTCAACTGAAATCTTTCTTCATAGGACTTGAAGTTTGGCATTATGTTTAGGATCGCTATGATCTTCGACGGATTTGAAATACGATAAGTTTTTTCTTGTAGTGTGCAGGCCACAGACAAGGATTGGGTACAGTTGAAGGGGAAGTTTCTTTTAAACGCTTCCCCTGTAAAAGTCGTCATATATTTAGAAGGTCCACCTTCAGGAGTTGATATTCTTGTCAACAGTTTAGTTGTCAAGCACGCAGAAAAACTTCCTCCTTTGCCTCCACCAGTTATTGAGGTCTGTCTGATAAATACTTCAAGCCGATTATCATCTAAATGCTTCGATCATTTCAAATATGAATTATGTTTTTGCAGAATCCTGGCTATGGTATTAACATAATCGACAATAGCAATCTCAGTAATGGAACCAATGGATGGTTTCCTCTCGGAAGTTGCAAATTAAGTGTTGGAACGGGTTCTCCCCACATTCTTCCTCCCATGGCTAGAGATTCTCTTGGCCACCATGAACCTCTAAGCGGCCGGTACATTCTGGTGACCAATCGGACGCAGAGTTGGATGGGGCCAGCTCAGATGATTACTGATAAGCTGAAACTCTTTTTAACGTATCAGGTGTCTGCTTGGGTTCGGATTGGTTCTGGTTCAACAAGTCCGCAAAATTTTAATGTGGCTCTTAGCGTAGACGATCAGTGGGTCAACGGAGGACAAGTTGAGGTCAATAATGACACGTGGCAAGAAATCGGTGGGTCGTTTAGAATCGAGAAGCAACCGGCTAAGGTTATGGTTTACATTCAGGGACCTGCTCCAGGAGTTGATGTGATGATAGCAGGACTTCAAATTTTCCCTGTCGACCGCCAGGCAAGGTTCAAATATTTGAAGAAGCAAACTGATGAGGTAATTTCTATTGGTAATGCATATGTTAATTGAAAGGCTTTATCAAAGTATTTTGTTTAAAAAAATCTGATATCAAACAATTTCTCCATTTTGCAATAATGTAGAATCGCAAACAAGATGTCATCCTCAAGTTCTCCGGATTGAATTCCGGCACTCCCTTCGGCACTTTCGTGAAGGTTAGACAAATGCAGAACAGTTTCCCTCTTGGGTCGTGCATTAACCGAACAAACATGGACAATGAAGATTTTGTAAGCTTTTTTGTGAAAAACTTCAACTGGGCTGTGTTTGGAAATGAGCTGAAATGGTACTGGACGGAGCCACAGCAAGGGAACTTAAAATACGCCGATGCCGATGAGATGATAGAATTGTGTGAGAGCCACAACATAGAAACTCGCGGCCATTGCATCTTCTGGGAAGTTCAAGACACGGTCCAACAATGGATTCAGTCGCTGAGCACAAATGATCTGATGGGTGCTGTCCAGAATCGATTAAACAGCCTTCTTACGCGTTATAAAGGGAAGTTCAAGCATTATGACGTGAACAATGAAATGCTTCACGGGTCTTTCTATCAGGATCGATTGGGAAAAGATATTCGCGCTGAAATGTTCAAGATAGCCAATAAACTCGACCCGGCAACTCTGTTATTTGTCAATGATTATCACATCGAAGATGGGTGTGATGGAAAATCTTCACCGGAGAAGTACATAGAGCAAGTTCTTGCCTTGCAAGAGCAAGGGGCGCCAGTTGGAGGTATTGGAATTCAAGGACATATAGATAGCCCAGTTGGGCCAATTGTTTATTCTGCTCTTGATAAAATGGGCATACTTGGCCTTCCAATCTGGTTTACTGAAGTCGATGTTTCATCAATTAATGAACACGTTAGAGCTGATGATTTGGAAGTGATGCTTCGAGAACTTTTTGCACATCCTTCGGTTGAGGGTGTGATGCTTTGGGGATTCTGGGAGCTGTTTATGAGCCGGGAAAATTCCCATTTAGTGAATGCCGAAGGGGAGTTAAATGAAGCGGGAAAACGACTCGTTTCTCTGAAGCACGAGTGGCTATCTCATGCGAGTGGAGATATTGACGATCAAGGCGAATTCAAGTTCAGAGGCTTCTACGGAAGTTATAATGTTCAGATTTTAAGCTCGTCCAAGAAGATTTCCAAATCATTTATCGTCGAAAAAGGCAACGACTCACCGGTGGTTGTGTCTATTGATCTCTAAATGCACTCCTACTTATGGATAGTGTGACCAGTGAATCACGTTGTTCATAGAAGGGTTTGATTGATTCTATAAAAATGGGCAGAAAGTTTGAATAAAATAGCCCATTGGGTATGAAACTCTACGATCAAAATAGCCCATTGGCTTGATTTGTTGTTCACTCAAACATAATTGATCTGCAGATTATGAAAACGAAGCCAATGAGCTTCCCACACGGAGCAGATTGAAATGGTAGGTGTAACGGATGATTTCCAAAGCCAATTAATTACCCAAATGAATCAAATGAGACCCACTCCAAAAATCCCAATCACATCATCTTGAAAGACTCCCACCATCTACTTGTTCTTCAAAATCTTCTGAAAAGTGAAAACTCTCTGTTTCTCTCTCTATGACAATGATAACAGGACCCAAAACAGTCTCATCTCTGTCTCCAAATACCTGGTTCCAATGGAACCCACTACCCACATGGGTGCATAGTGTCACTTGCCGGATCTCATTAACCCTTCCTCCCTCAACTCTCTCTCCCCCTCTCTGGTTTTAGAGAGAGAAAGAGATGGAGGGTTGCCATGGCCGAGAGTGTCAACCTGAGTTTATGTTTGATTTGATGGAGAGGTGATCGCCGGGCCCACCCAATCGGAAAGTTAACGCAAAGACAGAAAGTGGAAGCGCGAGTGGGGAGTGGGTCTCTGTTTGTGAGGTGAGAGAAAGTAGAGAGAGAAAGTGACGACATGGGTGTGGAATGCTGTGCTGCTTCGAGAAACAGCACCCGCGATGTTTTCGCGCGCTCCTCCCAAATGACAGTGGCAGAGTGGGTCCCGCTGCTACTTATTCCCTTATATTAATTTAAGAAAAATAACAAATCAGCAATGTGAGACTGTGAGTTAACCACTCACTATTTTGTTAATAACTATTTAATTATAAAAAAAATTATCTAAAACATTATATTGATACGATTGTCATTAACTATATTAATTTTATTTTATTGTAGATTGAATATATATTAATTTTAACGTAAAATAACAAATCAACCATCGTGGTTTTTAATAAATGACAAGTCAACCACTGTGGTATATTTGCTAACAAGTTAACCACTAACGTATGAGAAATTGACAAATCTAACATCATACTTAAGTTAACCCAGGCAAAGAAAAAACCTGGATTCCGCAAACCAGCGGCGTCCAGGCTTGAGGACCACCCCAATCATTTTCCCTTTTATAAAGGGAAAATAAAAGTTAGGGCCCATTCTTCTACCCCCTACCCTATCCCCTGCTCTTCCTCTCCCTCCCAATCGGCTCTCCCACTCTCCCCCAATCGGCCACGAGTCCGACTACCGCACTGCGACGACCACCTGAGGCCGACTACCGCACGGCGACGACGACCACCCGAGGCCGACCACTGAACGGCGACGAGCACGCGACGCCAACCACCGAACGGCGACCACCACGCGACGCCA